>LPNX011000345.1:554423-809343 GCA_001517045.1 Pseudotsuga menziesii
TAGAGGTAGAATATGGCCCAAATGCCTTTTTGGAGAATGCCTCTAGGAAAAACTATTGCTAGACATGGATTAACTACCACTGAACCTGAGCCAGATATGCTTGTACCTTTAAGGAATCTCTTATAGAAAGCTCTGTCACTTAACCAATTCCTTCGTGACTCTCTCGAACATGCGAATCATCATATCGAAGAAATTAAAAAATACAAGAAGAGGAGAAGTATTCCTCCTCATCCCAACCCTTCAAGAACCACCCCACTTGGGTATTGTGCCCTTTCATCACCACATGTATCTCAACTTCCAGAATCACCAATTCAAAATATGGTTACTCAGAATCTAGTTTCCACCTCATCTCCTGGTCATAATCTGGTTCAGACATGCTCTCCTAGTCAGAATTCCCTGTCTGTTCCAAACTCTCCAATAGCTTCTACACCTAGGGGGAAACCTACTGGAGGTACTATTTATAGCATGGGGAAAAACTTACCTACTGGCCCGCTAGTAGCAAACTACCCTCCTCCCAGTTCCACTACGGTTTTTCTTCCTTCCAGTCAGGGAGGGCCCTCATGGGTCCAGCCTACCATTACTCCACTTTCTTGGGGATATACATATCCTGAGAATCAACCACCCCCAAATCAATTATTTTATCAACCTATGTCCCCGGGGGGAGTCTATCCCAGACTTCCCTAACCTGGAAATTCCTTTGTACCATGGGGACAACCCAATTGGTCCAATGTTCCATCTTATAGAGGAGCTTATGTCCCTACTACTGGAGGATATGGACCTCCACCTAGAGGACCACCACCCGGAAGACCTCCTAGAGACCTGGCGGACCTCATGGACCTGGAGGACCTGGAGGACTTAGAGGACCTAGAGGACCTAGTGGACCTCAAGGACCTGAAGGATCCGGTGGACCTAGTGGACCATCACCAGTGGGATCTAGAGAATCCGATGGATATGATGTACCACCGCCTGGTGGACCTAGAGGATCCAGTGGATCCAATGGACCACCAACTGGTGGACCTGGAGGATCCGGAGAACCTGAGGGACCAGCACCAGGAGGACCCGACAGATCCGGAGGATCTGGAGGACCACCCCCTGTAGGCCTGCCTCCCTTGGATGACCCTTCATCTGGAGGACCTTTGAATAACCAACAACCTAATCAAAAAGACTTGGGGGCATCATCCATGCCTTTTTATCAATCTACCTATGACCCTACTAGTCAGAAAATGCCATATCAGTACTACCAGTACCCGCAACCCAATCAACAATTACCATTTTTGGCAACATTAGATTTTCTAGATTTGTCGAAATTGATCAATGACCCGATTCATCATGACCCCTCTTGGCCTACTATTTCAGTCAAATTACCTTCACACATACCTAAATTTGATGGTAGATCTGGTGAACATCCTAAGAACAATGTGATGACTTTTAATCTATGGTGTTCATCCAATTCTTTGATGGATGGTTCGATCCATATTTGAATATTGCAAAGAACTCTCATAGGAATTGCTGCTAAATGGTATATAGAGCTACCACAACACTCTTTTTGGCATTTTAATGCTCTAGCTATGGCTTTCTTAATGCACTTTCAGTTACCCATCTAGTGCAAAATAGGTACAGACTTGTTGACCTTGCTTCAATAGACCACATCAACCCACATCTCCAATCATATCCATGAATGGAGAAGAAGACATAAGTTAATCAAGGCTCCCATTCCTGATCAGTTACTAGATGATTGGTTTATAAATTCTTTACTTCCACCCATTTCTAGAGATTTCTCCATGGGAGGAACTGTTACCAAGGAGTAGGCTATTAGCTGCACTCAGTACCTTGATTTGGCTTATTCCCAATCAAACACTTTGTATGATTTGATTCCTCATGCTCCTCTACCCACAACTAATCCATCGAGACCCGCAACTCAATCACCCGTTGATGGCATACTTGATTTAGTTCAGACAAAAATGGCAGAAAAATATTCTAAGAAGCAAAATCAAACTGCCCCACCAGCAAGTTCACCTTCCAAAACTGTACCCTCTCCTGTTGCTTCTGCTGAAGTAAATGCAGTTCAATCCACTGAATCTTCCGGTGGAAAGAAAAGGAGAAAAATAATCGACAAAACTTGATAACCAACAGGAAGGTAATAAGCCACAGAATCCAGATGCTGATTCAAAAAATAAAAGAAAAATTAAAATATCCTTGTTTAATCTACGTAGGTGACCATTTCACTAAATAATGTCCTCGTCGCAAGGAAGTTAATAAATTTTTGAAAAGTGCACCCGCCCCAGTAGTTCTCAAAGATCCTTTTCCCTCCCAACAACAATTGATTAATCATCAATCCTTGAATGGGTCATCTTCATCTACTGAAGAAGTTAGAATGATGTCCAGTGAAACGGTTAACTTAAACACAAGATCACATAGCTATGACCCTCCTTTGGAAAAGAAATCTAAGGAAGTTCCACTTGAAAATCCTTCAGCTTCCACACCTCCTCCTAGTAATGATATTCACATTTAAAACCTATTCCATAAGCAATTTTACTTCCACTGAAGGGTACTCTTCGTAAGTCCATTATCAACCCTAACACATGTGCTGCCCAATATTACAACATAGTAGAAGATTTGTGTTGCACTTGGGAATCTCACATTGCTTAGCAGCCTCCATGAGAATTTCATTTTTCCTTTCAACTTCCCAGAAAGCCTAGCTTGAGTCATCTGGTCACTTTTTTCCCAAACCTAGAAGGGACTCTACCTTCTTGTTTTTTACACAGAGAGTCGTCAATGCTTGTCCTAGTTGAACAAAAAGTGTTGTTTTCCCTTTTCTTTGGAAAAAACCCTAGGTCGATTCATTTGACGGTTTTCCTAAGAGCACCGGTGGTCAGTAAATGAGAAAAAAATATGTTTCTAGAATCTTCCATGCGGAAACCTCCAGAGAGTTAGTTCCTATATGCTTGGGAGAGGTGGCATTTTCCTTCCTCACCTACAGGGATCTCATCCTATTCTTTGTCCAAGTCATCTCTTGAGTTCTAGGTCTATAAATGGAGCCTTCATGGGGAGAGTCAAGGAGGCTAGAAAAAGCATCCTTATGCTGTTAGTTTGAAGTCCAAATCAAAGGCAAAGTAGATTTAGCTTATGGTTGGAGAGGTCTTCATAGTCATAAGAGATTGTATACATTCTTGTTGAGATCGAAGCCATTGACATTAAGGGTTTTGGTTGTACCTCTTTCTCATCCATATATTAATACAAAGACATTTCCCTTTCCTATATTTGATTGTATTGATTGTAATTAGATATTACTAGATTCCTTGATCACCAATATGAATAGTCAATTTATCATGATGCTCTCATCCCTTTCGTTTGTCTTGTGATCTATTTTGCAGGCACTGAACTATTGTAAGGAATTTTTGGAAAGAGGACAAGCGAATTTAAGGTTGAGGTATATTGTCTTTCATGTTAGTTGATTTTATTATTCAAGGAAAGGATATTTTGCTGTGTATTTTTGTTCTGTAGTTGTGACTTACATTGTAGGTTCTGGAACGCAGGTCCCTTATCAACGCGAGCATGCAGACTGGTGGTGTTGTGGAGAGCAGGGGTGATGACACAGTCGGTCTTCTAGAATGTAGGCCATGAGTTAACAACAAATGTTCAACCCTTTGAATGCGTGGATAACGAGAATCTAGGTGGAAATCCTTCCAGAGGATGAGTTAAATGCATTGGTCTAGCATAGAGATGGTTGGCGTGATGGCGAGCTAAGGAGATTATAGGATGTTTCATGTTTTAAATGCCCAAAACTGATTATGGACAACGCGCATGTTGATAAGTGAGTAGAACGACGAGCTAAATGGAACACTGAACTGTAAGCTGGATGTGTAGTGCGTCGATCTAGGTCACATATGGCAAATGATCAGTGAATCTCGTGCATCGGCTGGATGACGAGCTAAACGCCAAGTTGGATCGTGAGATGAACATATGGTGCAAAAAGAAGGCTGAATAGATTTTATTGTTAATTTTCCCAAACAAACTATAAAATTTGCAAACAAATATACATATCAAATAATACATTTAAAAATGCTTTAAATAACATAGTTTTGAGTTAATAAAATCATAAAAAATGATATTAATAACCACAACTATAATAACATCAAATTTTTTCTTACCTTGTGCCGAAATAACGATCTATATGACATAAAACATACTAAAGGGAATAAAATATGTGTTTAAATATGTTATTTAATTGCCAAAAATGATAACAAAATGAGGCTCAACATTACCCGAAACCAGAGAAATGCTAGGTCCCACTGAGCAAAAAAAGAAAATGATTAAGGAAGAAGGCAAAGTTGCACTAGTAACTGCCTTCTACTTGGCAAATGAAAGAAAGAATTTAAGCTTTAATCTTATAAAGGAATGTTTATTTTATATCAAAATAGAAAAAAATGATGATGGGATAGTAGAAGATTTAGATTTCTTAGGAGACCATACTATTATAGCAGAAATTCAAGATATGTATCTTTTAACAAGCATATGCATTTGATGAATGAATTTATAAAGTTTATAACAAGTTCAACCATGTCCAAAGTAAAACTTTGGAAAAATTGAACATATATCACAAATTCATAAATGATATTTAAGAAAAATAGTTTTCAGGGGTATTTAGATAAAAAGATGCTAATAGTAAAATGATAACATAAGAAATTTTAAGATCAAAGCATCCATAGATCAATAAAACTATATTCAAGAACAAAAATTTGGTTGACAAATTTCAATCATCCATGCTATAATACCACAATATCTCATTTAGACCATTATTTGAATCATTAGTCAGATCCTTCGTAAAGTATTCCATCAAATTTCTTCATATTTTATGCAAAAACATGCGCCATGTTATAAACTGAAAACAGTTTAACATTTGTCAGAGATAAGCAATTTTGTCATAAAAAGATAAAAGCAAACAAATATTTTGTCCTAAATCATTAGTCCAATCCTAATCCTCCCCCAAACCAAGGATATGGCATGTTGTCATGCAAAGGAGAAGAATAGTTTAGTTTAGATAAATAAAAGTGCAAGTATGTTGTCATTATTTTATAAAGAAAAGAAAAATTAACTAGTAAAGGAAAGTGATTCAGAGATGTATATTTATGAAAAATAACAGTGCAGAGAAAGACCATAGAAAGAGATAATAATATAATCGAAAGAATGCCATAGGAAAAGCTAGGCATCTATGCCTCATTGTAAAGATATCTTGTCATCATCAAATACTTTAAGTTTACCCCGGAGTGTGTGAGAGATGTAACTATGGGTCCCTTGTCTAGGATAATAATATCCTAGGTATTGATTGAACTAGATGGTCAGGTCCAAGCCCAACTTACAGTGATTTTCAAGTGATAGTAAAGAGAATGGGCCTTAACATTTTATTTATAATATTTTTTTTTAAATTTCCTATATATGATCCTTATTTTACGAATCATGTGCATAGTAGTGCATTAACCAAACCTCTTTACCCAATATTGCCCCATTTCCAGCAGGCCTGTTCAGTATCCCGATGGGTTTATATTGGTACCATGCAAGTATAGTCCTGCTGCCAGTGAGCATGTTCATTACCCCGACAAGTTTACTTGCATTTATCGAGCTTCCTGTTTTTAAATGTTTACTTAGCATTGACCCGCTGCCAGTAGGCCTGTTTAGTACCCCAGTGGGTTTTCCTTGTATATAATGATATTAAATATATGGAAGTCGATTGGTACTAGAGTGTGCTAAGCCCTGCTAAAACACATAATTCAATTTTACAGAAATAAACTTACAAATAGCTTTTCATACTGGCCTTAATCATAAATCATGCCAAAATAGAATAACTTAAAGTTGTTCTTTAACCTTAGAATCCATCCTTTTCAGAAGAGATAAGTAATGTTCCCCAAAGGTAAAAACAATTCCACCTACTCTCGAGTGATCACAAAGAGATATTTGAGAGACAAGTTTTGATAACAAGTACAAGATGAACTAGTAATCCATGGGCATAAGATGAATGATAATGAAAATAGGTCTTATCAAGCACTGTTTTAAATAACAAATTAGAAGTATACATGTCTAAATTAAAATACTAGAAACTATCTGAATCATAAAAGGAGCGGTTACAAATGATATGCAAGGAGTTATCTTTAATTGTCACTACAAACTGCAAATTAAGAAAAGTTATGATACCTTACAAGCGTAATTGCCTTTTCCAAATAATACTTCATAAGCTACTTATAGAGATAAATTATCCATGATCAAATTGCAAAACCACTTGTTAGATGATTCAATTTATTCATAAAAACATAAAAAGAAAAAGAGTCCCATGTAATTTATTTGATCAGAAATGACTCTCATTTATTCATAGAAGCAAAAACATATCTATATATATACAAGTGATGATAACCCAAAATAATTTCATGGATCAAGAGGAAGAGGAATAACTTCCTCTTCAATCAATTCCATTTCTCTTTGTTGTAAAACATTTTGTATGAAATCCTGTCTAGATGTTGGTTGATGATAAAGCCTAAGTCGATGTCCATTCACTATAAAGGAAACTTCTGAGCCATCAATTGGTTTAATTTTTACCGATCCATTGTCAAAAGCTGTAACTACCTCATATGGGCCCAACCAATGGGTATTCAATTTTCTTTCAAGTTTATAAACCATGAATCAAATAGTAATGACCAATATCCAGTATTAAATTGCTTTTGCTTGATAAATTTATCATGCCATTGCTTCCACTGACTCTATATTAGCATGGTTCTTTGGAGTGTATCCTGTCTAATTTCATCTAATCCATTAATCTGTAGGATTCATTGTTTCTGCGCTTCATCCAAATCCATACCTAACTGTGATGCCATATGAAAGGTTTTAACTTGAAATTAAATAGGTAAAAGGACTTGTTTGCCATATACTAACTCATAGGGGGTATGTCCGGTACTATTTATCCATGTTATTCTATAGGCCCATAAAGCCTCGGGAAGTATATCCGCCCAATCCTTGTGATGTAAGTGAATGGTATTGGTTAAAATAGCTTCTAATACTTTATTGGTTGATTCTACCTGGCCATTAGCTTGAGGATGGTCAGGTGAGGATTTACAATGCCGGATACCATACTTCGTAGTGATCTATTGCATTAATTTGGAAGTGAATTGGGTACCTTAGTCTGTGACAATTTCTCTGGGTACACCAAACCGAGTAAATATTTCTTCATATATGAATTCTACTACAGATTTCTCTGTAGCCCTAAATAAATCTTTAGCTTCTACCCATTTGGTAACATAATCTGTACAAACCAAGATATATTTCTTTTTACGAGACATGGGAGAGATTGGTCCTACAAAATCAAGAGCCCATTTTTCGAAAGGCTCAATCATGACCTATGGATGTAAAGGAATTTGGTCTGATGTTGTGGGTCTACCCATTCTTTGACAACTATCACATCCTTTTACATACTTGGCAGCATCCTTAAAAATGCTTGGCTAGTAATAACTAGAGTGCAGTACTTTGTATGATGTTCGTTTATCCGAAAAGTGGCCTCCACATGGTCCATCATGGCATTCTCAGAGGATGTCTATCATTTCATCCTCTCACACACATATTCTAATAATAAGATCTGGGCCAGTGTGAAAGAGGTCATTATCAACCCAGGAATAGTTATAACTTTGTGCTATTATGCGGCGTTTCTTGTATGGAGCCAAATGGTGTGGTACCTTTCCAGTCACTAGATAGTTTGCAATATTAGTAAACCAAGGGGTTTGAAAAGACACAATAAACATATGTTCATCAGGAAAAGTATCATTAATAGGTTTAGTATCACTATCGTGTTGTATACGAGAAATAAAATCTGCTACTAAGTTTTCTTTACCAGGTCAATCAATGACGGTAATATTAAATTCTTGCAATAGGAGAAGCCACCGGGTAACTCTACCATTGGTGATTGTTTTATTCATTAAGTATCTAATGGTAGAGTGATTAGTGTGCACAAAAAATTCGTACCCTGTAATATAATGGCAAAATTTATTAATAGAATAAACTACTGCCAATTTTTTTTTCAATGACGGTATAGTTTAGTTCAGCAGTAGAAAGATTTTTGTTGATGAAATAAATGGCATAAGGTGATTATCCTTCTTTTTGTCCTAGGACTCCTCCTATGGCCGTATTAGAAGCATCAGTAGATATATGAAAGGAAAGGGTCTAGTCAGGGCCCCTAAGTATTGGTGCTACTGATACTTTAGCTTTTAAAATCTCAAAAGCCTTTTGACAAGATTCTGTCCATTGGAACTCTACATCTTTTATGAGCAATTTAAACATTTGTGCAGCTATATTTGTAAAGTTTTCAATAAAACGGCGATAATAGCCTGCATGACCCAAAAAGCTTCTAACCTCCTTCTGGGTTTTTGGAGAGGGAAGGCCAACTATTACTTTGATCTTAGCAGGGTCTACCTTAATTCCTTGAGAAGAAATATGGTGTCCTAGAACTATACCTTCTATCAGTAATATTTTACACTTTTCATGAATAAGAGCTAATTTTGTCTCTTGACATCAGATCAAAACTTTATGAAGGTTTTCAAGAGCTTCTTGAAAAGTATTACCATAGGCTGTAAAATCATCGATGTATACCTCAACACACTCATCTATAAGATCAAAAAATATGCCTAACACTGCTTGCTGAAAAGTAGCAGGTGCATTACATAAGCCAAATGGAAAAAATTGATAAGAAAATGTCCCCCAAGGACATGTAAAAGTGGTCTTATCCTAATATTCAGGTGCTATTAGGATCTGATTGTATCCACTATATCCATCAAGAAAGGAAAAATATTGCTTACCTAACAAGGTATCTAATACTTGGTCAATAAAGGGCAAAGGAAAGTAGTCTTTAAGAGTGGCTTTGTTAGTTCCCTAAAATCAACACAAATACGCCATTTCCCTGTAACTTTATTTGGAACTACTACTAGAGGAGACACCCATTTGCTATCGGAAATAGGATAAATGAAATCGGTGGTAACGAGTTTTTGTAATTCTTCTTTTACTACCTCCTTTAAAGCAGGGTTCATCCTCCTCTGAGGCTGTCTTATAGGTGGTATATTTGGATCCATATAGATGTGGTGAATACAAGTGTCATGGTGTATACCTTTCATATCAGTGTATTCCCTTGCAAATGCTCCAGCTTTTTTTTAAGAACCTTAAGTAGTTGAGCTTGTTGATCTTCACTTAATCATGTGTTTATGTGCAAAAAAATTTCAGGGCCAACTTCACAAGGTATGGTGAAAGGTCTTGTATGCTCTTCAATGGTGAAGACACAAGACGCGTTTGTAAAAATTGAGAGAGCCATAGTTTCTTGAAACTCATCTCCAAATATTTGATCAAATTTAGCAAACGACTGAGGAAAATATATACTAGTGGTGGAGGAAATAAATTGATTCAATACATTCTCAGTGGTCTTCTCCTGCAATGCCCAGGAGAAATCACTAGGAAAGGGAAGGCCATCAAAATATTCATCCCCAAAGGAACAGTTTAACCACCAGGAATTTTCAGTTATTGGTTGTGCTGGGGGATATAAAATAATTCTTTGGGTAGACAACCCATTGGAAATGGTCATCTCCCCATCCCTACATCCTATAAAAGAATTGGCAGTAGCGAACCATGGTCTTACCAAGATGATATGATGTCCTTTAAAAGGATCCTTTGATTCTATGACCATGAAGTCAACGGGGTATTCCCATGAAGCTACTGATACAATAATGTCGTCCAGGACTCCAGCAGGCGTTACCATAGTACAGTTTGCTAGTTCCAAGATGGAAGGGGTAGGTCGAAGAAATTGTCCCAACTGTAAAAATTCTAAAACTGCGGTGGTCATCATATTGATGGTTGATCCTAAATCAATTAATGTGTTACCTATGGTGGTATTATTTATGACTACAGTCACTACTAGGGCTCCTGAATTTGTATATTTTGCAACCAGGGACTAATCTGTCATATATTCAGACATCTCTCCTATGACATGATTTGTAAGGGGGTATTTTTGTTTCTTCCCTGGATGTTTAATGCATAATTATTTTATCACCTCACTGTAAATTGGTATGTATTTAATATCTTGTAATAATGATATTTTGATACAGATATGTTTTAATTCATTCAAGATATCATACTTAGAGTGAACTATAGGTTTTTCTATTACTAGTATTGCTGGAAATGGAGGAATTCTTTGTTCCTGAATAAGTTCTTGGGGAGGACGGGTAGGTACTGGATCTTTTGAGATATTCACATCCTCAAAAATGGCATCACTCACGAGTTCATTTGAATCTTATTCTTCATCATTTTCCTCATGAATGACGACTGATGTTCTGGTTTTTTCATTAACAACTCTTCCAAACCGTAATTGAATCTCATGTATAGGTACAGTCAAAACAAGGTAGGATGGAAGAGTTTACAACCCAATATTGTTAAGAGATTGAGATGGATTATTATTAGGGTTAGGTATCGGTTGTGCAGGTAATAATGTCGATCACGGAGGATTTGTATTCTGGAAGTGATGGGGTTGTTGTTTAATGAGAGGAACTGGAGGTACAAATCTAGGCAAATGTTGCTGGAAATTCGATTAATGCTAAGGATAAGGATGACTAGATGGAGGGATAGGTTGTGACTGAGGATATGGCTATCCTCTCCACCCTTGTGACCAATACTGTTGTTGTGGAAATTGAGGAGGAGGATACTAAGGTGGACAACTCTTCCAACTAGGATTGTTCCATTGTTGGGGTTGTTGGTATCAAGAGTAATAGGGTGGGGATTGTGGTGGAAAATTTTGGTATATTGGTTAATCTCTAGATTGCCAAGGAGGCCTCCTAGATGTTTCACCTACATCCCCACTCTTATAGATGGATTGAAATCCAAGAAAGGATGGACAGTTATCTGTCGGATGTTCTTCTGTACAGATGTGACATACAAAAATGTTATCTAACGGACATTCCATTTGGGGATGTTTTGTTCTACACCTTGGACAAAAAATACTCATTGCTTCCCATTCTTCATATTGCCTTTTCTTGGCTTGTAAAGCATCTAATTGAGAACCCATGGCTCCTAATATGTCAGTCTTAAAATTATCCAGTAGGTTACCTAATTCCATCCTTGTAACTCCTCCTGAACTAGGAACATTTCCTCTTATATTTCTACTATAAGGCTCTCGAAAGCTTTTCCCAAATTTCCCCCTACTTCTAGAATAATTCTTACACACCTCACCAATTTGTGCAAAAGTATTATGAGAAATATCGCTAGCTTCCATGAGATTAAGACTCTATAGCAAGTCTTTAGAGATTCCTTGAGAAAAAGTGTACGTACTGCATCTTCTCGAAGGTCATGATACTTTGATTTATGAAGGGTATAAATGAACCTTTCGAGATAATCCTCTAGGATTTCGTCTTCAAGTTGTTGTATCTTGAATATATCATGTTGAGAGTCTTAGCTTTGCAGTATTCTTGATACTTTCGCAAGAATGAGGTTCTCATGTCGTCCCAAGTCCTGATAGTGGATTCACCTAATCCCATGAACCATCGCAAGGCAGAATCTTTCAATGTAGCGGGAAAGAGTTTTAGTTTGTGAGCATATTGTAGGTAATTATAGCTCCTACAGAGAATATCAAACTTGAACAAGAATGTGTTCGGGTCCTCATTACTTTTTCCATAAAAGGTAGGTAAAGAAGAAGGAGGGATGTTTTTCATATTTACATGCAGTACAATATCTAGGATAGGGAACTCGAAGGTAGCCTTAGTTTGATTTTCTAGTTCTCCTTCATTATTTCTAACTTCGTTATGATATTCGTTCTCTCCTGGCCCCTCCATATAGGCTGGGTTTTTAATATAAATATACCTAGGAAGCTCCTTTCAAGGTGATAATGGAGCGTCCCAACGCTCTGTTTCGAGAGAGATATTCCCCTGGTCAACCGTATTCTTATTGAACCCTAGAGGGAGAGTAGGTTCTACTATGGATGTCTCAATTTGTGAGATAAATGTATCTATGGGCTTTCCAAAGAGGGATTTTACCTGCTCAGTATCAACAAGGTCAACAAAGTTCGAACTTCCTACTAGTGAAAAGGTCATATCCTTTGGTTTTGTGACTAGTGGAGAACTAGAGGTTACTAATGGTTGATCATTCTAAATTTCTTCCGAAATGAGGTCCTTAGGACCTCTGGTCAAGGTTTCTTCTCCTTCTATGGTTCCCTTGGTAAGATCTCTTGGGAGAGTTTCTTTAGTTTTCCAAGCAGAATTACTCCCTTCAGGTGTTTTTCGATACCTTTCTGGTGAGTTAGTAGTTGGGGTGTTACGTCCCCTAGAAAAGTTAGCAGAAATGTTGATAGCTTTTCCAACCTTAATAAATCTACCCTGAGGATCTCTAAGTCTGTTCATGAAAATAAAACTTATGCTATACTATTGTTGCTAGATTTAGGGGCGCCTGTTATAATAGATGTGTCTGTTCTAAAAAATAAAACAACCATATGACAAATGCAGAAAATAACACACTTACAAAAAAAACAAAGAACAACAAGGCTTTGGGGCACCCCACTATAGTGGATGCGTCTGGATGTTACACTACAGAAATTTTGTAGTGAAGTCGTCTTTGCATATTATTGTTATCCCCTCCCTCTTATTGTATAATATAAAAGTAATCTATATATCTATCTAAACTTCATAAAGGAACCCTATTTATTCTACCTTATAAAACAAGTCCCTGGAAACGGTGCCAAAAATGTTGGGTGTTATATCGACTAGATCAATTCACCTAATATTTAATTATTAACCGGGGTTGGTAAGATTAGAGTTGATACAAAATATATGCAAAGGTAAAAAGGCTCCTAGGGTGTTGTGGAGATATTTTAATAAACAAGAGATCAGAAGATCAAAAACGATTCAAACTCCTAAAATTATCTAAATAATTGGACTAGACTGGAATATCGAATTCTAAACATCTACTGAAAAGAAAGACATGAACAATAATACTTATAACTTGAGACACTAACTCATCCATAAAAAGAAATTATAACAATGCAACTAACAAATAACCAGCTAACTACTCCTTAAGCTGGAAGGCTGGGGTAAAATGACAACTTATCTTATAAAGAATAGAAAACTGCAAGAGAAAGTAGAAAACTTAATAAAGATATAAAACTGAAAAAGCAACTAGAAAACTTAATAAAGATATTTAAATTTCTATTTTTCAATACACACATAAAAAAAGAATAATTCCTATGATTACAAATAACTTAACTTCCTCTTAAAAATAGTACATCTAACCCTAAACTCTATATGCAAACAAAGATGACCATGACATAAAACAACAATATAAAAAAAATCAATGTTTTAATACTCAAGGATTGAAAACAACTTAATTCATATGAAAAATGATAAAACCTTAATCAATAACTTAAAACAACCAAACTTTAATTGAAATGCTTAAATAAAACTACCAAATACAAATGTAATTCAAAGATTGACAAAACAAAACTAGGAACAATCTAAAAAATACATAAAAATAGTAAAAACAAAACCAAGGGTTAAATGACAGATTGAACAGTAGGTCTGTAAAGGGTGATTGAATGGCAGACTGAACAGACAGTTCAAATGGTGGTCTGTACAATAAAAATGGTAAAAGCTAACCTAAATAAACTAATTCTTTAGCTAAAGTTATGCAGTTCTAAACCTAATGCATGGAATTAATAAACAAACCTATTTAACCAAAAAATTAACTTCAAACTAATTCTTAAACAAAAAGAAAACATTGCATTGTAAACTAATTAATAACCTGGAATTTAAATTGAACAAACTGGAAATGACCTTAAACAAATTCATGGTAGAAAAATAAATAAACAAAACTGAATTTAAATGAAATCAAACTATTCTATATAAATAAATTAATAACAGGAAATAAATAAACAAGACTACATTGAAATGAAAACAAACTATTCTACTTAAACCAATTCATAACTAATCAAAACTAAATTCAAATGGAAATAAACTATTCTACTTGTTTGAAACTAAAAACTGAAAGAAAAACTAGAATGAAATGACTAACTAAAAACAACTAACTAAGAACAAAAGACTGAAAGTAAAAATATGCGTGCATCTACTTATTTAATTAGTGAAATAAAACTAAACTAATGCAATACAAGAAATAAAATACTTGTTTAACCACTGAAAGAAAACTGAATTAATACAATACAGGAAATAAAATAGCATCTAATGAAAACAAACTAGAATTTAAACTAGATTAACTAAAACAGAAAAGAAAGAACTGAATTAAAACTAAGCTAATGAACTTCTGGTTGATGAGGGGCCCTCCCAACAATCAGGGTGAAGACTCCTAACTCCTACCCAAATGCAATCTTCAACATCAATGCATACAACTCTTTATTCAGATTCAAAAATAGAATTACAGTGCTTATAAAAACTATGACTAACTAACTTTCTCTTCATTCAGAGACTAATATATATAGTTTTATAGTAAGAGATGGGCAAGTCGACCCTAAAGGTCAACTGCTCTCTAATTTTAGGCAATATTTAAAGCACATAATTGATTTGCAACCAACGCATAGTCTGGCTCTTCATTCAAGATGATCGTGGCATAACATGATGAGTCTGCTCCTTCTTTTGCATGGACAAGCTTCTACGGCATGCTGGATGCAGCATGATATTCTTCCTTCACATGGGCAGATCCTCTTCATCGTGGCATGAATCCATTCCTTGGTGTGGAGGATGGGTAGGTGGTGAGCGTGATTTTGTACACAACAGCAAGTTCTGGAACGTAGGCTCCTTATCAGTGCGAGCATGCAGACTGGTGGTGTTGTGGAGAGCAGGGGCGACGACACAGTTGGTCTTCTGGAATGCAAGCCATGAGTTAACAACAAATGTTCACAACCCTTTGAACACATGGATAATGAGCACCTAGGTGGTGATCCTTCCAAAGGATGAGTTAAATGCATAGGTCCAGCACGAGATGGTTGGTGTGATGGCGAGCTAAGGAGATTACAGGTTGTTTCATGTTTTAAATGCCCAAAATTGATTATGGACAATGCATAGGCTGATAAGCGAACTGAACGATGAGCTAAAAGCAACACTGAACTGTAAGTTGGATGTATAGTGCATTGATCTAGGGAACATATGTCAAATGATAAGTGAATCTCGCACGGCGGCTATATGATGAGCTAAACGCCAAGCTGGATAGTGAGATGAACGTATGGTGCGAAAGGAAGGTTCAATACATTTTATTGTTAATTTGCCCAAACGAATTATAAAATTTGCAAACAAATATACATATCAGATAATACATTTAAAAATGCTTTAAATAACATAGTTTTGAGTTAATAAAATCATAAAAAATGACATTAATAACCACAACTATAATAACATCAAATTTGTTCTTACCTTGTGCCGAAATAATGATCTGTGTGACATAAAACATACTAAAGGGAATAAAATATGTGTTTAAAAATGTTATTTAATTGCCAAAAATGATAAAAAAATGAGACTCAACAACTACTACCAATTTGAGCTCCCACGTACCTTGCATATATAGGGAGACCCCACTAGGACACCCTAACCATTTGAGAAAAGCCATTTGGCTATCTTGTGTGGAGCAATACACCAAAAATAACATTTGAGGAGATTACTACGCACGTACCCCTAAGGTATATGGCGAGTTGGACCTACTTGACAATCCTAGTGAGAGATTGGATATTCTGAACTTGTCCTATCACTTAAAGTCTCCTTGTGACCTTTAGCTATGCGTAGCTTTTGTTTGTGTGCTTTTCTCCTTTTTTGACCTACATTAGGTAACTTCGGCCACCACCATGGCTGAGCAACTTGCGAGACGTCAATCTCATAGATTGCAGGGTTTACCTCCTGACTCTCCTCCTACTATGGAAGGACAAGAAGAGGTAACCATGGAACAACCAACTTTTGCTAATGTTCCCGTAGGAAATTCCTTAGCTAGTGAAACTAGAGAAGATTTCACTGTTTTTACAAGTCCTTTGGTTCAACTCCCTCCTGCAGCTGATGCTTCTATGCTTTCACCATTGGAAGGTCGTTTCGATAGTCCTACTCCACCAGATTATGGCCCAAATGATCCTTTTTGGAGGACTTCTATGGGCCAAGATATTATTGAATTTGGGGTTATTAGACCTTCACCAGGGAACCCTCCTTTAGGAGAGGAGGAACAGAGAATAATTAAAGCATCTCTCGATCGAGCTCGTAACTTTTCAGAGAGAGTAGAAAGAATCATTCCTCCACCTGTGTCTCATTATGAAACTATGCCGACTCATTTACCCCGTAATAAAGACCCTTGGCCTATGGCTGAAATTAAACCTTCTTCTGAAGGTCGTCCAACCTATGGCGAGACTTCTCGCAACCCATGGCCTGAAGGATATCGTTCAATAGCTAAATTATTAGGTCGTATTGAAGAAGTTCCATTTCAAGGTAATTTAGGTCCAAATGACAATCCTACAGTATCACATCCTGGCCCCATTGCTAGACCTTCCTACCAGTCATGGTTGGGGGGAAATCCACAAATCAAGTTGTGTCAGCACACTCTAACACCGGGGGGCAACCCCCAGCATGAGTTATGTCATTTGTTAGTGGAATTATTACTAGTTCAGGACAAGTTGCAGCTGTAGCACAACCTGCAGTAGTCATCCCTCCTACTAATACCAATGTTGTTCCCACCCCCATCTAATTTAGGCCAACCCTTAGGGGTGCAACCTGTCGATAATCTAGCTTCTCGGGGATATACTTATCCAAGAACTCAGCCACCTATGATTAATCAAGTGTATCAACAACCACTGCCAGCGGCTATTTAGCCTGGAATGCCTTACTCTGGGAATGCTTTTGTACCTTGGGGACAACCCAATTGGTCCAATGTTTCATCATATGGAGGAACGTTTGTTAATAATGCTGGAGGATATGGTGGACCACCCCCTAGAGGACCACCGCATGGACCTGGAGGACTTGGAGGACCCAGAGGACTTGGTGGACCATTTGGAGGACCACCACCCAAAGGCCCACCACCACCTCCTGGAGGACCACCACCACCACCACCACCACCTTCCGGAGGACCCCCTCCCTTGGGTAGCCCACCTCCCCATGGAAATCCTAGAAATCAACAACCTTTTCAACAAGCTTCAGGGGAATAATCCATACCCATCTATCAATATGCATACGGTGCTACTGGCCAGAAAATGCCATACCAGTACTACCAGTATCTGCAACCAAATCAACAAATTCCATTTCTTGGTACTTTAGATCTTCCAAACTTGTCAAGATTGAAGAATGAACCAATCCATCATGACCCCTCTTGGCCTGTCGTTCCTATAAAGCTACCTTCTGATATACCCAAGTTTGATGGTAAACCCAGTGAAGATCCAAAAAACCATGTGATGACATTTCACTTATGGTTTTCATCCAATTCTTTGATGGACGGCTCAATCCGTCTATGGATTTTTCAAAGAACCCTCAGTGGTATTGCTACAAAGTGGTACATCAAGTTACCACATCACTCTTTCTAGGTTTTTAATGCCCTAGAAATGGATTTTTTAACACACTTTCAATTGCCAATTTGATATGAAACAGGTACAGACCTTTTAAATTCACTTCGACAAACCACATCAACTCACATCTCCGATCATATCCATGAATGGAAATGAAGACGAAGGTTAATTAAGGCCCCTATTCTTGATCACAGTGCTTACTGATGGTTTACAAAGTCTTTACTTCCACCTATTGCTAGAGATGTTTCCATGGGAGGCACTGTTACTAAGGAGAAATCTATTAGCCGTGTTCAGTACCTAGATTTGGTTTATTTCTAGTCGGGTACTTTGTATGATCTGATTCCCCATGCTCCTCGACCTACAATAGATCCATAAAGACCCACAACTGAACCACCTGCTGATGGTATACTTGGTTAGATTCAAACGAAAAAATGGCAGCCAAATATTCTAAGAAAAGAAATCAAAATACCACTCCATCAAATCAACCAACACCATCTACTAAAACTGCACCCTCTCCTGTTGCTTCTGCTGAAGTAAACGCGATCCAATCAAATGAATCTCCCAGCGAAAAGAATAAATGAAAAAATAAAACTAAAAAACCTGATAATCAACAGGAAGGAAACAAAACACAGAACTTAGATGCTGATTCAAAAGGTAAGCGCAAGGTAAAATTTCCTTTTTTAATCTGTAGAAGTGACCATTTTACAAAATAATGTCCTCATCATGAGGAAGTTAGTAATTTTATTGAAAAATTCACCCACCCCAATAGTTTTGAAAGATCCTTTCCCTTCCTAACAATAGTTAATTGATCATAAGTCCTTGAACGAAACTTCTTCATCCACTGATGAAGTTCGAATAATGTCTAGTGAAATGGTTAATTTAAACACAAGATCACATAGTTATGAACCTCCTCCAGAAAAGAAACCTGATGATGTTCCATCTGAAAAACCCTCAACTTCCACACCTCGTCCTAATAATGGTCTTCACATTGAAAAACCTATTCCAGAAGCAATTTTTCACTCACCAAAGGGTACTCTATGTAAGTCCATAATCAATCCTAACGCTCGTGCTGCCCAATATTATAATATCGTCAAAGATTTGGTCCAAGCACCCTGCGCTATGTTAGCTTTAGAGGTACTTCAAACCTGCCCAACTCAATGAAAAAACTTGCTTACTACCCTTGAAGCTATGGATCTTGAGAATAGTAATATCATCACTTTCAAACTGGATGATTCAAGATGAGACTCTCACATCAGTTGGCTTTCCATATCACTACCAAGATTGTTGGAAAAAATATTCATCCTACCATTTTGGACGAGGGTGCCTCTACATCAGTTATGTCTTTATCTTGCTGGAGAGCCATTGGTTCTTTGGAAATCAACCGTTCACCTACCACTCTTAAGGCTTTTGATGGTCACGGTTTTCAACCCTATGGATTACTACCTACCATCCTTGTTGAACTGGGGGAAAGTCAGTCTCCATTCACATTGAAGCCGTCGATGCTCCTTTGGATTACAACTTGTTACAGCTGATTTTACCACACATGGTTGATCACACTTTTATGGCCTTCCCTGTCCCTATACAGACTCTTTGGACCCCATGGACTATTTTTGTACCTTTGATGTTTCCAAGATCATCCCTAAAAACACCTATTATTTGTTGTACATGACTTTCAATCCCTTTCTCGTGTATATACATGGATATTACCCTTAAACTCGCATAAATCCGCATAAATGTGTTTTTTGTGTAGAAGCTGGCCGACTTCTTTCCTTTATTGTTTCCAAAGATGGCATCCATATAGATCCTTTGAAAATTGAAGTTATATTTATTAAATTGAGCACATAGATCTGTGGACAAACACACAACTCACATGATAGATCACACAATTTACTCAGTTATTGAAGAATGAAACAGTGCAAAAATGGCTTGCAACTGTGAATGCTTTTCATTAATCAAAGAGTAATTAGATAGATAATTACAATGAAGTACAATGGCTTTAATAGCCACAAGCAATTCGAATCCACATGAGTAATTTCGAATTGATTAGACTTTACTTGACTATAGGTAACCAAGACCTTGTCTAAATCACTATCGAAAGACTCAATAGTTAACTGACCTTGTCTAAACCATAACCGGAGTTCATCGGAGCTCTAAAATATAACTCAAGTGTTACATTTAGTGTTGACTAAGGTTAACTGACAGTGGTAGGTGATAAATGCACCCCACATGTGTTCAGTCAATTAAACCTAGCGCTAACTGAATGTAGAGGACTAGAACTGAATGTAATTGACTCCTAACTTAGCTTGACTAGTCATTAACTGAAGTGAACTAACCTTGGTTGGTTTTGGCACTCCCAGTGGCTTCCTAAATTGTAGGGATTGGTCTAGGAGGCTCATAAACTGATGCAATTAGGTGCAAACAGTGGCAGTAAGCCTCAATTAGTGTCCCCCACACTTTAGTAACTGAAACATGTGCCCCAATTAGGTCAAGTGGACTCAATGGTGTTAATGACTATAGATAGACTGGATGGACTCACGATTTAGACATGACTCCCGATTTAGACATATGACCAAATTTGTACAAGGGAGGATTAATAATCCTAACACCCCCCCTAAATTCTAACTTGGACAATCTGTGGGCCCTGGTAACTAAGACCATAGGTCACCCATTACATCAAGTAAAGTAACTGCTCAAAAACAAGGTGCTGAGGAAAAAACCACATGGGAAAAAATCCCCCCCTCTAATTAAGCAGGTAGAATCAGGATCAATCTAGTTCTTCTGTGCACAGGTATCCTGGGGCCTGGAATGTGAACCTCTCCATCATTATGTCTGGAGGAATCTTCCTCTTTGTAAAAAGAATGATATGCTCAACTAAATCAGAAATATAGACAGCTGCCGGATGAAGACTGGACCCATGTAGAGCAATTGAAGTCAACTGAAAAGAAAAAGGTTCTTGAGAATTCAGAGAATGTGAGGAACACTCAAGAAAATTATATGTTTCATCCATGAACAGAAAACCATGAGTGGTAAGAACAGCCCCAAGTGTTAGGAGCAGGTGTCCAGGTGGATGCTGAAAATATTCCTCTTTACTAGTTCTGTGAGGAGATGAGCATGTGATCAATGGTAGAGAAGCACTAGGACTGTTGAGAGAGAATGCTTGAGATACATAGTCTAATATAACTTCTAAAATAGATGATGAATCACATAATAAAATATCAGCAACCTCATATGAGGAAACTAACACCAAATCCCCATCAGCAGTTTTGAAGAGAAAGTGCGGTACTTGATTTTTCACACCGGAATTGGTGAGAGGAGCTACAAGCATGACTGAAGGCTTTTGGATTTTAAAATATGAACCAAATAATATCAGATCAGAAATTAAATCAGATATAAATATGTTCAAAATAGATCCAAAACTGTGAAATGGAATCAAATCCCCAGCAACAGTTTTGTAGGAGACTTGTGGTACTTGTTTCTTCACACCGTTGATGAGAACAACTACAAGTGGTACTGAAAGATTATGAATTTGATATATTAAACCAAGAAATATCAGATCAGATCTAAATAATATCATATAATATCCAATAATTTTAATATTAGATTCAAATAAATGGTTAACCGAGACGGTGGATGCACAACTTTCTTCTTCTTCAAAATTCTAACTTTTGGTGCATGCAATCCTGCAGGAATTTGCTGGAAAATATAGATCATGAGGATTGAATGGATCACTCTGGTAATCTGATATTTCTTCCAAAATATCCAAGGTATCACATATTTGCACACCATCAGCAACATTAGAGAGAGAAAAATCAAATTTCTCTTCACTTTCGGAAGGAATTACTAGTAAATTTTGCACAGAATTTAAAGGAAAATCACCGGTGAATGTTTGCATGGAAGTGCAGCAGAATTTTTCTTCAATATCAAAGATTCGAATGTATTCTTCTATTTCAGAAATATGAGAATATGAGATATCAGAGATCTCATGAACTTCTGGAGCATCAAGAGAAGGAGTCACTACATGGAGACTGTCTTTAATTCGAATTGACTGTGTAGAAGCTTATGCTTCTTCTTTATCTTGAAAAACTTCATCAGAGAGAGTGGAGGCCGAGATTTTTGGATCAAGGATGCTTACGGTGCTGGATGTTCCAAAATCTCCATCGCTGTTATTCAGCCAATTAATCTTACTAAAACACTCTTTACCGAGCCCAATAGACACTCGACAGAGACCTTGTCTCATCAAAGATGAAATCATTTCGAAGTTGTACCTGCAAAAAAAAAACAAATGATCCAGTAGGAGATATGAGGAGGAGAAGTGCCTTGTCCACTGAGGCTCTGATACCATATTGAATTGAGCACATAGATCTGTGGACAAACACACAACTCACATGATAGATCACACAATTTACTCAGTTATTGAAGAATGAAACAGTGCAAAAATGGCTTGCAACTGTGAATGCTTTTCATTAATCAAAGAGTAATTAGATAGATAATTACAATGAAGTACAATGGATTTAATAGCCACAAGCAATTCAAATCCACATGAGGAATTTCGAATTGATTAGACTCTACTTGACTGTAGGTAACCAAGAACTTGTCTAAATCACTATCGGAGGACTCAATAGTTAACTGACCTTGTCTAAACCATAACCGGAGTTCATTGGAGCTCTAAAACATAACTCAAGTGTTACATTCAGTGTTGACTAAGGTTAACTGAAAGTGGTAGGTGAGAAATGCACCCCACATGTGTTCAGTCAAGTAAACCTATTGCTAACTGAATGTAGAGGTCTAGAACTGAATGTAACTGATTCCTAACTTAGCTTGACTAGTCATTAACTGAAGTGAACTGACCTTGGTTGGTTTCAGCACTCCCACTGGCTTCCTAAATTGTAGGGATTGGTCTAGGAGGCTCCTAAACTGATGCAATTAGTGGCAATAAGCCTCAATTAGTGTTCCCCACACTTTAGTAACTGAAACATGTGCCCCAATTAGGTCAAGTGGACTCAATGGTCTTAATGACTATAAATAGACTGGATGGAATCCCGATTTAGACATATGACCAAATTTGGACAAGGGAGGATTAATAATCCTAACAATATTATCCCTATGTGCTCCCATGAACGTAACCGAACTCCAAAGTTTGCAAGGGAAGGAAAAATTCCTACGTTGTTTCATCTGCAATTATGCAGAAAGGACACATGGTTTCATGAAGTTGCTCAAGAAAGATACCCCTTTCGTTTGGGATGATTTTGCACAACGCGCATTTGATAATATCAAACATGCACTTACCCATGCACCAGTGTTGCAGCCACCTAATTATGATAAGGAATACTCCTTTTATGTGGATGCATCCTTGTCTACCATAGCCATGATCCTTGTTCAAACACACGAACACGACCAGGAACATGTGATTTATTATGCAAGTAAGAGTCTTTTGGACTCTAAAAATCAATACTCACATGTGCAAAAAATCGATCTGGTCACGGTCATCATGGTACAGAAGTTTCGTCATTATATTTTGCTCAGCACCACCACTGTTTACGCAGATTCCAACCCCATGTACTATGTTCTCACATGGCAAGTTCTTGGGGGAAAATACTCGTGTTGGATTGTGATTTTCCAGGAATTTGAGTTAGAATTCACTAAAAGCACTTTGAAGAAGTCTCTCGTCTTTGTAGAAATCATATGTTACCTTCCCCGTACTACTGAGACTACAGGGCCCTTTGATTCATTACCCGATGAATCATTGTTTCTCATTAGAACGAATGACCCATGGTATAGAGATATCATTTTGTATCTCCAGACCTTGCGATGCCATCCCACTGATTCTCGAGATGAACGTCGTCGTGTTCACCACTAGGCCAAAAGTTATCTTATCTTGAATGATACCCTATACCGCCATGGTGTTGACTCCATCTTATGACATTGCCTTACACATGAAGAGGATGAAATCATTTTAAATGATTTCTATTGGGGCGTGCACCTTAACGGTCCCTAATTTTGGTAACTCCACGGTTTTTGTGAAGTTTGTAAGTGGAGTTGCAACTCAAAATAGTCTTAGGGGTGTCGGGGTTGAGTAAAAATCTTCTTTTTGTAATAAACCCATGGTTTAAGTCTAGGGTTTAGGGTTCGGGGTGCCCATGGTTTAAGCCCATGGTTTTGTAATAAGTGCACTATAAATAAGCACTCTTGTAAAGAAGTCAATTTAGGCTTTCGATGTAAGATGAATTGATGTGAAGCTAAGGCTTGTTTGTAAGAAAGGTTAAGTCCCAGCTATGTGCGTGGACAACCTCTGCAGCTGTGTGCGCAGCGGGTTTTTGGGTGATTAAGAAGATCTGCAGCTGTGTACGCAAAGGCCTGCAGCTATGTGCACAGATTTGATGACTTGAAGGGATCTGCAACTGAGTGCGCAGATCAGAACTATGGTTTTTGTAAAGAGTTGAATAAAACATAGTTTTGTGGATGTAACCCCTAAATTGGGGGTGAACCACGTTATATCTTGTGTTGTGGTTCTATTGTATTATTGTTATGTTCTTTTATGCATTGATAAATATATAACTGATAAGTAAGATCACTGCAAAATACTAACTTCGCTGTGTATTCCCAGTAAAGGGTTAAGCAAAGCACTATTTGTTTATCTAATCACGAAGCTAAATAAGTAATATCAAAGCTCTGTATTTTACGATTATCATTTGTTAGAAGCTAAAGGTATAGTAATATCCCTCTTATGCTTGCAGAAACCTGATTATACGGCACCCCATAGCTTTTTCGGGTGAGACTGCAACCTGTTCACAGGTTATTGCCGAAAGGGCCAACACTGTGGGTCTTTTGTTTGTGCGAAGTTAATGGTATAAAACCCGGGTTTGCCCTACAGCCCAACAAATTGGTTCCGTTGCTGGTTGAACTCAGTATCTGCTCAAGAGGGGTTTACGTCGTACCTCGAGGGCTATGTTTTGGAGACCCTCAGTGAAATAAATTGGTGACTGGATTGAAGAGACTTATCTGAACTTTGCTGTATAAGAGAACAAAGATCCACGTCGTAGTGCAAACGATTTTTTACAAAGGTATGTTTTTTCTGATGTTTATGAAATTTTCTTTGGTAGTATCCACATAGAGTTGCACCAGTGGTTATCTAGGTTAACAGAGAGAAGGACGAACTTCAAGAAGGTCAGTTTCCTGATTGGACCCCCGCAAGAATTAATATATTGAAAAGGGTGAACAATGAGATATCCCGCGCTGTTGATTTCTGGACAACGCGAACCCTTGAAGCATTTGTGATGGAGTTCGCCATTGACACAAGTACGTCCTTCAGTAAAGCCGAACGACAGTTCTTCAAAGGACCAAGGGGTAAGTACTTGAATTCATTTAGTTTGAGAATTAAAATGCTATTGGCTGAAAAAGGTATATTGCTCATTGAATCAGACTATTAGATTTAGTATTACTAACCTATGTTTGCAAGTGAAAGTACCTTCGACGAGTAAAGTGGAAAAAGGTACAAGAGAAATTTTGAGTCCTATACCCTAGGTCAGAATACCGAGTCTAACCCCGTAAGTCCAGCAACCTCAGAGCCCGAAGAAACCCCTTTTGTTGGAAACCCTCCGGTAACCCCGCAGCGAAGACCTATTATCCCTGAGAACCCATCATTGTTTGAAAGTAACCCTAGCTCAAGTATTCCTGTCGCAAATTAGTCTACCCCAGTAAGTTCCCCCCCGCCTACTACCAGTCCCCCTACCTCCCCCCCTAGATCCGCAATAGCCCATATGAATGATGACATTAAGCTCCCTGTTTTCAAAAGAACTGGATCATAGGATCCAGAACAGTTCTTGTTCTTATGTGAAGAAGTATGGACTGCTAAGAACATCACGGATCAAGATACAAAAAGAGCAGAGCTGGTTACTTCTTTTAGAGACCGCACTTTGACCTGGTTCATGAATTTTTCCAGCACTCAGAACCATGTCTTGGCTGATATAAAAGAAGCAATGATAAAGGAATTTAAGAAGCCTAAATCAAAGTTGTAGTGTATCACTGAGCTAAAGGAAATCCAGCAAAGGCAAGGAGAATCAGTGTGGGACTTTGATCAGAGGTTCAAAGTTCTGCTAGATCAAGTCAGTTTCACTATTGGACCAGCGCAGCATAGGGAATGGTTCATCACAGCTCTGTTACCGTACATCAGGACTCCACTCATGCAACAGAAGGTTGCGGATCAGAAGGAGGCTTTGGAAATCGCTATGAAGCTTGAAACAACCCCTATCGAAGATAATTCTGGTATCACTCAAATACAAGCATAGTTAGTAGCGATGGATCTGGAGCTTCGTAATATGAAAAAAGGGAAAGATAGTCGTGAAGAGGTTTGGTGTACACGATGTCGGACAGAGGGTCACGACAAGGAACAGTGTCCTACGGTAAGAAATTTCCTGAATTCTGGTGCACCAAACCTGTTCAACCCTAGTGTTCTATATTGTGAGATCTGTAGGACAACTGGCCAGCATCAACCTGAAGACTGCTATATTCTGTAGAGGTATGTCCAAGTCCCTAAGAACCCCTATTGTAAATTCTGTAAATCAGTAGGACACAACGAACATGAGTGTCGTAGCTTTGACCTCATGAGAGAACGAACTTACGATGTTTATCGGTTCCAAAATGATGGCCAAGGCAATGATGGATATAGTTACCGCGGTAGTACCTCAGGTCGCGGAGATTTTGGAGGTCATGGTCGTGGTGGTATGGCAGGAAGAGGCCGAGGCCAAGTTGTGTGCTATAACTGTAACCAGGCAGGACATCTAGCTAGAGACTATCAGAACCCAACTACGACATGTCGATATTGCAGAGCTGTCGACCATGTGATTGAGCAATTCCCGCAGCTGATAGCGAAGATTCAAGAAAGAAATAGTGCCCCTACTCAGAATATTCAGCTGATTGCTGTGGAGCAACGACTTGTCCCAACCATTAATGTTGTTACCAAGAGTGGAGCTATGACAGAAGTGCAGAACAAGGAGAAATAGCCTGCCGAGGCTTGGGTTTGGAAGGCCCCAGAAAAAATCCCAGCATTTGATGTCAAAAGATAAAAAGAGACATTTATGGAAACCAAGAGAGACTTTGCTGACCCCAACACCTCAGTAGTACCTGCGCAACAACCTCAGCAGCAGCCACAACCACAAGAAGCTTCAACAGATAAAGTAAGTACATTGTCCTCCTTTTTACAGAGTTGTATGAAGCTCTTGAGAAATCAGAACGCTTTAAATGAGTTGCAGAAAGTTATTGCTTCTTGCGAACCTCAGCAAAGTTATGGTAAGGAAAAAACTGTTCATAGAGTCAGAAGAACTGGTAGTGAAATGAGATTGAATGCTCAGATAGGAGAATATGACATGACTGATGTCATCCTAGACCTAGGATCAGAAGTAAATGTCTTAACTAAGCAGACGTGGGAACAAATGGGAAAACCTACTCTGGAATGGTCCCCTATACAATTGAGATTAGCCAATCAGCAGAATATTGTGCCCCTAGGAAGACTCCCTAGTGTATCAGTAGATATTGATGGAGTCAGTACCTTAGAAAACTTTGAGGTAATTGAAATAATTGATGACAGTAACCCCTATCCAGCACTGCTAGGCATTGAATGGGCAATACATAATGATGCAGTAATCAACTTGAAGAAGAGACAGATGACTTTCAAAGGGAAAGGATTGAGAGTCATAGTCCCAGTGTATCCTTCTCAAGGAGAGAGGTACACTGAGCCAGTAAGAGATGAAGAAAAGGATGTTTTGGACCATATCTACAATATCACAGCGAAGGAAGAAGATTATGTTGATCCTACTGCCGAAGGTATCATGGATTGGCAGTGTGACAACTCCTGCATGACAGATTCAGATGATGGCCTAGAGAATTGGCAGAATAGATTGTATGAGCTACATGGACATCGATGTGCCAGAATTACCAAGTCTCTCAAATGGCTTGGCTCACAGACAAGAACCTTACCTGTTTTTGATGGTTCGACAAACCCAGAAGAGTTTATTGTGCAATTCTCAGAGCATGTACCAGACTCACACAAAATGGTGACTCTGGATTCAACATTCAGAGCCACAGCAGCCAGATGGTGGAATGGTCACAAAAAGTACATTCATAGTTGGGAAGCGTGCCAGAAGTCCCTTTGCTTAAGATTCCGGGACCAACCTCAGGAGGTGCGAAGCAGGTTTAATGGTAAGACTAGTCCGCAGGGACATTTGGAGAAATTCTACGAGGCATGGAAGCATGTACCTCGTGAAGAGTGGGTACATAGGTTTGTGCACACCCTGGAACCTATAGTAAAGAACTGGTATGCGGAGGTCGAGCTTCGCCATGGTACTGTAAGTTGGGATTGTCTTGTTGATAGTTTTGTGCTGACATTTTATATTAATGAGGTTTCTCCTACTTTGGACACAGCTATTAGATTGATCCATACTAAAGTATTTGATGATCAAGAAATAGCAGAATACCAACCTGATTGGAAGGAATAAGAAGCCAATGCAGTAGAATGTTATAACCTCGCAATTGACGAGGATGATGATCCACACAACATTAACATTCCTGAGTCAGAAGGACACTGCGAAGTACATGGACCAGTAGTTGAAACACCTAAAGTGACTCAACCCCTGAAAACATGGACCGTAAACATTGGGTCAAAAGAAAACCCTAAGTATGCTACCATTGGAGATTATTGGGATGATGAAATGGTGAGCAAGGTGACCCAACTTCTCCATGAATATCAGGATCTATTCCCGATGAAGTTCTTAGAGATGAAAGGTATCCTTGGTGATATAGGAGTGATAAATATCCCTTTGAAACATGATGTGAAGCCTATGAAACAGCGCCCTTATAGGCTGAACCCTAAGTATAAGGAAAAAGTCTGAATGGAGCTAGATAAGATGCTTGCTATAGGAATCATTGAGCATGTTGAAGAGTCTGAATGGGTCAGTCCTATGGTGGTGCAAGAAAAGAAGACTAAGGGAGAAATCAGAATCTGTGTCGATCTGAGGAAGCTGAATGATGCCTATTTGCATGATCCTTTCCCCACTCCATTTACAGATGAAGTTTTAGAAAATGTTGGAGGTCAATAAGTGTACTCTTTTACTGATGGATTTTCAGGGTACCATCAGATTAGAATTGCTCCAGAAGATCGACATAAAACAACCTTCACTACAGAAATGGGATCCTTCCAGTATACAGTTATGCCGTTTGGATTGAAGAATGCACCTGCCATGTTTTCTAGAGTAGTCATCTCTGCTTTTGAGGAATTCATACATAAATTCTTAGAAGTTTATTTTGATGATTGGACTATCTTTGGGTTATTAAAAGACCACATAGCTAGTTTAAGACTTATGCTGGACAAATATAGACAACATCAGATTTCCTTGAACTTGAAAAAGTGTATCTTTTGTGCCCCTTTTGGAATTCTGCTAGGTCACATTGTATGTAAGCAAGGATTGATGATGGATCCTGTGAAGATAGCCATTATTGTGAACCTGCCACCTCCAAAGTCTATTAAATAGCTGCGCACTATGCTTGTTCATACTGGGTATTACAGGAAATTCATTAAACGATATGCTCAGATAACAGCCCCTATGGAAAAGCAGTTGAAGAAAGATATTAGGTTTGAATGGACACCTGAGTGTCAAGCAAGCTTGGATATTTTGAAGGAAAATATGGTAACTACCCCTATCTTAGTATTCCCTGACTAGAATAAGGAGCTTCATGTGCATGTCGATGCATCCTCCATTGCTCTAGGTATAGTATTGGCTCAGTCAGGTGAAGGTAATATCAATCACCCCATTTCTTTTGCAAGTAGAAAACTGTCCACAGCAAAAAAAAATTATACTACTACAGAACGAGAAGGTTTAGCTATGGTTTATGCATTGCAGAAGTTTCGACATTATCTATTAGGATCTCATTTTAAGATGTTCACTAACCACTCTGCTTTGAAGTATTTGGTTAACAAGCCTGTGCTAGGTGGAAGGATATGTATATGGTTGATTCTGTTTCAGGAATATGACTTTGAGATCATAGTCAAACCTGGAATACTGAACCTAGGTCCTGACCACTTGTCGAGGCTCGAGTCAGGAGAAGAGCCCATTAGTTTGGATGAAGGTCTTCCTGATGCCCAATTGTTTTCCATCCAAATGGTTGATGATTATTTCTAGGATATTGTTCAGTATTTGTCTACAAGTTTTGCACCCGCCGAAATGACAACGCAGCAGAAGAAACAGCTGGTGGTTAGAGCAACCAACTTTACCTTAATAGCAGGACAACTATATAAGATGGGACCAGATGAAATACTGTGTAGATGCATCCTGGAGCATGAAAAGCCATTAATTTTGGCTGAGGCACACTCTGGCGCAGCAAGAGGTCATTACGCTGGGAAAGCTACAGCACAGAAGATTCTGATAGCTGGATTGTGGTGGCCCACAATTCATAAGGATGCAAGAGAGTATTGCCACAGCTGCGACATTTGTCAGAGGACAGGCAAACCATCCAGGAGGGATGAGATGCCTCTAGTTCTGCAGGTAACTTTACAACCCTTTGATAAATGGGCTATTTATTTTGTTGGACCTATCAATCCCCCTGCGAAGAAATCCGGAGCAAGATACATTATTATAGCAACTGACTACCTTACTCGTTGGGCCAAAGCTCAACCGGTCAAGACCTGTAGTGCTGCTACAGCTGCGAAGTTTATCTTTGATAACATCTTGTCAATATTTGGGTGTCCTAGAATTCTTATGAGAGTTCAAGGATCACATTTCTTAAATAAGACTATTGAAGTATTGACTAAATAATTTCAAGTATATCATCAGAAGAGTACTGCCTATCATCCTCAAGCAAATGGAAGTGTCGAAGCCTTTAACAAGATCCTTGAACATGCTCTAATGAAGGTTTGCAATGCTAATAGAAATGATTGGGACCTTAGAATTCCAGCAGTACTATGGGCTTATAGAACCACCTGCAAGAAGTTGAAGGCCATACACCTTTTAGGTTGGTTTATGGACAAGAAGCAGTCATTCCCATGGAGTACATTATTCCTAGCCTCAAAATATCTGCTTTTACAGAGATGGATAGATATGATGAAAAAAAGGCTGGTAAAGATACTAGAACTTGAAGAGGACAGATTCATTGCAGGGTTCCAGCAGCAAGTACAGAAAGCTAGAGAAAAAGCATGGCATGATAGACACATTAAGAAGAAGTAGTTCCAGAATGGTGATCTTGTGCTTTTATATGACAGTAAATTCATAAATTCCTAGGGAAGTTCAAGACACATTGGAAAGGACCATACATAGTGCAGAGAGTTACTGATGGTGGCGCAGTCCAGTTAGCTAAATTGAATGGAGAAATTTTACCTTCCATGGTGAATGGAAGCAAGTTAAAGAAGTACAGGGACAAACCAGAACCCTTTAATCAGAAGTAACAACAAGAAGGACAGTCTAAGTACCAAGAACAGTTGGAATTGGGTACTAGACTATAATGAAGTTGTTCTAAAAGCAACGAAGTGTTGAAGACTATCAAAGTCTGAAGGTTGAATTTTGGTTTCCATATAGGTCAGGATGGGTCAAAGGTGAATATTATGTCGAGGGTACTCATTGAGGCGAAGTTGAAGTTAGTGGTTGTGTCGAAGAAGAAAGGTGTGTTGCAACCTAAAATGTGACTGACGAGACAAACTCAACTTGGCGGCGTCGGCACGTGAATTTCCTGTCATGATGAGATTTTGGGATCCAGCGTCGTGTGGACTGGATTTACCACCGTTCCATCATATTTGGAGTCATTAATGCACCATGATGATAGATTTTGTTGCGGATTTCTATAAGAAGCTACACCAGCCTCCGACTCCTGCATTGTGCACTTCTTTGAGTTAGCACCATGTCGAATGATCGTGAATCCTAGGAATTGTTACGAGAGGTCAGGGAGAGAGGTCTGCAAAACCTTATGAGCAATCCTCCTTGCGATGACATGTCTCTAGTGCCAAAGCAGCCAATGCAGATATGATCAACCAGAAATAAATTTAAGGCAGAAGTTCACACTAAGTGGAATGAAGAAAGGCACAACCCCTCAGGAAAGACTCAGGAGGATCCCGAAGAATGGAGGCATGCTGTTTGTCTTATGAAAAATTCCAGTGGCATGCAAACATAGGGGCACTACCTGTTAAGGACCCAAAGTTGTGGATGGTCAAATGTTCGATAGGACATGAACGGGAGGCAGTTCGAAGGATGGGGTCGCTGATAGAAGGCCCAATGACCCCCATGACCACCATAAATATGACGGAGGCAGAAAACATCATAAGATATGGTTGTATTCTACTAAGGATGAAAGGATGAAGTATCAAGCAATCCGTGACCGTGGTAGCAGTAGTAGAAGGGACGACGATGCAGCTGTAGCAAGCTATTTTCTGTCTTCACCAACAAGATTCTCCCACCAGAAAAGCAGCAGAGTGCCCCGAGACAGAACACTGGTGAGTCTTAGGGGCCTGTTGGGGCACGCACCTTAACAGTCCCTAATTTTGGTAAATCTGTGGTTTTTGTGGAAGTTTGTAAGCGGAGTTGCGACTCAAAATAGTCTTAGGGGTGTCGGGGTTGAGTAAAAACCTTCCTTTTGTAATAAACCCGTGGTTTAAGTACAGGGTTTAGGGTTCAGGGTGCCCATGGTTTAAGCCCATTGTTTTGTAATAAGTGCACTATAAATAAGCACTCTTGTAAAGAAGTCAATTTAGGCTTTCGATGTAAGATGAACTGATGCGAAGCTAAGGCTTGTTTGTAAGAAAGGTTAAGTCCCAGCTGTGTGCGTGGATGACCTCTGCAGCTATGTGCGTAGAGGGTTTTTGGGTGATTAAGAATATCTGTAGTTGTGTGCGCAGAGGCCTGCAGCTATGTACATGGCTTTGAGGACTTGAAGGGATCTGCAGCTGAGTGCGCAGATCAGAACTGTGGTTTTTGTAAAGAGTTGAATAAAACACAGTTCTGTGGACGTAACCCCTAAACTGGGGGTGAACCACACTATATATTGTGTTGTGGTTCTATTGTATTGTTGTTATGTTCTTTTATGCATTGATAAATATATAACTGATAAGTAAGATCACTGCAAAATACTAACTTCGTTGTGTATTCCCAATAAAGGGTTAAGCAAGGCACTGTTTGTTTATCTAATCGCGAAGCTAAATAAGTAATATCAAAGCTCTGTATTTTATGATTATCATTTGTTAGAAGCTAAAGGTACAGTAATATCCCTCTTTTGCTTGCAGAAACCTGATTCTACGACACCCCATAGCTGTTTCGGGTGAGACTGCAACCTGTTCATAGGTTGTTGCTGAAAAAGCCAACACTGTGGGTCTTTTGTTGGTGCAAATTTAATGGTATAAAACCAGGGTTTGCCCTATAGCCCAACAATTTCCATGATGGATCTTGTGGCGGTCATCTCTCTCGGTTGGCTACTGCCCATAAAATCTTGCGTGCAGAGTATTTCTGGCCGTCTATTTTGAAATATTGCATTGAAACAGTCAATAAATTCCCAGCATGTACAATGTTTACTTCCAAGAAACACACACATCTAGATCTGCTCCATTCCATTGTAGTAGTTGGCCCCTTTGCAAAATGGGGCATAGAATTCATGCACTATAGACCTACCTCAGCCAGGGGGCATGGCTACATTATTGTGGTTGTGGACTATTTTACAAAATGGGTTGAGGAAATTCCCACATGATATGCCGAAGATGGTAAGACTGTTGCACTATTCTTATTCAACCATATCATTGTGAGATTCGGATTGTTGACAGAAGCCCTAGCTAATGATGTAAGGGAAATTAGGGTTTACCTAGAATTTGAACTAGTTGTCCAATAGCTAAATCGATTCTACACCATCCAAAATCCCATGCTTCTTCATACTTTCTGAAGAGTTAGGTTGTTAGATAGGTATTTTGAGCAAGTTACATATCAACGCATTCCAAGACATTTAAATGTTGTGGTAGATTCCCTAGCTAACTATGTCTTAGATTGGCATATTGCTCATTTTTAAAAGTCCATTTGAAACATAAACAACACATGTAAATTCATAAGTAGATTATCAATTCACACATCATATTTTCCACACACACAATTGTAAATATAAATTTTTTTCATATATATATATATATATATATATATATATATAAAGTTATAGCACCGAGATACAAAATTTGGGCTGAAGTATCTCTGGCTTTTAGTGCCCGTTCAGGACCATAAAAAGTTTAGAATACATATACATAGGGAAAAATATGAAGGTTTGAAGCTTTCAGTAATACATATACAAAAAGTGAAAATCAAGGCATACTAATCCTCATGATGCTCATGGTAGCATGCAATGGCTTGGGCCACTCTGCGGAGTAGCCTAGAGAACCGTCCAGAGACACCTGTAGTATGGCGCTGATAATGCCTAGGTACCTCATCAATGGTCATGTTAGGGATACCCACAGTCAAGTGCTGTAGGTCCTCCTCAATATCTCTAAGCTCTTCCTCAGCTTCGGAGTGGTATAAAATATTATCCCTGGTACCTGCTCACCTAGTGATAGGCGACATCCTAGATGGAAGGATAGATCCAATGTATGCATGAATTTTTTTTATCTCAGTACTACAAAATAAAAAATGAAATAAATACAAAAATTTAAAAAACACAAGTGGACAATGTCTTTTTCTTACCTCGGTCATCCCATAATTCTCCATTAGGTAGAACCAACTTTGGGTCATGTCGAAAGTCTGCCCCCTCATAGGCATAATCCTCCACCATAACTAACTGGTTTCTCAACCAGTGAAAGAATCTTGATCCATAGCTAACTTTGGGCCCTCCACCTCTAAGGCGAGGCATGGATGTAACCCATGAAATCATCCTCGGATCCTCAGGATCAAGTCTGGTAATGGTCACCTGTGGTCTTAGGTGAGGTACCACTATAAGATGAAGGACACTATCACTGCTCCATAGCCCAATTGCTTCAACGTTCTTCTTTTGCACTTGTTTAATTAACTCTTCAGACACACCAGCATGCCTTCACACCAGTTGAAGACAATGGACTCCATGCATTGCAAAGCATATAGAATATGTGATCTACTGGTATGGTGGGAATCCCTAGTACCTACTACGTTTTCGATAGTATACACCACTATCCTCAAGGAAAGATATACTAAAGACATTATCTATATCTTTCCCAATTGGGACTCTGTACCGAGTGAGCAGTGCTAATCAATAATATCATCCAAGGAGCCTTCTCCTCCTCGTGCTCCATATAGAACTACTGGGCTTCCCCTCATAGACAAACCAATCAGTAAGTAAATATCCTCAACCTCTATAGGTAGGATATGGACTCCCACCACAAAATGCTCCTGGTCAGGATCCCACATATCTATGATATATTCCAGTAGTCGGATATGTGCTTTCATTCCAAGTATCCGAAAATACTTAAGAAGCCCGCAGTTTCATAGAGCCTCAATGGTGGCTGGATCATTTGCAGCTTGGTTAATTGGGACTTCATGTTCCCTTTCCTTCCAAATTACCATGATGTACCTATGACATGCAAATTTTGTATTTAGAAAACATCTCATGGTTCAAAAGGAAGAAAAGTAAATAGAATGATAAATTGCAAAGCAAGAAGAAAATATTGAAAAATTGTTTCTTTTGGTGGACTAGGGTTTTATTTTTTCTCTTTTTCCTCTGACGAAACTGCTAGGATTCACCCATAGAGCACCACAGCACCTCTACCTGTGGCTTGCAGAGCATCGTACGCCTATCTGCTATGGAAAAAGTGCCTACAACGCCTCTGTCCCAGCTTGACAGAGCGTCATCGGGGGCACTTTCCGACGGCCCAAGACTTTACAGGAAGAAAAAATTTTCCTTTTAATATGGATAGAAACCTCTATTAGGATGGTTAATCCCCTAGCCTACCATTGCAAATGATAAATCTACCTTCTATCTCGTCTTTTTGACTATTTAAAAACATTTTAGCAACTTGGAATTAAATAATGCAAAAGAAGTAAAAATAACATTTTGTAAACATGGAGGGGGAAGGAAATAAATGCTTACCTCTTCTAAGGAGAATGAAGAACAATGTGTTGTAGAACCCTTGCAAAATCACCGGAGGAAACTCTTGATATCAAAGCCAACTTCCAAAACTCACCAATGGTAAAAATAACTTACCTACCCTTTCTATTTATAGAATATTTGGAGTTTTCAAAAATACATTTTAATTTATTTAATTTTGAAATCCAAATTATTTTGGTAAAAGTGGGTTTTTATTTTTTACTTTCTATAGTTTTGAAAAGATGGCTTTTAATGGTGTTTTTTGAGTTTTTCAGATAAAAATTAGGTCATGGCTACGATGTAAGCAATTTTGGTATTTTTCGAGCTTAGAACAAAAGTGAAAAAGTACTGAGCGTCATTTTACACTTTTTACATGCTCATTAAAATTCTAGTAGAAAGGTGTCGAACATACTTTTTTTTCTTTTTCAGACTTGTTAAAAGTGGATTATGAAAAAGGAACCTAGTTCGAGCGTTATATTTAAGCTCTTTTCAGTCTCCTTAAAACACAAAAATATTGCTAAGCGAACTTGTTGTGTTCACGCTTGTAAAAATATCAGAACGATCAACTAGTCGGGGGTAGGTTATCTCTTTTTTGGACTGACTGGCCTTATTTATGAAAAAGGACCTGTTGGAGTCTTCTTAGTCATTTCAGGCTCTCTAAACATGAAACAACAAATGATTTTGCTTTCATCGGACTTGTAAAATTAAACAGTGAAAGGCCCTATTTGGAAACGAACCCATCCTTTCTCAGGTTCATGGAAAATATGAGAATGGACTCATCATTTGATGAGCTTTAAAAAGTGTTTGATACCCTCTTTGGAATCATAAAAATGAAAAGGGGCACTCACCTTTCGAGGTGGGGAAATTAAAGGAAAGGGGAATGGTTTTCATTTGTTTATATGGCAGTATTCTACAGTCCACCTTTCAACATGGCACCTATCTACATTTTCATATCTGAATAGTTGGGTTTTCAGCTTGTCTCTGAGTCGATCCACTTTTGTGAGTCACCTGAATCCTTTGAGTCAATTCAAAGAATGCTTTGTCATATTCCTTACATTACACCTGGTTCTATTCTCATTAAGTCAATGCTTCCAAGTCATGTGTCATGCCGCCAAATTGTTCAAAGGATGTCTCCCATAAACATAACTCATCCTTAATTTCACTTGTCCTTAAAAGTCATTCTTGTCTGAGTCATTCCTGTTACTTCAAATCAAATTTTGTTCCTAGTTTCGTGTCACTGATGTGGGAATCATTATGGACCTGCTGTGACAAGTCTATTCCTATAGAATTCAAATAATTATCCAGGAATTAGACCTAGAAACCTAGACAGTACCTTGGGCTTGCATGCCTCAATGGCAGGTTACCTCACTTTCGACATGATTTTACATCATTGAATCTTGATTGAAAGATCTCATCGAGTGTTCGACTTGAAGTCCTTTATTCACATTCGATGGTATGTACTGAGATACCTTGGGAATCATTGACATCAATGGTGATTTCCCTCGCACTTGTTAACAGTTTACACCATTGACTGGTAATCAAGTGGTTTCTACCATGTTCGACGTCAAGACATTGTAATCTCATGGTTAGATTCATATCATTTGGAGATCGGAATGAAGAACTTGAGTGGTTAGGATATCATTATTATTTCCTCTGCTCAAGTTGCATTTGGAGATCATTTAGAGTCATGACATGGATCCACATTGTATGTTTGGTGGCTATGTTCCGTATTGAGGTTGAGAGACATGGATCTACTTTGTATATTCCATAGCTATGTCCTACCTCCTATAGTAGTTATTCATGGATATATAGTGTATTATTTGTAGCCATGACATGTTCATCATCATAGATATGTAATGTATTAGTCCAAAGCTATGATTGGTTTGGATGAGGTCAGTTACTAGTCCTATATGAGTTTATCTCTCTTTGTCTCTGTATCGGATGGAAAACTTTGCAAACTATTTCACCTATCACCCTCTTCTAGCTTCATACTTTGGGGGGAATTCTGTTGCACTTGGGATTCTCACATTGCTTAGCAGCCTCCATGAGAATTTCAGTTTTCCTTTCAACCTCCCAGAAATCCCGGCTTGAGTCATCTTGGTCACTATTTTCCCAAACCTAGAAGGGATGGTGCCTTCTTGTTGTTTTCACAAAGCGTCACCGATTCTTGTCCCAATTAAGCAAAAAGCATCATTTTCCCTTTTCTTTGTCAAAAACTCTAGGTCAACGCGTTTGACGGTTTTGCTAAGAGCATCGATGGTCAGTAAATGAGAAAAAAAACATGTTTCTAGAAGTTTCCATGTGGAAACCTCCATAGAGTTAGTTCCTATATGCTTGGGAGAGGTGACATTCACCTTCCTCACCTATAGGGATATCATCCTATCCTTTATCCAAGTCATCTCTTGAGTTCTAGGTCTATAAATGGAGCCTTCATGGGGAAAGTGGAGGAGGCCAAAAAAAGCATCCTTATGTTGTTAGTTTGAAGTCTGAATTAGAGGAAAAGTAGAGTTAGATTATGGTTGGAGAGGTCTTCATAGTCATAGGATATTGTAGACATTCTTGTTGAGATATAAGCCATCAACATCAAGGCTTTTGGTTGTACTTCTTTCTCATCCATATATTAATACAAAGACATTTCCCTTTCCTATATTTGTTTGTATTGATTGTAATTAGATATTATTGGTTTCCTTGATCACCAATATGAATTGTCAATTTATCATGATGCTCTCATCCCTTTCATTTGTCTTGTCATCTATTTTGTAGGCACTAAACTATTGCAAGGAATTTTTAGAAAAGGGACAAGGGAATCTAAGGTTGAGGTATATTGTCTTTCATGTTAGTTGATTTTATTATTCAAGGAAAGGATATGTTACTGTGTCTTTTTTTTTTGTAGTTGTGACTTACATTGTAGAGGAACAAGCAGTGTCTGCACTGATTGAGAATTCCTGATAAAAATTTGGCTCAAGCACCCTGCGCTATGTCGGCTTTAGAAGTACTCCAAACCTATCCCACCCAATGGAAAAACTTGCTTACAGAGCTATGGATCCTGAAAACAGTAACGTCGTCACTTTCAAACTAGATGATTTTAAAACCCGGCTCTCACACCAATTGGATTTTTAGATATCCACTAAAATTGCTGGAAAGACCATTTGTTGTACTGTTTTGGATGAGGATTCCTCTGCATCCATCATGTCTTTATCTTGTTGGAGAGCCATTGGTTCTTCTGAAATCAACCTTTCAACTACCACCCTTAAGGATTTTGATGGTCATGGATTTCAACCTTATGGATTACTACCTACCATCCATGTTGAACTAGGGGGCAAGTCGGTCTCCATTCACATTGAAGTTGTTGATGACCCATTGGACTATAACCTACTCCTAGGTCGCAACTGGTTTTATGCTATGTAATTTGTAGCATCGACCATTTTTTGGATCATCTAGTTCCCATTCCAAGAAAGGATTGTCACTTTAGACCAGCTAGATTTCATCACACCGGCTGCTATCACCAATGATGCAAATAGCATTCCACTTTTGAATACCCCATAGTATTCATAAATATTTCAAATACTCAGGAGTAGGCCTTATCAAATACTCATCGCTAATGGGAGTCTTTCCATTATCCAATCCTCCTCCTGCTTCGCAAACTGCATCTATCAATAGGATTTCTAACACTTTTTTAGACAAAGGAAAATCAGTTGCTGATGAATCAACATCCCTTACCCCTTTTGAATAAGTTTATAACGCTATCCAATCCACAACTGATTCTACCATCAATGACCATTTTTTGGTGGCCTCATATTGTTATCACCTACCATATTGTCTCGACAACCCCCCCCCATCTCTAGCTTATCTTTCACATACACTTCCTATAGATGAGTCCATTATGGAATTCATGTCACTAGACGAGATGCCCTGGAAAGACGATCATCATCAATATTCTTTCATTCCTCCTTGCCATATGGTAGAAGAACACTTTTCCCTAGATTTTTAATCTAATATAACCGTGGACCCTCAATCTCCCATCCTCACTCAGGGTGTCAAGTCTGAAGGAAATATATGTAATATTACAAAAACCATTCCCATGGACATATCAGTCAAAATAGGCGTTTTAGAGAACATTTATATAGGCCAAAACTCTTCACCTTCTAAGGTTCAATCATATACAACCTTGTTTAAATAATTTCGAGATGTTTTTGCTTGGACAGATGAGGAAATGCTAGGTATTGATCCCTGCATCATTGTTCATGAGATCAAAAACTATCTTGATACCAATCCCATCCTCCAGAAACTACGACAAGTTCATCCATGAAAAGAAGCAGCCATTAAGGAAGAAGTTGAAAAACTTCTAAAGGATGGTTTTATTTACCCCGTACCTTTAACTCAATGGGTGTCCAACATAGTCCCTATGAACAAAAAGCAGGTCACTATTAGGGTTTGTATCGACTTCATAGATTTGAATAGGGCTTGTCCAAAAGACAATTTCCCTACTCCCTATATTGATCAGATAATTGACAACTGTGCCGGAAGCGTTATTTTTTCCTTCATGGATGGCTTCTCTGACTATAATCAGATTGAGATTCTCCCGTTCGACCAACATAATATGACATTTATTTTCCCATGGGGGACCTTTTCTTACGCAAATTGCCTTTTGGTTTGAAAAACGCTGGTGCGACATTCCAATGTGCCATGTTGTATGCTTTTCATGACATCAAACATGTTGTGGAACCTTATCTTGATGACCTTCCCGCTCATTCCAAGCAGTGGGATATCCATGTCAATCATTTGAGAGCCATTTTTCTCAGGTGCCGTCATTTCAATATTCATCTGGATCCCCATAAATGTGTTTTTGCATAGAAATTGGACGACTCCTCGCATTCATTGTTTCTAATGATGGAATCCATATTGATCTCTTGAATATTGAAGCTATTATTTCCCTACCTTCCCCAACAAACATAACCAAGCTTCATATTTTGCAAGGGAAGGAAATTTTTTTACGTCATTTGTCTGTAATTATGCAGAAAGGACACACAGTTACATGAGGTTGCTTAAAAAGGATACACCTTTTTTCTGGGATGATTTTGCACAACACGCATTTGACAATCTCAATCATGCACTTACCCATGCACCAGTGTTGCAACCACCCAATTATACTAAGAGATTATTCCATGTATGTGGCTGCTTCCTTGTCTACCATAGGCATGGTCCTTGTCCAAACAGATGAACACGATCACGAACATGTGATCTACTATGCCAGTAAGAGTCTCCTAGAGTCTGAAACCCGATATTCACATGTGGAGAAACTTGCTATGGCCACGATCATCACGATCTAAAAGTTTTGTCATTATATCTTACTCCGCACCACCACTGTCTATGCTGACTCTTACCTCATGTACTACGTACTGACATGTCAAGTGCTTGGGGGAAAATATTCACGATGGATTTTCATTCTCCAGGAATTTGAGTTGGATCTTGTGAAATTACTTCCAAGAAGTCTCTCATTTTTGTAGAGCTCATATGTGACCTTCCCTGTACTACAGAGAATACAGAGCCCATTGATTCATTACCTGATGAATTATTGTTTCTCATTAGTACGACTGACCCTTGTTATGGAGACATCATTTTGTATCTCCAAACTTTACGATATCAGCCCATTGCTTATCGCGATGAACGTCGTTGCATTCGCCACCAGGCCAAAAGCTATCTTATCCTGAATGATACCCTATACCGCTGTGGTGTTGACTCAATATTACAACGTTTCCTTACACATGAGGAGGCTGAGATCATTTTAAATGATTGCCATTATGGAGCTTATGGCGGTCATCTATCAGGGTTGGCTACTGCCCAGAAAATCTTGCATGTAGGGTATTTCTGGCCCTCTATTTTCAAAGATAGCATTGAAACAGTCAAGAAATTCCTACCATGTCAAATTTTCACTACAAATAAACACACCCATCCCGCTCCACTCCATCTCATTGTAGCAGTTGGCCCGTTTTCAAAATGGGGCATAGACTTCGTTCACTGTAGACCTACCTCAGCCGGGGGGCATGGCTACATTATTGTGGTTTTGGACTATTTTACAAAATGGGCTAAGTCTATTCCCACAGATGATGAATATGGGAATATAGCTGCAATATTATTATTCAACCATATCATTTCTAAATTCGGGATTCCTAGGGCCATCGTGACCGATCGTGGATCACGTTTTCAAAACAAAATGATGGTAGAGCTCAGTGCCAAATTGGGTTTAGATCATGATAACTCTACACCTTACTATCCTCATTCCAATGGCCAGGTTGAAGCTATAAACAAAGTATTCAAAACAATGCTTCAATGAATGGTAGGGCAAGCCAAGTCAAACTAGCATTTGCATCTATTATCTGCACTCTGAGCCTATAGGACTACTATCAAAACTTCCACCAGTTTTATGCCATTTCAACTAGTATATAGGCTAGAATCAACTCTCTCGATAGAATGCAAGATCCCTTCTTTGAAACTTGTTGTAGAACTATTTCCCAACACTACTATAGATGAATAAAGATTTGCATATCTAAACAAACATGACAAAACTCGACACAATGCTACCTTAGACAATGAGGCACATAAATGATGAATGAAAGTTCAATATGACAGGACTGTTCAATCTCATTCCTTCAATGAAGGAGACATGGTCTTGACTTATGACCAGAAGCATGACAAGCTGGGGGTAGGAAAATTTGAGTCTATGTGGCATGGGCCTTATATTGTCAGTCATGTTTTAGATAAAGGGACGTATGAGTTGGTCGATTATGATGGGATACCTTTGGGAGAGCCCTGAAATGGGATCTACCTCAAAAGATACTATGCCTAGGTCATCTAGCATAGGGTCTTTGTAAATATATAGTTTGTTGTGTGTCTTAGTTTTAAAAAGTGTGTCATTTGTGTGATTTAAAATGTGTTTTTCATAAAACCCTACTTATGTATGTCTTTTATCTGATGGAAATATGACTACTTTCACTGGTTTTGTTGATGGTGCTAATCGATATACACTTAACCTTGCATCAACAGCCTGGGTACTGTACTCTCCTACAAGTGATCTGGTGAGTTCATGGGGTGTTCTTTTAGGTCCCTCCACCAACAATCTAGCAGAATAACAAGCCATGATTCGATTGTTGACGAAAGCCCTAGATAATGATGTAAGGGAGATTGGGGTTTACCCAGACTCCGAAGTAGTTGTTCAATAGCTTAATCAGGTCTGCACCATCTGAAATACCTTGCTTCTTCATACATTCCAAAGAGTTAGGTTGTTGGAAAGGTATTTTGAGTAGGTTACATATCAACACATTTCGAGACATCTAAACACTGTGGCAGATTCCCTAGTTAATTATGTCTTAGATTGGTACATTGCTCATATTTAAAAAAGTCCATTTGAAACATAAAACAACACATATGTAAATTCATAAGTAGACATCATTTCACACATCACATTTTCACACACACAACTGTAAATAATTTTTTTTTCATATATATATATAAAAACTGTCGCACCGAGATACAAAAATGGGCTAAAGCATCTAGATTTCAGTGCCCTCAAAGTTTGGTACTATAACAAGTTCAAAACACACATATACATAGGGGAAAATATGAAGCTTCGGAGCTTTCAGTAGTACATATACAAAAAAGTGAAGATCAAAGCAGACTAATCCTCTTCCTAGTGTTGTTCATGATAGCACGCGATAGCTTGAGCCACTCTATGGAATATCCTAGCAAACCGTCCAAAGACACCTGCAGTATGGCACTAATAATGCCTAGGCACCTCGTCAGTAGTCACATCAGGGATACCCACAGTCAAACGTTGTAGGTTCTCCTCAAGATATCCGATCTCTTCATCATCTTTGGAGCAATATAACATCATGTCCCTGGTACTTTCTCACCTAGCAATGGATGACATCCCTGCTAGACGTACGGGTCCAATGTCTACACGGAAACATTTTCACTTATCTGAGTACTACAAAATAATAATGAAATAAAATACAAAAACTAAAAACACAGTGGATAGTGTCTTTTCTTACCTCAGTCGTCCCATACTTCTCCCTTAGGAAATGCTAGCTACAGGTTGTCACGGAAATATGCTCCCTCATAGGCATAGTCCTCAACCATTTGTAACTAGTTTCTCAGCCAGTGAAAGAAACCAGATTTGTAACTGAATTTCCCCCCCCCCCCCACCCCACAACCATGGCGGGGCATAACCATAACCCATGCAAGCATCCTGGGAAACTCGGGGTCAAGCTTGCTAATAGTCACCTATGGTCTCATATGGGACACTCGCTGTAAGATAAAAGATACTATCACAGCTCCGTAGACAAAATGCTTTAGTGTTCCCCTCTTGCATTTGTTTAGCTGATCTTTGAGACAAACTGGTATGCATTCACACCAGTTGAAGATGGTGGGCTCCATAAATTGCAAAGCATTCAACATATGTGATCTAGTGGTAATATGGGAAGACCTAGTTCCTACCACCTTTCCAATCATGTACACCATTGTCCTCAAAGGATGATCCACTATGAACTGGATACATAGCTTCCTGGACTGGGACTCCATACCTAGTGCACAATACTAGTCGATCAAGTCATCTAAGGAGGTCTCCCCTCTTCGAGCCCCATATAGAACTACTAGAATTCCTCTCCTGGACAATCCGGTAAGAAAGTAGATGTCCTCAATCTCTATGGGTAGGTTGTGGATCCCCACCACAAAATGCTTATAGTCAGGATCCCACATCCCTATGATATAATCCAGTAAGCAGACATACGTTTTCATACCTAGTACCCTAAAGTACTTCAAGAACCCGCAGTTTAGTAGAGCTTATACAGTGGTTGGATCGCTAATAGCCTGGAATTCTGGAACTTCATGTTCTCTCTCTTTCCAAATAACCATGGTAGAAATGAAGTATTGCACCTGCAAACACACAAATTTATATTAAAAATCACATCATGGCTGAACGAAAAAAACATTTAAATGATAAATTTGAACAATGTAAAGGGTAAAAATCAATTTTTGGTTGGATTAGGGTTTGTTTTTTCTCTGGATCAAGGGGCAGTGGTGCCTGTGTGGTTTTTCCCATAGAGCGCCTATGGCGCTGCCTATTTTGGGTTGTAGAGCACTGATGGCTGACGCTCTTGTCGGTTGTGGATAGAGCGCCTATGGTGCGTCTATCCCAGCCTGACAGAGCACTGCCGCATGCTTTTCCCAAATGTTAAAGGGCCCTATGGCCCATAAATGTTTCCTCTAAATTAGTCAAAACCCCCTCTAGGACGGTCGGAAAGCCTCCTACCCAATCAAAATTCCTAATTTACCCCATATATTGGCTTTAAAAAAAATTGAAAGTTATTTTTGAACATGAAGTAAACAATGGAAGAAAATACAAAATGTCATTTTTTGAACAAGAAATAGGAAAGATCAAGATCTTTACCTCTTCCAAGGAGATTGAAGGAACAATAGATGAGGGAAACTTGCCAAAGCACCAATGGAAGCTCCTTACTATCACTCCAACTACTAAATTACTCTTGCAATGGTAAAAACAAATGGTAAATAATTCTTACCATGCCTTTCTATTTATAGATATTTTGGAAGTTTTCTATAATTTATTTATTTTGAAATCCAAATTATTTTATTGAAAGTGGGTTTTTACTTTTTATTTTATATAGTTTTGTTAAATTGGAATTTAATGTTTTTTTTTGAGTTTTTCAAGGCAACATTGGGTTATGGCTATGATGTATTTTATTCTTTTTCAAGCTTGGATTTGAAATGAAAAAGTACCGAGCGTCTTTAAACACTTTTCCCATGCTCATTAAAACCCCAGTAAAAGAGTATCGAGTATACTTTTTCTCTTTTTCAGACTCATTAAAAGTAGATTATGAAAAAGGAAACCAGGTATGGAGTTATATTTAAGCTCTTTTCAGTCTCCCTAAAAACACAAAAATATTTCCAAGCGAACTTGTTATGTTCACGCTTGTAAAAGAATTAGAACGGTCGACTAGTTGGTATTAGTTTATCACTTTTTTGGACCGATTTGGCCTATTTTACGAAAAAGGAACCACAATGGAGTCTCCTTAGGTCTTCGTTCATACTCTCTAAACATGAACGATACTGATTTCACTTTCATCGGACTCATAAAATCAAATGGTGAAATACCCTATCTAGGAACGAACCCCTCCTTTCTCAGGTTCGTAAAACATGTGAGAATGGACTCATCACTTGATGAGCTACAATGAGTGTTTGTTACCCTCTTTGGACTCATAATACTGAAAAGAGGCACTCATATTTCGATATGGGGAAATTAAAGGAAAGGGGAATGGTTTTCATTTGTATTTATGGCAGTCTACAGTCCACCTTTGAACATGGCACCTGTCCGCATTTACATATCTAAATAGTTGGGTATTCAGCCTGTCTCCAATTCAATCCACTTTTGTGAGTCACCTGATTCCTTTGAGTCAATTAAAATAATGCTTCATCATATTCCTTACATTACACCTGGTTCTGGTCTCATCAAGTCAATGCTTGCAAGTCATTTGTCGTGCCTCAAATTGTTCAAAGGATGTCTCTTCCAGAAAATAACTCATTAGTAACTTTACCTATCCATAAATTCAGTCATGTCTGAGTTAGTTTCATCACTTCAAATCAAGTTTTGTTCCTTGTTTCATGTCACTGATGTGGGAATCATCATCTCCCTCTTGTGACGCAATTTTCCATGTCGACTCCAACTCATCATCCATGAATTAGACTTAGAGACCTAGTCAAGTACCTTGAAGCCTACATACCTCAATGGCAGGTTTCCTCGCTTTCAATAGTAGGTCTTCATCAATGACCTCTCGCTGAGAGATTCTATCAAGTGTTTGGCTTTAAAACATCTATTCACACTTGGGATAATGTACTTAGATACCTTGGGAATCATTGACATTAATGGTGATTTCCCTCACACTTGTTAACAATTTTCATTAATGAATGGTAATCAAGTGGTTTCTACCATGTTCGACATCAAGACATTTATTCACATGGTCAGAATCCTATCGGTTGGGGATTGGAATGAAGACCCTGAGTTGTTAGGCCTCACCATTATATCTGTCTATACTCAGGTTGCGTTTGGAGATTAGTGAAAGTCTTGACAAGGATCCACATTGTATGTTTTGGTGGTTGTTTTCAGTATTTGAGGACATGTGACATAGATCTACTTTGTATTTTCTTTATCTATGCCTACCTCTTATATCAGTTATTCATGGATCTATAGTGTCTTTTTGGTATCCATGACATAGTCATCATCATATATATTCAGTGTATTGGTCCGCAACTATGATTGGTTTGGATGGAGTCAGTTATTGGTATTATTTCACTTATGAGCTTATCTCTCATTGCCTCTATACTAGATGGATATCTTGCAAACTATTTCACCTATCACTTTCGCCTAGCTTCATACTTTAGGGGGGATTCTGTTGCACCTGGAAATTCCACACTGCCCGTCATCCTTCTTGGAAATTACACATTGATCATTTGCCTTCTCAGAAACCTAACCTGAGATACCTTGGTCATCTTTTTTCCATATCTTGGAGGGTCATTGCCTTTCCCCTTTTTACACAGAACGCCGATGGTGCCTTTCACCGTGGATTAAAAAGTGTCGATGGTACTTCTCATCATGGATTAAAAAGCACCGATGGTGCTTCTCACCGTGGAGTAAAAAGCATCAATCCCCTCTTCCTTTGATAAAATCCTAGGTCGACGTACATGTCCTTTCTACCAGGACTGCCTATGGTCAAAAAATAGGAAAAAAAGGTTCTGGAAGCTTCCATGCAGAAGCCTTCATGGATTCAGTTCCTACATGCTTAGGAGAGGTGGCATTCACTTCCCTGACCTATAGGGATCACATTCTATCCATTCCCCAAGTCAATCTCATGGTTTTCGGCCTATAAATGAAGCCTTCATGATGTGAGTGGGGTAGGCCAAGAAAAGTACCCTTATGTTGTTGGATTGAAGTCTGAGTTAGAGGAAAAATAGAGCTAGCTTGTGTGTGGAGAGATCTTTATAGTCATACATGATTGTAGATGTTCTTGTAGAGATCGAAGCCATCAACATCAAGGATTTTTGGTTGTACATCTATCTCTTTCATATTTAATACAAAAGTGTTCCCCTTTCCTATATTTGATGTGTTTTTTATTTCAATTGAATATTATTGGATTCCTTGATCAATGATATGAGTAATTAGTCTTTATCATGATGATCTCACTTCTTGTTTTTGTTTCTTGATCTATTTTACAGGTATCAGACATTGTGAAGACTTTCTGGAACAAGGACAAGAGATTCAAATATGAGGTATAATGTTATTTCATGTTATTAATTAATGGCTTAAGGAAATGATATGCTGCTGTGAGTTTTTGCAGGGTAGAGGAACAAACAGTGTCTGCACTGATTGCATAATTCCTAATAACAAAAGGAAACCCAATACGGAGTTATATTTAAGCTCTTTTTAGTATCCTTAAAAACACAAGAATGTTTCCAAGCGAACTTGTTACGTTCATGTTTGTAAAAGTATCAGAACGGTCAACTAGTCATTGGTAGGTTATATTTTTCTCGGACCGACTAGGCCTATTTACGAAAAAAGGTCCTTTTGGAGTTTCCTTGTGTCTCCGTTCAGACTCTCTAAATATGAATTATATCGAGTTCACTTTCATCGGACTCATAAAACCAAAATATGGAAGACCCTATTTGGGAATGAACCCCTCCTTTCTCAGATTCGTAAAACATGTGAGAATGGACTCATCTCTTGATGAGCTCAAATGAGTGTTTGTCATCCTCGTTGAACTTGTAAAAATGAAAAGAGGTACTCATCTTTTATTATGGGGAAATTAAGGGAAAGGGGAATGTTTTTTCATTTGTATTTATGGTAGTCTACAGTACACCTTTGAACATGGCACATGTCTACATTTGCATATATGAACAGTTGGGTATTCAGCCTGTCATCGAGTCGATCCACTTTTGTGACTCACTTGACTCCTTTGAGCCAATTCAAATAATTATTTGTCATATTCCTTGCATTACACTCGTTTTTACTCTCGTCAAGTCAGTGCTACCAAGTTGTTTGTAGTGTCACAAATTGTTCAAATGATGTCTCTTCCAAAAAATAACTCATTAATAACTTAACCTATCCATAAATTCAGTCATGTCTGAGTCAGTTTCATGATTTCAAATCAACTCTTGTTCCATGTTTCATGTCACTGATGGGGGAATCATCATGGTCCTCCTTTGACAAGTCTAATCCTGTTGACTTCAGCTCATTATCCAAGAATTAGACCTAGAAACCTAGTCAAGTACCTTGAAGCCTGCATGCCTCAGTGGCAGGTTTACTCGCTTTAAACATTAAGTTTTCATCATTGACCTCTTATTGGAAGATTCGATCAAGTGTTTGACTTCAAAACATCCATTCACACTTGAGAGAATATACTGAGATACCTTGGGGATCATTGGCATTAATGATGATTTCCCTCACACTTGTTAACAATATACATCAATAACTGGTAATCAAGTGGTTTCTACCATGTTCAACGCCAAAACATCTATTCACATGGTTAGAATCATATAGGTTGGGATTGGGATGAAGACCCTAAGAGATTAGGCTTCATCACTCTGGTTTCATTTGGAAAATAGTTAGAGTCTTGACACAGATCCACATTGTATGCTTAGTGGTTGTGTTCATCATTTGAGTTTGAGTAAGATGGATCTATCTTATATGTCTTGTAGCCATGTTCCACCCCTTACATCTACAGTGTATGTTTGGTAGCCATGACATAGTCATCATCATGGAACTGTAGTGTATTGGTCTGCAGCCATGATTTAGTTGGATAGGTCAGTTATTGGTTCTATGTCAGTTATGGGCTCATCTCTCATTTCCTCTATACCATATTGATATCATGCAAAGTATTTCTCCTATCAATTCCTTCTAGATTCATGCTTTGGGGGGCCTTCTATTGCACCTGGAAATTCCACCATGAACTATTTGTCTTTCAGAGAGCCAGGAATGAGACACCTTGGTTATTTTTCTCCATCCTTTGGTAGGATGACGCCTTTATCCAACCTTGAAAGAGCACCGATGGTGCTTCCTGTAGTGGAGAAAGGAGAGGCAATGCCTCTTTCCTTTGAAAACAAGCTAGGTCAATGCCTTTACCCCTTCTACTAGGTGCGCCGATAGGCCAAAAAGGAGAAAAAAGAATGTTCTGGAAGATTCTTTGCAAAATCCTCTATGGAGTTAGTTCCTACTTGCTTGTGAGAGGTGGAATTCACCTCCCTCGTCTATTGGGATCATGTCCTATCCATTCCCCAAGGTTATCTCATGTGTTTTGGCCTATAAATGAAGCCTTCATCAGGAGAGTGGGGGAGGCCAAAGAAAGTACCATTATATTGTTGGATTGAGATCTAAGTTAGAGGCAAGATAGAGTGGGCTTGTATGTGAAGATATTTTCATAGGTGCAAAGGATTGTAGATTTTTTCTAGAGGATAAAACCATCAACATCAAGGCTTATTTGTAACTTTACTCTCTCATCATTAATAGAAAAAGTGTTCCCTTTTCCCATATTCAATGTGTTTTAATGGCAGATTAGATATTGTTGGACTCCTTGATCACTGACATAAGTAGTTAATTTTTCGTGATGCTCTCACTTTTTGTTTTTGTCTTTTGATTTATTTTGCAGGTATTGAACATTGCAAGGACAAAAGGAATTAGGTTTGGGGTAATATTTTGGTTTCATGTCATTTAAATTGATTACTTAGGGAAAATATATAGTTTTGTGCTCTATTCTTAAACACCTCTATTCTTTTTGCTCCCATATCCTTTAAAGCATTAAAACCAAGTAGCAGATCTTCATACTCAGCCATGTTATTAGTACATTCAAAATTCAATTGATAAGACAGATATTTAAAATCTATGATTGGAGCAATAATGTACACACTAGCACCAGCACCAGTCTTACTTATGGACCCATTAAAATACATAGTCCACAAACCTTCTTCATTCTTCTTCTTTTCTAAATATTCCTGTCTTTTTCCAAATTCCTTATCCTCCTTAAAATCTATTTGTACGGTAATTTTAGGATTAATGTGAGGGCCATCATTGAAAAATATAGAAGATCCTAGATCAGTATCAACAGCATAAATAGGATGATTTTCAGGCTTATCTCTACTATTGACCACATAAGCTAACCTCTTCTCTCTATATAATATTTTGTTTACTACAAATAAAGGAATGGTGGCATATGTCATATCCATTTGTAAGGTTCCCTTCAACTTTGATGCCCAAGATCTTGACAACAACATGCCAAACTTGGGAGGAATATCAGCTACTACAACATCCATAACAATGGTTTTGGCTGGAAGTTGTGTAAGGGTTACAACCATATATTTTATCAATCCCAGACATCTTACTTTTCTGGAATAAAAAGAATACAGTTCTTTGTCAGGCCTATTAATCTCCAACCCTAGACTTTCTACTACCACCCTTGGCATAAGATTATGAGATGCACCAGAATCTAACATGGCATTGTGCAATATCATATCATGTACATTTAGACCCAAATAAAAAGGAGGAACCTCCTCATCATCTGTTTCTTCAATTTTGGGCCCAAAGACAACAATGGGATAATCATCTCACTTCTAAAATATTTGAATGGTCATCACCTTGATTCCTGACCAATTTTGTAATTGTTTCCCCGTATTCATTGTTCCTCAATAATTCATTAAAGGGAATATAAATCTTGATTTTTGACAATTTAGACTGTAGATTGAAGGATGAAATTGGTTTTTCTACATCAATAGGTGTTGGCTGTTTATTTTCTTTTGAATTTTTTTTTTATTTTCAGAATTCTTTTGTATAGTGGTATATCTTTATTTTTCTTTTTATTTTTCTGAATTTTGTTTACTACTGGAAGGATGATTTTGATTGGACCTTCTTTTATTTATTGTTACATCACGACTTCTCAACTTTAACTTCTTTTGAAAATAATCAATGACATTTTGGTATCCTCTCTGATATTGTCCTGAATATACCTCAGAAATATTACTCTCATCATCCTAAGCAAACATATTATGCTCTTCTTCAGTAAGGTATGTTTCAGCATCAATATCATCAAAGTGATGAATCTAATTTTCCATTGGATCTTCTTCTCCACTCCCATCAACCAAATTTTCTGGGAATGGTGGTATGATTTGTTGATCTTCAGGGTTTCTTTGGTTTCTTTGAGGATGAGGCGGTCTTCTAAAATTTGGGTTTCTTATCTAATTTTCAGGCTACTCTATGTTAGGTGGTCTATTATCTAGAGACAACCTGTCCATCAATCTCTCCATATTCTTCATCATCATCTCAAAATTGACATCACTTGTAGAGGAAGGGGAAGATGTAGATGGTTGATTTTCTTTTATTCTCCTATCTACCTCCACTCTATTTTTCATTTTCCCTTAAGCTATTAAGTTTGCCTCCACTTCTAGAGCATCTTTAAACATAACAAGAAAACTTGCATATTTCCTTTCTCTTAATAGCAATACAAAATCACTTTCGAAGGAATCTGCATAGTAGAGTTTAGAAGCACCCACCAAGGGTTTAATATCAGTTGGAATGGAATTATATACCCTCATGAATCTATTTGAAAACTCATGTACAGACTCAAATTTCCCTTTCTTTAAATTGTTATATTGAGACAATATTTGTAAATGGATCTTCTTTACCTCCCACCTATCCAGAAACAATGTTTGAAAAGCTTCAAAAGTGGGGATAGATCTTGTGGGTAAGTCTTTAAACCACCTTTTTTCCTCTCTAGACAAACTATGAGCAAACAACCTCATTTTTGCATCATCGTGATCTACTTCCTCCAGGTCAATAAAATCCTCAATTTTATCCATATGTTATCTTGTTGTAAAGTTTCCCTCCCCATCATATAAAGGAATTATTTGTGAATAGTTCTGAGTGAGATCATTTAAAATAGTTGGCAAAGCCAAAGGTGCAAACCTGGATGTCATTGGTCTAGGTGGATTTGATACAACAGGTGGATTTTTCAATACAGGAGGGTTTTGAGGAGGATTATGAACATGGATTGAAATATGAGGCTGGTAAGTTTGAGAAAGAAAGCTACTTTCTTCAATGTTTACAGTCTTTTGCAAATTTTTCCATAGGGAATATAATAAGTATGACTCAAATCTATTTGGATTAATCTCTATTTGTTTTAATTTTGAATCAGATTTAGATCTTAACAAAGGTTTTCCAACATTTACTCCCAAATCCAAATCTTGAAAACTATAGAACTCTTCTTGAAATAAATACCTTTCGATTTGAGAAGTGCTAGCTTGTTCTTTTCTAGTCCTACGTTTAAACAAACTTTCTAGGTTTTCCACACTATGCAAAATTTCAGAATTAGTATTACCTCATGTGTGTGCCCTCCTAGAAGCCAGGATGTCTTCTGAAATCTACTTCAAAATGAACATGGAGTCACCAGGGAAAATGTAAAACCTTCTTCAAATGCAGAAATCTTTGTTTTCCCACAGAAATCCTTTCTTTCTTGGAATCTTGAAATCTTTGTCATTTCCTCCCAGGGCTGATTTGAACTCTCGTTCCCTGGAAATGGCGCCAATATGTTATCACTCAAAATGTTCCTTAGGTTGTAGGAAGGTAATCGCAAGGTAACCACAAAACCAAGATTTAGGAAAGAAAGCTGGCTTCTTCCTCTCCAAAGAGGGATCTCTCAATGGTTGTTTAACAAGGCCAAATATGAAAATAAAAGTTAAAATTTCAGACTGTTGTATTGGTCGAAACAGGGAAAACATACATTGGGATATGGAGTCAAAATGAATAAATATCAATCACAACATTGTTTGCATGGAAATTTATGACAAAGGCAAGGTAGCAACTCAGTCACAGTCAAAAAGCTTTGGTTTGGTGAAATAGTAGAGATAATGAACAGTCCATTAACATGGGCATCTATCAAGGATGGAGCCAATGCTAACTTTAGTGGAAATGATTTTTGAATACTTGAAATTAATATCCAGAGCATATAAATATGAATTTTGAACCATCAAACACTCATTTCATACATGAAAGAAGACATAATGAAAGTAATAATAGGAAAACATTTACATTAAGAAGGGGAAAACGGTCTGTAACATGAACAACACATGAATATTTGCAGAAATGGCCAGCTTTGGCTCTTTGATTTTATTAAAAATGGATCTCAAATTACATAACTCAGTTCTCACAGGTTCCAACCCTTTTTTCATTGCATTCACCAGTTCTTATACAATTGTTCCATGAGTTAAAATAAAACAAACTGATAAAAATAGGCATAACTGCCTTTTACATGTGTCATTCAACAGTTATTAACTACTAACTAATTTTTAAAATAAAATAAATCCTAAGTAACTAATTCTTCATCATTAAATCCTCCACGATCTTCAATATATTCAACCATGCAACATGTACTTGGACCTTCCATACTTTTCCACTATCTTCCATTGGTCCATGGATGGAAAATCTAGAGTGGTCATCTCCTTTGACAACATGTGAAATTACACATGATCCATGTATGAATAATTTAGTAGACATGCGCATGCTTCTTTGAAGGAAAAAAACATTTCAAACTCATTTTCTAGCTTGTCCACAATGGTTTTTCCAGATAAATACTGTTGCATGTTAGCAACGTTTGTATGATCTAATATGCTTTCAATTAATTTGTCCTGATATTCCTTCTGTGTCATCATAGCACCTTTTTCTTCACAAAATAATGGGATTCCCTTCTTGAACAAAGGATCAAACATGTATCTTAAAAGCTTTAACTGGTGTACCATGATATCTATCTTAGCCTAAACTGTGTCTAGATGTTGATGCTTGTTTACCACTTTTATGGCCCAAGTTATGATAGAAATTATATCTGTAATATTTGCAGTCTTCAACTCATCCTTTGTTAATCCACTTAAAAATTCTATAGCATTCTTAGCATAATAAACATGTTTTTTATTCAATATTTCCCTCATTGTTGTCACACTCTATTTAGATGTTTGAATCGCAACCTCTTTGTCTAAAACATAATCAAGGTAAGGTCTCAACTTGCTTGCTTCTGCTATGAGTGCATCCCAGATTATATTTTTTTCTCCTTGTACTAATGAATGCCATGTGACCTGTTTCATCAATTTGTCATTCTTAGTCTATAATTCCTGGCATTTTTCTTCCCAAACCTTTCTCTCTTATTCCCTTTTTAGAGCTAAACCTTCCAGATTTTTATTCTGATCTTTCAATCCAACTAGCTCCAATTCTTTTAGACTTACCTCTGACATAGCTAGATCAATTGTTTGTTAACCATATTTAGTAGAAGGAGGAATTATTCTACCTTTGAGTTCTTTCAATTTCTTTTCTAATTCATCAGATTTAGTTTTGAGAGTCTTCTCACTCTCAACTACAAGAGACATATCTCTTTTCCATTTCTTTTCTTTTTTTGCAAATTTCAATAGTTTGGATTTGCAATATGTTAGCTTACCATTCAAGTCTTATTTTTCCTTCTCAAGCTTTGGTAACTTAAAATCTTGTGTTAGTTGAGTAGATAGGATCTTCAGCTTCTTCTTCAGAAGTTGAATGGAATTTTCTTTTTCATTCAATAATTTTTAGGTGGAAAACCCTTTGTTTGCCTGGCTTTCAACAACCAACAAATCTGTCTACAACTTCTTAATATGTGCTTGGTGGGATCTATTTTCCACCTTCTCTTGTCTAAGTTGATTCTCGATCTTACTCTTAATGGACTGCATCCTTGATCATTTCAGTGTAGCCTTTAACAAATCAGTATAAATAATGTCCCCTGTTTGCTTATGCAAGTGAATCATTTCTGGAATGGGGATATTCTCTAGGCTCATTTTCATCTCAGCAACCTTACTATTTCTTGCTATATCAAAATTCAGAGTGTTTTGAGAATGATCTCTAACAATGACTAGAGATACATCCTTCCTAGATAATTTTCTAATCTCTGCGTACAATTTCAAAGCTTCCTCTTAAGCTACATCCTTGAAATCCTTGTCCTTGTCAAATAATTCTGACCTGGTTTTAAACTATGAAGTAGAATGAATTGATGTATCAACAAAATCATACTCTTTGACCCAAATGCAAGCCCTTTTACTTTCATCTGCTTCTTTTTCTTATATTTTATGTCTGATACTTGGAAAATTTGTTTTTCTTATTCAATTTTCTGTTTCTTTGGTGTTCTAGCTATGTCCTCCTCCTCTCCCTTTTGCTGGTTCTCTCAGAGAAAATGGCTATGGGTGTAACTTTTTCAGCTACTAGAACCAAACTGGAAATACCAAGTTGTAGTGAACTAACCTCTCTCACTGAAGAAGTGGAGTCTTCTTACATGTCCATGTCTCTCTGAGTTTCATGGGGGTAATCCAACCAATTAGCAGTCTCAGCTAGAACTGCAACTTCAAAGTTCTCAAAGGGTCCATTCTTATTAACATGTCTTCTGATAGAGATAATATGATGGGGATCATAATTTATAGTAGCTTTAGTTGGAAACCCCGTCTCTTTTAAAAAAATCCAATCATTGAAAGGGAATCTTTGTTCTTAATGATAAATGGGCCCACATCCCATGGAAACCTAATATCTGAAGACTTCTTAAAATTCAGGAAATGCTCATTCTCCACTATTAATTTTTGTCTGATCAGTTCCATAGAAAATAATCTGGGAGTAAAAAATGTAGGTAGTATATAAGGTTGATTAACAAAGCCATATAACCTTATTACTATACCTTGTTATAAAAAAATCAGTCCCTAATTCTCTTTTAAGGAGAGAATTGCAAAATATCCTTCGTTTGTGGAAAAAATATTAGTAATTTCTCCTGAAAGAAAGCACTGTAGAGCTCTGACATAAGGAAATTCATAAAATTGTTGTAGTCCCTATTCATTTATTCAATGAGTACTATTTCAAGGAGTTGTAGTTTTTCCTCATTGAATGACAGAAACATCTTCAACAAATAAGACTAGAATCTAAAACTTCTTGTTTTGTTGAAATCTACTAGCTGAGAATGAATATTCTCAGCTAGGAATTCATCAAATTTGAGGCAAGAAGATTGTACTCACTGACTAGAATATCTATGCTCAATTTAACGGGTGCTAAGGACAAATAGAAATATCATTAGGGGTTTAGTAATGTACTTGTCTGTATCCAACCCTAAAAACTAACTCATAAGGGTTATGACACACTGAATGTATTCATTAGAAAGTTTAGCATCAATAGGGAATGGTTGATTCTGCAACTGGACATTAGTTTTAAAGCAAATATTGTAGAAATCTTGCTTCTGTTCAACTGAATACTCTCTAAAGTACTGGACTATGGATTCTTCATTATACTCTTTGGACTTTTAGCTGAACTCAACAAGAACTAAGAGGGTATTGCTAATGATGAAAGGACTAACTGGACATAGGATTTTTGAGTTGGTTATATCCATAACCACCCTCTCAGAAAAGGAGTAATTAGTGGTACACCAATCGATGAATTCATGGCAGCTTATGGTTTGGTATGTAGAGAAAAAATGGAATAATGACATGTAAACACTGTGAATCTCTATCCCCTGGTCCTTAATAAGTTTTACCTTGTTTTTAACAAATTCAATAGGTCCATTTAATAGTATGGTGGAAAAAATTTCTAAATATTTGTCTTCAAATAACTCCTTAATATTCTGATACTCTAGGTTCAGGGATTCTACCTCTTCAACTTCAGCCATTTAAATACTTTTCAATGAGGACAAGAAGCCTACCTGGTCTGTTGACAAGTGGCCCAAGGATTCTATCTTTGTTGGCCACTTCTGCATAGTCCTTATATTTCGCTTTCTAATGCACAAAATAAACAAATGATCTAATTCCACATGCATGTACTTTTATATTATTTTTCTCTTCATATCATTCTTGCATCTTTCATAGTGGAAATAGCTCCTAGCCATCCATCTTGTATCCTCCATTATGTTCCATCGATCTTTCTCCCTATTTAAACCCCCTATCTTCCTTATTTTCTATGCTGCCTCCCTTATTCTTCATGAAAATATCCACTGTGAATTGAATTATAGTCACAGATCTATCTTTGGATCAATCTTCATCATCGATTACTTTTACCTATTATCACCTCTTTCGCCCAACTTTAATCTTCTTAAGAATCCTATAACTTCTCTTTCCTGAATGATTATCTACCTTTTGATCTGAAAACAAATCAATCTAAGCCGTTTAATTTTACCTTGTCTACCTAATTCCTCTAACTTTCTCTTCCACTCTGAGTGTGCTTGTTTGGATAGCAATGTGATTCCACACCGTAGATCTTCCTCGGATCAAATCCGCACCCCTCATTCCTTATTCACTTTAATTTCATTTTGGAAACTTACCATATTTCTTCTTCCTTGCACCTTTGATCCATGGAATAAATGTCAACCGTATATCTAAATCCCATCTTCATTTAGACCATCCAATTACATGGTCCCTACCACATTTCGCATATTTTAAAACGTCATTCATCCATGCATCTTCAACTTGGGGAATTATTTTTGACCATTGATCAAGATCGGGGTTTAATCTGAGACGTTGAAATTTGAGTCCCCTACCCAATTCCACATATTTCCAACTCAAATTTCTCCTTGCTAGTTCCCAATGCAGAATTAACTGGGACCATGGATCAAAAACCTGATCACATCTCCACTTTTCATCATTTCTGGGACTACCAAATTTTGAAGATCTGGATTTTTTTTCCCGTGCATGTTTTTTTAGCAGAATTAATATTCGGCATAGATACATTTCCGCTCCATATCCCTATCTTCAAAAGGTGCGAGCTCTAAGAAATTCCGTTGATTTTGAAACTTAAATCCATCGTGCAAGTTCTGGCACCAGAATTCAACTTCGTCATGGATCTACTTAATCCATCAATCCTCAACGTTGAAAAATGAGGGGACTACAGAATTTTGCCAATTCAAGAATTTTGGTTTTCCTTGCATGTTCCATCAGCAAATGCTTGATAGTCGTATGTTTGTTTCTACCTATTGATCTAACGGTTTATTTTTCATGCAGGCTAACACCATTCTACAAATATAAAAAATTATGTAGACCAAGCATCTTACCTTTGCAGAATTATTTGCAACCGTTGATATCCATTGCTCTATATCTACACCCTTTCTTATTACCGAACTATAAGACTGGAGTGGGTTTTCATATTCAACTCATTTACAAGGTTGAAACGTAGGATTTTCAATGTTTTTCGTTTCTAACGAAGGAATAGATCCTCCAATGAATTTAAAATCCTCCTTTGCACACCTCTAGGTCATATGATACAAAAAATTCAGACCTTAACCATCATTTTCACTAGACTAACCCTTTCCAACACTTAGCCCAAAAATAGTGCTAACAGATTGCAATGACACTTTATCTTATGCCACCCTTCCACAAGACCCGAGATTTATCCCAGATGAAATACTTTGGCTAGTTCAGGAAAATATCCCTCATTTGTGTAGATGGGGGAGAACATAAGAAGAATAAGTGTCTCTCTTTTTCCCATCCATTCAGAAAGGGCCACTCTCGAATACCATGCCCATGTTCGGTCTTATGATTCTACCATATCTAGAATCCCAGTTCAAAGTGTGGTTTCTTATGATCTGTTCCAACCTTCCATCCCCACCCTATCATCTCCAACTCTCTCGTATATTCCTAGTTCTCCTATGAACCCTATGACTGGGGCAAAACCCCAGGAACAAGTTGTCTCGACAACTGCATGAACTAGTTTAATTATCAGGCAAAGTATTTCTTTAGGCAATCCCATAGATGGAGTACCCTCCATGATCGCAAATTTGATTTTTCCTTCCTCCTTGTCAGTACAACCATTATGGGTCCAACCTATTAGCACTCAAAATGTACCTCAGGTTGTGAAAGGAAATCTCAAGGTAACCATAGAACCAACTTTAGGAAAGAAAGTTGGCTTCTTAATTTCCATAGAGGGATCTATCAATGGTTGTTTTAACAAGGCCATATATGTAAATAATATAAAGAATCAGATTGTATTGTTGGTTGAAACAAGGCAAGTAAACATTTGTCTATGGAGTCAAAATATATAGTATCAAACACGAAGATGTGCATATGGAAACTTCAACAAAGGAAAGATAGCTATTCAATTACAGTCAAAATGCCTGAGTTTGGCGTAAAAGAAGAGATAATGAGCAGTCCATTAACATGGGAATCTATCAGAGATGAATCCCTTGATAACTTTATAGGAAAAACTTGGTGAATATCTGAAATAATAGTCAGAGCATATAAATATGAAATCTGAACCATTAAACTCTCATTTTAGACATGAAGGAATACATAATGAAAGGAAACAACAGGAAAAACATTCCCAATAAGAAATGAAAGACAATATGTAATCATAAACAATGCATGAATCTTTGAATAAAAGTCCAGCTTCGGCTTTGTAATTTATTAAGATACGTATCTGTTAGTTCTAGAAATTGTTCTTATACTACCAGAAGAACAAGCAAACACAATCTCAAAAGTAAAAGTAAATAAAATAGGTTTTAGGGTTTTGGTTTAAGGTTTTGGTTTAAAAATTCATCAGCAAGGAGGTAATAAACATTCACAAGCTAATACCAAACTGAATCATGCACAAGTTAGATAAAATGGGGATTAAACACATCCCAATGAGCCATAAACATTACACATGAAATACTAATTTCACCCACAGGCTACAAGCATTTACATGAATAAAACCTTTAAATAGGAAATGAAATTATAGACTGAGTAATCAACCAAATCAAAAATAAAAAAACATGACAATTAAAAGGGCTTATCATTTTATATATAATCAATAATAGTCATCCACTTACATAAGAGTTATAAGTTCTAGCTTGAGAAATCAAAGCTCCAAAAGCCTCTCCTTGAGTGAAAATTCCCACCCCAAAACTGTATGTTTATCTTCCTTTTATCATTACCAAGGTAAAGTAGTTCCATAAATACCTTCTAGGTCGAAATTTGAAACAGTTACATCAATTAGTTACATGATAACTCAAAATCTTTAAAGACAATTAACCCAAAAACAACAAATTGGATTTGTGGAAATTTGGCGAATTTCTGAAAATTTGGGTCTCAAAGACGACTTCATATCTCTCGATCCGGGACACATGTACAAACACTAAGAGATGCTTTTTAAATGAGACTATTATGAAAAAAAACCTCTCTTGGTTTTTAAAAATTCCTTTTCCATTGATTGGAATACGTGCTAGCAATTTGTGACTAAAACAAGAAATTATTAAATAATTCAAACCCTGAAAATAGGCCCCAAATATGAATTTGAATATCTCAAATGATAATATGTTTTGTAAAACTGACAGAGGTTTTTTTGAATGAATTTGTTTTGGACAAAAACCTCTTTTGGTTTTCCATAATTCATTTCCATCAGCTTGCAATCTGCTCCCAATGATAATGAAAAAAACAGGAAAAACAGAGTTGCTACAGGAATCTCCTCATGAAAATATTTGACAAATGACTAAAAAATGAGGGTTAGATTATAAATAAAAAATTGGAATAAACTTTTATTATAATTTTTTTGAAAGCTTAAAGATATACATATTAACTAATAAGCCCAAAAGACGAACCTTAAAACTAAAATAATGAAATAATTCAACCATTAAAAGCATTAAATCCAACAAAAATTAGTGATTGTCAAAAATTCTTAAAATCAACATTGTTGGAATATATTTAACCCACTTGCAACTTAGGATAAAAATAATTAATCATTATTTGATTAATTATTCACCCACTAGCTTAATTAGTTGGCATTCACTTGCACCTTAAAGTCAATACATGCCATCTATATCCTAGGAATGATTTATTTCCAATTCTGGGTTGATATTGAACACCTTTTGACCATCCACAATTAGTATATAGGACTTTACAACAGATTCTGCTTTATTCTGCTTTTTCTGCTTTTCCTGCATTTCTATGGATAAGATAAAAGCTAGTCAACTCGGAAACTGGGAGCTTTTGTTTACAACCCATCCTCCATTAGTTTTTCTCCATTTTCTAGGATTATCATGTTTTTTCCATCTCCTTGACAACTCAATCATGCTTTTTCCAACTCGTGAGGTCCTTGATAGATTTGGTAAGTGCTTTAGCCACCTATGGGGGTTTGTTATATTTTGGTAAGTCAACCTTTTTGAGCTTTATGAGTTGTTTCCATACAATTCGATTTTCCTATGAGGGATGTACTATTTATGTACACTATTATTCATAATTATTCAATGGAAGGATACACACCAATATTCATCTCTTCATTCATGTGATTCAGTCTCTTTTCTTCTCTCTATTTTTCCTGTGTATGCTTGTGAGAATTCTTAGTAGCAAGATCTATTTCCTGCGCTTCTTTTTAGCATCATTTCACATAGCATTTACCTATTATTTATACATGGTATCATAGCAGAAAGGTTGATCAAGTTCTACAGAGTTTAGGAGCACATCCAGTCTCCTATCCCTCTCTGAAGAAGAGCTTGTCTAGCTTACAAGATTTTCTCCTAGTTTGTTTTGCAGGTTGCAGAGATTTTATTCTTGAGCACATCAATTCTGAAATATGGATTCTTCATCAGCTATAATTATTACTTCCTTCAACTACCACGAATGGAAATCCAAAATCTCCATTCTATTGCGCAGTAGAGGATTATACAAAGTTACACTAGCTTTGGAGAATGAGCCCAATGCTGTGATTGAGAAAGCTAAGTGGCATAATAGGTTGGATGAAGCCTATGGATTTGTTTTCCTCTCTATTTATCTTGATCTACTCTTTCATCTAGATGGTTTGACCACTCCAAACCAAGTATGGACTCAGTTGGAGTCTCTCTTTGGAATTCAAGATGAGCTAAGAGCGCATCAATTGGAGATTGAATTATTCTCACTGAGTCCAAGCAATTTTGAATATCTTGAGGGTTCCTTCACCAAGTTCAAGTCACTTGTTCTAATACTCAAGAAATGTGGGATTGAGAAAGCATATTATTAATTAATCCTTTCCATTCTTTCAAAATTGGGTCCTGATTACTCAGTTTTTGTGTCTACCTTTCATGCAACTAGGCTTGCTGTTCCTAAGTGGAAAATTCCTTATTTAAATTCTTTTCTTGATTCACTAACAAAGGATCAAGATAAATTGATCCATATGGGTGTCCTTAATTCTTCAAAGGGCAAGGATCATTCTCTCTTGGTTCAAGGAAGCAAGAAATTCAAATCAAAAGAGAAGCAAATTGTGAAGAAGCCAAAGTCAGAAATTGAAGATGAAGATTCATATAAAGATTTAATGAATAAAGTTAAGAAGAAAGGGGATAACATCCAAGTGTTCTTATTGCAGCAAGGTTTTTCATTCAGAGAAGAAGTGTTTCAAGAAGAAGATGGACATCATGTCTCAGCTTCTTGAGAAGCACAAGATCAAAGTTCTAGATGAACTAGAGAAGCCTGTTGATTCCTCAGAACAATGTCATACTGCGCAGTTCCAAGGTGATATAAATTATGCATTGAGTGCAAGATTTATCTCCTTTTCTCATATCTCTTATATATCAGAACCTTTATTTGATGATCCTCCTCTCAGTCTACTAGATTCATCTCCCAAAAATTGTGATTTTTCACTAGATATTGACTTACCTTTGAGCAGCTCTTCCTCACATGCTTGTATATCTAATTTATAAGATTATTTGTAGGCTGATATTCATGTCATGGCACATATAATACCACCATCCATACCATCTACCATACCTATGAATAATCCAAAGACTATACAAATCCCAAGATCACTAGTTGATTCCTCATTGGTCTCTTATGCAATGATATTTATCTTACATGGTTTGAAGTCTTTCCTATCTTTCATTGGATGGTTATCCATGTCCTTAGTCATATTTGGACTGATATTAAACATGTTTTTATCTGTTCTAAACACTTATGGTTCAGATCTTAAGCCCATCCATCATTCATATTTTTACACCTATCAGTTTTCCTCAGTTGTTCATAATTTTCCTAGTCTAGCCCTATATCCTCATGGAGCCACTGAATCCTTTGTATTTGCTGTTCCATATGCTAATTTTTCTGATATATCAAATTTTTATCAGTCTCATATCAGATATATACAGGTGCTACAGCAGATTGGAAGATTTACATGTGATTCACATCACAATTTTGCAGCTATTCAGGGAATTGGGTGTGAAATAAATTGCCTTATTTTTTGTACTCTTTGGAAAGGAGTATGCACAGATCTATTTTCCATTTCAGATTATGTTTGTAGATCATAGTTTGAAATTAGAAAGAATCATTCATATAATTCTCCTACTTCATTAGATGATGAGATACAAGGAGTCTCTCCTCTTCCTTCTTGCAGGTTCTACACTCCAGCACATGATCATGGAGTTCATGATTTATTCAACAAGTCTCCCATCCAGAAGCAGTTCACTTAGCTGATTCAAGTGAAGATAATAATATGTTGAATACATATTATTTCAAAATTTTGTGCCTTGTCCTATCTTGAGGGAGGATTTTTCCCATGTGGTTTTGCCTCTTTCCTCACTTTTGTAGACATAATAATTGTTAAAGGGTGACCATAGCCTTGTTGCTGAGCCCTATATGCATCCATATTTTTTGTCATACCATCATAAAGTTAGACTTATAGGGGGGTCCTGGAATATATTTAACCCACTCACAACTTAGGATAAAATAATTAATTACTATTTGATTAATTATTCACCCACTATATTAATTAGTTGGCATCCACTTGCACCTTAAAGTCAATACATGCCATCTATATCCTAGGAATGATATATTTCCAATTCTGGGTTGATATTGACCACCTTTTGACCATCCAAAATTAGTATATAGGACTTTACAGCAGATTCTGCTTTATTCTGCTTTTTCTGCTTTTCCTGTTTTTCTATCGATAAGATAAAAGCTAGTCAACTAGGAAACTGGGAGCTTTTGTTTCCAACCCATCCTCCATTAGTTTTTCTCAATTTTCTAGGATTAGCATGTTTTTTCCATCTCCTTGACAACTCATTCAGGCTTTTTCCAACTCGTGAGGTCCTTGATAGATTTGGTAAGTGCTTTAGCCACCTATGGGGGTTTGCTATATTTTGGTAAGTCGGCCTTTTTGAGCTTTATGAGTTGTTTCCATACAATTCAATTTTCCTATTAGGGATGTACTATTTATGTACACTATTATTCATAATTATTCAATGGAAGGATACACACCAATATTCATCTCTTCATTCATGTGATTCAGTCTCTTTTCTTCTCTCTATTTTTCCTGTGTATGATTGTGAGAATTCTTAGTATCAAGATCTATTTCCTGTGATTCTTTTTAGCATCATTGCACATAGCATTGATCTATTATTTCTACATGGTATCATAGCAGAAATTTTGATCAATTTCTATAGATTTGAGGAGCACATCCAGTCTCTTATCCCTCTCTGAAGAAGAGCTTGTCTAGCTTACAAGATTTTCTCCTAGTTTGTTTTGTAGGTTGCATAGATTTTATTCTTGAGCACATAAATTCAGAAATATGGATTCTTCATCAGCTATAATTCTTAATTCCTTCAACTACCATGAATGGAAAGCCAAAATCTCCATTCTATTGCACAGTAGAGGATTATATAGAGTTACACTAGCTTTGGAGAATGAGCCCAATGCTGTGATTGAGAAAGCTAAGTGGCATAATAGGTTGGATGAAGCCTATGGATTGCTTTGCCTCTCTATTTCTCTTGATATACTCTTTCATCTAGATTGTTTGACCACTCCAAACCAAGTATGAACTCAATTGGAGTCTCTCTTTGGAGTTCAAGATGAGCTAAGAGCGCATCAATTGGAGATTGAGTTATTCTCATTGATTCCAAGCAATTTTGAATCTCTTGAGGGTTTCTTCACCAAGTTCAAGTCACTTGTTCTAATACTGAAGCAGTGTGGGATTGAGAAAGCATATTATTAATTAATCCTTTCCATTCTTTCAAAATTGGGTCCTGATTACTCAGTTTTTGTGTCTACCTTTCATGCAACTAGGCTTGCTGTTCCTAAGTGGAAAATTCCTTCTTTAAATTCTTTTCTTGATTCACTAACAAAGCAGAAAGATAAATTGATCCATATGGGTGTCCTTAATTCTTCAAATGGAAATTATCATGCTCTCTTGGTTCAAGGAAGCAAGAAATTCAAATCAAAAGAGAAGCAAATTGTGAAGAAGCCAAAGTCAGAAATTGAAGATGAAGATTCATATGAAGATTTAATGAAGAAAGTTAAGAAGAAAGGGAGCACATCCAAGGGTTCTTATTGCAGCAAGGGTTTTCATTCAGAGAATAAGTGTTTCAAGAATAATATGGACATCATGTCTCAGCTTCTTGAGAAGCACAAGATCAAAGTTCCAGATGAACTAGAGAAGCCTACTAATTCCCCAGAACAATGTCATATTGCGCAGTTCCAAGGTGATATAACTTATGCTTTGAGTTCCATATTTATTTCCTTTTCTCATATATCTGATATAGATTTATTCTCTGATATATCAGAATCAGAAATATCAGAACCTTTCTTTGATGATCCTCCTCTCAGTCTACTAGATTCATCTCCCAAAAATTGTAATTTTTCACTAGATATTGACTTACCTTTGAGCAGCTCTTCCTCACAAGCTTGTATATATAATTTATAAGATTGTTTGTAGGCTGATATTCATGTCATGGCACATATAATACCACCATCCATACCATCTACCATACCTCTAAATAATCCAAAGACTATACAAATCCCAAGATCACTAGTTGATTCCTCATTGGTCTCTTATGCAGTGATATTTATCTTACATGGTTTGAAGTCTTTCCTATCTTTAATTGGTTGGTTATCCATGCCCTTAGTCATATTTGGACTGATATAAAACATGTTTTTATCTGTTCTAAACACTTATGGTTCAGATCTTAAACCCATCCATCATTCATATTTTTACACCTATCAGTTTTCCCCAGTTGTTCATAATTTTCCTAGTCTAGCCCTATATCCTCATGGAGCCATTGAATCCTTTGTATTTGCTGTTCCATATGCTAGTGTTTCTGACATATCAGAGTTTTATCAGTCTCATATCATATCTATACAGGTGTGACAGCAGATTGGAATATTTACATGTGATTCACATCACAATTTTGCAGCTATTCAGGGAATTGGGTGTGAAATAAATTGCCTTATTTTTTGTACTCTTTGGAAAGGAGTATGCACAGATCTCTTTTCCATTTCAGATTATGTTTGTAGATCAGAGTTTTACAGCAGAAAGAAGCATTCATATAATTCTCCTACTTCATTAGATGATGAGATACAAGGAGTCTCTCCTCTTCCTTCTTGCAGGTTCTACACTCCAGCACATGATCATGGAGTTCATGATTTCTTCAACAAGTCTTCCATCCAAAAGTAGTTCACTTAGCTGATGCAATTGAAGATAAGAATATGTTTAAGACATATTATTTCAAAATTTTGTGCCTTTTCCTATCTTGAGGGAGGATTTTCCCCATGTGGTTTTGCCTCTTTCCTCACTTTTATGGACATAATAATTGTTAAAGGGTGACCATAGCCTTGTTGATGGGCCCTATATGCATCCATATTTTTTGTCATACCATCATAAATTCAGACTTATAGGGGGGTGTTGGAATATATTTAACCCACTCACAACTTAGGATAAAATAATTAATTATTATTTGATTAATTATTCACCCACTAGCTTAATTAGTTGGCATCCACTTGCACCTTAAAGTCAATACATGCCATCTATATCCTAGGAATGATATATTTCCAATTCTGGGTTGATCTTGACCACCTTTTGACCATCCATAATTAGTATACAGGACTTTACAGCAGATTTTGCTTTATTCTGCTTTTTCTGATTTTCCTACTTTTTTATCGATAAGATAAAAGCTAGTCAACTAGGAAACTAGGAGCTTTTGTTTCCAACCCATCATCCATTAGTTTTTCTCCATTTTCTAGGATTAGCATGTTTTTTCCATCTCCTTGAAAACTCAGTCATGATTTTTCCAACTCGTGAGGTCCTTGATAGATTTGGTAAGTGCTTTAGCCACCTATGGGGGTTTGCTATATTTTGGTAAGTCAGCCTTTTTGAGCTTTATGAGTTGTTTCCATACAATTCGATTTTCCTATGAGGGATGTACTATTTATGTACACTATTATTCATAATTATTCAATGGAAGGATACACACCAATATTCATCTCTTCATTCATGTGATTCAGTCTCTTTTCTTCTCTCTATTTTTCTTGTGTATGCTTGTGAGAATTCTTAGTAGCAAGATCTATTTCATGTGCTTATTTTTAGCATCATTGTACATAGAATTGATCTATTATTTATACAAACATAAAATTTAAAATAATTTTAAACCAATGGTTGAAAAATAGGACAAAAAGAACAATAAACTAAGAACAAGATCTAGTTATAACAGTATCAAAATACACAACCCAGTTCTCACGGGTTCCAACCATTTTTCCACAATATTCAAAAGTTATTATACAATTGCTCCATGAGCTGAAATAAAACTAATTACTAAAATTAGGCTTAACTACCTTTACATGTGTCATTCAACACTTATTACTAGTAACTGATTCTACAAAGTAAACTAATTCCTAATAACTATTCTTCAGTAGCAAATTTTCCACGATCTTTCATGTCTTCAAGCATGCAACATGTACTTGGACCTTTTGAATTTTTCCACTGTCTTCTATTGGTTTGCAGATGGAAATTCCAACATGGACATATCCTTTGATAACATGCACAATTCTATATGGTCCCTGTAAGAATAATTCTGCAAATGTGCAGACGCTTCCTTGAAAGCAAAGAACACTTCAAATTCATATGCCAACTTGTCTACAATAATTTTTCCAGATAACGATTGGTTCATATCAGCAAAATTTGTGTGATCCAATATGCATTGAACCAACTTGTCTTCATACTCATTTTGAGTTAGCATAGTTCCCTTTTTGTTAGGATTATTTATCCTCCCTTAGTCAAATGTCTATTAGATTAATTTATCCTGACTTAGGAACCTTAATTAATTATTTGGGTCCACTAGTACCATTGGGTCCACTTGGCCTAATGGGGCCACATGTACCTGTCACTAGAGTATGGGGAACATTTCTAAAAGTTAAATGCCACTTAATACATGTGCACGCATCATTTTGGGTGCCTCCTAGACCAATCCATACATTTTAGAATCCACTGGGAGTCCCAACACCAACCTCCATCAGTTAGGTGGAGTTGGAACTAGTTAGTCCTAGTTAGCCTCCAGCTACTTTCAGTTAGTTCACAATAAGTTAGCTAGCACTAGTTATGCATGGCTAATGCATGGATGCATGTGGAGTAGGTGCCTTTTTCCACCTACCACACTCAGTTGCACTGAGTTAACTAGTTATTAGTGATTTATTGAGTTGGTTGGACATCTGGGAGTTGATATGTTGGACTCTAATATTGATTGAGACACCATGAGTTAGCTATTCAGTTAGGTACAGTCACATCTAGTTGGTAGATTCAAATTCCTCCCTAATGGATTCAAATTCTTCCTATTTGTAAACTATTGTAACACCAGATTAATTAATGTGAATGATACTGTAAATTCCTAAGCAATACTCATTTGTTTCCTATGTGGTTTGTTTTGTTCAGTTTGTATCTTCATACTCCTTTTACTGCAAATATTATTTAGAACTATCTTATTGAATATGTATATGGAACTTTAATTCTAATATGGTATCAGATCCTTCTCGGGTAGGTTTCATGCTTGTTTCTCCCCATTGAACATTAGAAGCAACTCGATTTCCACAGAAGTCCCCTATGATGATTTTCTAGCTTTGAATTTATTTAGATCAACAGAGAGGGCATGACAGACCCTAAAAATATGTTCACATCGAGAGGAAAAGCTTGATTCTAACTTAGTTCATATGTTTTAGTGTTTTGTAATGAAAATTGACTGGTGCTACGGAGCTTGTGTTAAGTTTTGTGATCTCTCAACTGGAAGAATTATGGATCCTCAATCTCCTACTCCTCAAATCCTCACAACTTCCAATTATATTTATTGGAGGATGGATATGCATCTAGCCATGTGCAAGCATGGCTACCGTAGGATAGTACTTGGAAGGGAGGTCGATCCCCATCATCCTGTTGAAAGAAACAAGTTTTTGAACTGCTTAGATGAAGCATTCAGTTATCTATGCACTTATATATCCATAGATCTCCTCTTCCACCTAGAAGGTTTGAGGACACCCAGATAAGCCTGGGAGAAGCTTGATAAATTGTTTGGAAAATAATATGAGCTTTAGGGACACCTCCTGGAGAATGAGTTGGTAGCCTTACATCCTAGCAGTTTCGAGACTATTGAGCAATTCTTTACCAAATTCAAGTCTCTTGAACTTCAATGCAAACTGTGCGGGATAGAATGGAAGGATGAGAAGAATGTCCTTTCCATACCCAAAAAACTCAGTTATGAGAATTCTGTATTTGTTTCTATATTTCATTTCAAGAGAAAATTCCCTGATTGGAAAATTCCTTCATTGGATTCTTTTTATGAGACCTTAATCAAGGAGCAAGAGAAATTGATTCGAATGGGAGTCATCAAGACCTCCAAAGATCAATCTCTCCTAGTTATTGATTCTTCTAAAGCACAATCAAAGGTGAAATCAAGGAAGAAGGAGCCAAAAGAAGCTGATTCGAAGTCTAAACAGAATCAGCGAACTTTCAAAGGAGACTCCAGCTCTAAGAAAAATAAGTTTGAAAAGAAGTGATGTCCTTATTGTGAAAAGGGTTACCATCTCGAATATTATTGTATGAGGAATAAACTTGATGAAATGTTAGCTCTTCTCAAGCAACATAACATTGCTCCCCCAGAAAGAGCAAAGAATCCTGATGAAGAACCACAGATGAAAGATGATGAAAGGTGACATGCTTTGAAAGCTAGCCTTACACATTCTAATACATACATAATTGATTCTAGAGCTTCCAATGACATGTTTGATTCCAAAGAATCCTTCTCTACCCTCTCACTGTCAAAGGGGCCTAACATTCACATGGGAGATGATTCCCATATTCCAGCACAAGAAACAGGCTCAATCAGAGAGAAGCATGGTGAGTTCAAAAATGTCCTCTATGTGCCATCCCTTGCTACTAACATGTTGTTTGTTTATTAGATGACTCATACATGCTCTCCCAAGAGAGTTACATTTGATTCAGAAACAATTGAGATTGCAAAAAAATCCATTGGAAAGCTTGTAGCAAAAGGTATTGAAAATCACTACACCAAAGCTTATGAGTTCTCACATTTCTTACATGTCTCTTCTCCTACATATTTATTGTCTCATGCTAACAACACCAGCAATATTTAGCATGAGAGATTTGTCCATCTCAATTTCAAATATCTACAACAACTCCACAATGATAAAATGGTTGAATATTTTCCCTCCATCCAAACTTCCAATGGAGTATGTGTTGGTTGCTTGGTAGGTAAGCATCCAGAAAAGAAGTATGATGTTGGGAAGAAACACAGAGATTCCTCTATACTTGATTTGATACATAGTGATGTAGTGATACCTATGCCCACAAAATCCATTAATGGTTGGAGGTACTTCCTCACCTTTATTGATGATTGTTCTAGGTACTGTTGGATCTACTTCATGAAAAAAAAATCAGAAGTTTTGATACTTTTAAAGTTTTTAAGGCTATGGTTGAGAACAATTTCAATAAGAATATCAAGTCAATAATATCTGATAAAGGAGGAGAGTACATCAAAGGATATTTCTAGAGTTTCTGTGAATCAAGGGGGATTTGAATGGAACACTCAGTTCCATACACACCACAGCATAATGGTGTGGCTGAGAGGAAGAACAGATCACTGAAAGAGATGGCAACATTCCTTCTCCATGCCAAACATGTACCTCCTTCTCTTTGGGCTGAAGTAGTAAACTATTCTTTGTATTTGTAGAATAGGGTGCCCCACAATTCAGTGGTTGGGGTCACTCGATTCAAAGCACTGCATGGGAATAAGCCCAATGTATCTCATCTTAGATTTTTTGGTTCCAAATCTTGGGCCAGAATACCACTTGACAAGAGGAAGGCCTTCCAAGACCAAAGTAGCGAATGCATTCTGTTGGGATATGCAGAAGATTCAAAATATTACAAACTAATGGAGGTTGCAACCATAAGATGCTTCATTAAAAGGAGTGTCTAGTTCAAAGAAGATCAGTTGTATGACACACCTCCAAAAACACAGGAAAGTATAACCATTTCTCCACCTATTTTGTATGATGATGATGTGCTACAGGTTTCAAATTCAAATGAATAAGATCACATTCAGCATGATCATGTTATTGAGACTGAATCTCAAGAGATTCTAGATCCATATCCAGTATCCATTCCTAATTAGAATCCTAAGCCCAGCTGGGCTCAAAATCTCCTTGATGCAACTAGAAGTGGTACTGGAAATCCAGAAGACAAAAGAAGACCAAGGTCCTAGTATCAGAATGAACATGTTGCACTATCTCTCACAGATTCAATCTCTACATAATGGTGCAGCAAAGTTCCAGGTTGGTGCTACTTGATGATGGAGAATGATCAGCTACATGGCCCACAAAAGAAGAAACTTGATCATTCCCTACCTTCGCCATCCAGAAGAGACAAACAAAGTCATCAGTTAAGAATTACATTGAGAGGTCCACTGATGGACCATGCTGCTGCATAGAGATGCAAATTTGCAGCAGTGTTTTTGATCAAGTTTTTTTTCTAAGGAGGAAGCTTCTTTCTTCTAAAGATAGCTTGCAGTTTGCTATTTTTTCTTATTTTGAGAGGGGGGGGTTCCCCATGAAGTTTTCCCTTCTTTCTTAGGTTGTATTAAGCACCATTTTTGTATTTGGGTGACCTATGGTCTTGTTACCAGGGCCCACAATTTTCCAAGTTAGGATTCAGGGGGTGTGTTAGGATTATTAATCCTCCCTTGTTCAAATTTATTTTATATTAATTATCCTAAATTAGGAACCTTAATTAATTATTTGGGTCCAATAGTACAATTGGGTCCACTTGGCCTAATGAGGCCACATGCACCAATCACTAGAGTGTGGGGAACACTGCTAGAGGATAATTGCCACTTACTGCATGTGCATGCATCAGTTTCGGTGCATCCTAGACCAATCCCTACATTTTAGGAGCCAATGGGAGTCCTAGAACTAACCTCCATCATTTAGGTGGATTTGGAACTAGTTAGTCTTATTTATCCTCCAGTTACTTTCAGTTAGTTCGCAATCAGTTAGCTAGCGCTACTTATGCATGGCTGCATGTGGAGTAGGCGCCTTTTCCCACCTACCACTCAGTTGTACTGAGTTAACTAGTTATTACTGATTTATTGAGTTGGTTGGACATCTGGGAGTTGATCTATTGGACTCTGATATTGATTGAGACAACATGAGTTGGCTAGTAAGTTAGGTACAATCACATTCATTTGGTAGATTCGAATTCCTCCCTAATGGATTCAAATTCTTCCTATTTGTAAACTATTGTAACACCGGATTAATTAATGTGAATGATACAATAAATTCCTAAGCAATACTCATTTGTTTCCTATGTGGTTTGTTTTGTTCAGTTTGTATCTTCATACTCCTTTTATTGCAAATATTGTTCAGAACTATTTGCTTGAATATCTATATGGCACTTCAATTCTAATACTTTTCTCCCCAAAATAATCGGTGTCCCTTCTTAAATTAAGGATCAAACATATCTCTAAATAGCTTTAATTCATTGCCATGATGTCAATTGTTTCCTGGACTGTGTCCAAATGATGATACTTGTTCACTACCTTCCTAGCTCAGGTTATGATTGATATTCTGTATTTAATGTTTGATGCCTTCAATTCATCCTCTGTTAATGTTAGCATAGTCAATAGGATTTTTATTGATTCTTTCACATACTGTTGTTACACTCTTTTTGGATGACTTTATCACAATCTCTTTATCTAAAACAAAATCAAGATAAGGTCTCAACTTATTTTCTTCTGCTATAATAAAATCCCAAATGATATGCTTCCCCCCTGCATTGTTGATTGACCTGTGAACTGTTTCATTAACTTGTCATTCTTATTTTGTAATTCTTGGCATTTGGCTTCCCAAGTATTTCTCTCTTGTTCCCTTTTCACTGCCAAATTTTCTAGATTTCTATTTTGATTCTTTAATCCAGCCAACTCTAAATATTCCAGGCTAACTTATGACATAGCCTGGACAATAGTTTGTTCACTAGTTTCAGTAGAAGGAGGAATAATTCTGAATTCAAGTTCTTTCCTTTTTCTTGTAGCTCCTTCTCTTTCTCCTGCAATTTATTTTCCAACTCATAAAATTTTACTTTGAGATTCTTTTCACTCTCAACTACAAGAGTCATGTCTTGCTGCCATTGTTTCTCCTTTTATGCAAATTATAATAACTTAGCCTTGCAATATGTTAACTCACCACTCAAGCTTTATTTTTCCTTCTCAATTTCATCTAATTCGGATGCTTGTATCAACTATGTAGATGTTAGCTGGAAATACGCACCCTCTGTGGACAAGAGCTATTTCCCTAGATCTAAATGGTTCGGGTCTAGAACAAAACATAAACACCAAATGTTAAACTTCCCCTAGATTTGGTTATTCACTTGAATGAAATTCCATGATACTTATATCAAAGGTTATCCTCACTATCCTCGCAGAAGAACCTGTAAAATATGGAAAACAATAAGAGAAAGATGATAACATACAATATAATGAACCAGATCTATGCTTGTGACCAAGGAATCAAGTAATATATACAAATGAAACAGTAAATATGGGAAATAAAATACATTTTTTTATTAGAAATGATTTGAGAGACTACAACCTTTATGCCTTGGTGTTGAGAGTTCCTTCCAATGGCTCCTTGCCTCTAACTTTACCTTGCCTACAATAGCTCAAGAATTATTTTGGCAGAGTGTGGGTATGCAACACAATTATTCCTCCCTCTTCCCATGGGGGATGAGCTAGTATTTAAAGGCATGGAAGTATAGGAATGTTGAGGATCTCCTGGTTGAGGTGGAGTTAAGATCCAAGAAGGGAGGATCTCAAGCTATATCTGGTCTTGAACCACAGGGATGAGGCTCCATGGAGGTAAGATTCGAGAAGCCTCCCGAAGCTTCCTTTTTTTTCCTTGAAAACTTGAGCACCGCTCCTTTAATGAAGAAAACATGTAGTGTTAATGGGGTAAATCTTCTTGTAGTAAGGATAGAGGTAGTGGCATCACTCTTTGCTCATGTATCAGGAGCATTGCTGACTTAGATAACACTTTTTGTCAATGGGGAAAGAGTGTTACCAACTCAAAACAAGGAAGCATTGCAAGGGGGTAATTTTCTTCCTTCATTTCTATAGGGAAAACTTTGAGGGATTGGAGCAGACAAGGGAATACCTATCTCATAACATGAGGGTGATGAGATTTAGGTGTAATAGTAGAATGTATCTTCAGTTTCTTTTTCCATAGTTGACTGGAACTCTCCTTTTCATTAAGGATGTCTTCCTGCTCCTTTATCTGCTTAGCTCTCAGCAGCCAACAAATCTGTCTATAATTTCTTTATTTGTGCCTGGTGTGATCTGTTCTCCAACTTATCATGTCTTAATTTATTCTCAGCTTTACTTTTACTGGTATGCAACTTTGACAATTTCAAGGTAGCTTTTAAGAGATCAGTAAAAAGAATATCCCATGTTTTCTTATGCAGATGTATCATGTAAGGGATAGGGATGTTTTCTAAATCCATTTTCATTTCAGCAACCCTATTCTTGGTTGCTAAGGCCAAATTTAGAGTATTATGTGAATAATCTCTAACAGTAATAAGGGATATATATTGACTAGAGACTTTTCTCAGTTCTACATACAACTTTAAGGATTCCTTTGAAGATATGTATTTAGTCTCCTTATACTTCTCCAACAATTTTGTCTTATTTTTAAAATGAGATGTCGAATCAACTGGTGTATTAGCAAATGCATATTCCTTCACCTCAAAGGCAGGCCCTGTCACTTTCATCTTTTTCTTACCTTTGTCTTCTTCTGTGTTAAAGATGATTTTACCACATCAGGTAGATCACACATTTATGGCCTTCCCTATCCCTCTGCAAACTCCTTAGACCCCATGGGCTTATATTATACTTTGATGTTCCAATATCATCCCTTAAAAACACATTTTTATTTTTCTACGTGAATTTTAAAGCTATACTCACATATACACACGACCTTTGACCTCAAACCCACGTACATCGGGATTGTTGGGCCCAGAAATGACCCCTTTTTGACCACCTTTACCTACCTCTTTTTGCCTCATCCTACTCTATTATGTACACTAAACGTATGTTTTTCCTTCACTTGGTCCCTCAATTCATATAGGTATGGTTAATCATTGTCTAATTTTATTAATGCTTAGGATTGTTGTAATCAGGGATTTACATCTTGAATTATGCTAACATATGATGGTTTTATAAAGATAATTCGAGATGTAAAGGATACAGGTGTAGTAGGCTGAACATGCCAAGAGAGGGATTAACATTCATTACCAATATGATCGCCATCCATTCCATAGTTTCCCAAAGAATTCTTTCCAAGGATACTATTTCACACGAGCTGTACAAAGGTAGCTAAAATAGGCTGCAAACGATTCAGAGGCAATAGTGCGTCACTGCTCAAGAATAGATGCAATCCATGGAGTATCTTCTCAATTGATCATGATCGTCATTTCTGGCTCGAGTAATAGCCTTCCTATATTTTCTGCTTTCATCTTGCCATGACTGTAACAACTTATCGTAATTGGGGCAGCCTGAAGATCAGAGATCTTCATGGCTGCCCAATAATAGTGGGAATATGTTATGATTGTAATTGTATAAATACTGGGAACTATTCTGAGCCAAGGTATGAAAAATTAATCAAATTTATTGTATAAGTTGTGACTAAGGTTGTGTGTTCATCTGCCATTTTAATACAAGGAGTTGATTCTTCAGATCTCAGCATTTTAACATGTGCTACTTCCAACATTTCTATGTGAACGCTGGGCCCGCCTTCCCATAGGGATTGCTAAGTTAATTAGGTATTTTACTTATTCTGTTGTGTGGTTTGGATTTTTTGATAAATTCCTTTATTTACAGTAAGCTGCAATAGTCATCGATTTTTTTTGTGTTCATTTGAATGATCGGTAATTGCATCCCCTGTAAACTGCAGTGGTTTGGTGTGACAGTCCACTGTGTAGGTTAACTTTCTCTTATGCAACTATGTGATAGTTGTGACAGCCTTGCTCATCCCTAGTTCTTTCAATTGTCGTTTTCTTTAGATCCTTGTAGATTATTTCTTCACATTTATAATTGTAGAACTTAATTCCTATACTTTGAATTCCTAGATTAAGTCGAATCTAGATGTTTGTTTCCTGAATCTTTTAGAATGGTTTGGTAATTAAGGAATTAACTTTCTGCAAAATTAATATATATTTTTGTTTCCTGAATCTTTTAATTCTAGATTAAGGGTTGTAAGAAGGTATTTGTGATTGCATTCTTAAGAAGGTAAGCTAGATTAAGTAGATTATGGGATGAGTTCGGATGAACAGGAAAGTAGGGTCATTCATTTACAGTATCAACTACTTAGTGTTTAAGCATATACAGTGCACATTATCCTTGAAATAAGAGACTTCCCTGGGTTGACAATTTATATTGAACACTCTATATGTTGGCTTTAATTAACTTGCATATAGGGTGCCCCAACATTGTGGCGCCGTTGCCGAGGAGGATAATTTTTAGACACCGAAGTAGTTGCATCTAGTAATTGTATTTATTCATTCTTCTTCAGTTTCTAAGTTTGCATGTTTTGGGTTGCATGAATACGAGAAGGTTACAGTGTGACAATCTTATAAATCCCAAAACCCCATAGAACACTAACATTGCAGGTGGTCGAGGCCATGGGTGAAATCTAGCATTAGGAAGAAGGAAATTCATTGACGACCTGGTTGATATGACCAATTCTTCTACTGGGGCTTTCCATCAGGAAACACCTATTAGAATAAGCCCAATTACCCCTGGAGTGGCAGCATCAGTTTCCACAGTGGAGAACACAGAAGGAATTGCAACACCCTCGGATATCCCTGCGGAGGAAGACAAAGTTAGTACTGCAAGATCAGCTAACCGAGATCTATTCTATCACATTAATGGGAAGGTTGTGACTGAAGAGGAGTGGACATAGTTCCATAAAAAAATTAACGATCAATGGAAGGACAAAAAGGATAAAGCAGAAGATGATATGAGCAACATATGCGATCACGAAGAAGCAATGGGAGAAAATCATCATCATGAGGGTAACTCCCCGCATGAAGGGATGGTTGCTACACTCCAGTTCCTAATTCAACAGCTAGAGGGGATAGCCCCTATGAAAAATATATCGCCATTCGTGTTTCCTCGCTTTTATGGAAAAGCGACAGAGGATCTGGATGAATTTCTTTTTGAATTTGACATCCTCTGTCGCAGCTATGGCTACACCACCAATGCACAAAAGTTGAAATTTTTTCCTGCCACTTTGAACAAAAATGCATTACATTGGTTCAAGATCCTGGAAGGGGGAACCGTCAATACCTAGGACCGAATGAAATAGTGTTCCTGGAGAAATATCGAGAGTATTGCAATACCAAGGACAAGAGAGACACTAGAGGAAATTTCAACTCAAAATGGGCCTTTTAACTTTAATTCAAATTCCATGTCATCATGTGTTATCCAATGAAATTGATTTAAATTTGAAATACCGTATAGGTCTTAAACACTTTTTTAATATAAATTTGGGGATAGGTATCATAAAAAAAACTACTTTTTTGTTTATATTTTTCGACATATCTCCCCGTGTTTTTACTCAAATTTCTATCAGGATAGATCGTTGGATACGGAATTAAATTCCGCATCCAATGAGTACCCAGTCAACATAATTTTGATGGACCCCACTACCTGAAAAACAAGAAATACCTGAAAAAATGTGATGATGATGTCATCATCACATTTTTTTCGGGTATTTCTTGTTTTTTGGGTAGCAGGGTCCGTCAAAAGTATGCCGAGTGGGTACTCGTTGGATGTGGAATTTAATTCCACATCCAACGAGCTCTCCTGGTTGAAATTTGAGTAACAACACGGGGAGATATGTCGAAAATACAAACAAAAAAGCAGTTTTTTTTCTTTTCTTCCACCAAAATTAATAAATATTATTTTATTATTTTAACTATTATTTTATTAATTTTTTTTAGGAGTCCCATTTTGAGTTGAAATTTCCTATAATGATAATTGTTTAAAATGGTACAAAGGGACGATGAAAGTTTGGAAGATTTTGTTTAAAGGATTTTATATAATGTGCAAAGATCTGGACAGACTAATATGGGGTTAGATGTGCTCAAAATAATTCTACTTCGTGGGATTAGGGAAGATTGCCTAGACATGTTGAACCTGTTAGGAAAGGGGGATATCTCAAAGGAGTCCTTTGAAAATATCATTGAACTATGCAAAAGATATTCCAAGGGATCTTCTAGGAACAACAAATGGGACAAATTAGAAAGTGATGTCTTCGACAGAACACAAAAGTCATCTAATGGAGGAGCCACCTGGGAAGAAATAATCAATCTCCTTGAAAATTTCAAGACAGAAATGATGAGCACCATCTCCTCGGAAATAGATGTCCTGAGGGAAAAGCAGAAACAAGCAGTAGAGGATCTCACACTTGGTATATTCTGCCCTAAATGGAGGAAGAACCACCCTTTGAAGGAGTGCCCACTCGACAAGGTATAAGTGTGTTAGCTGTGTGAGATGAACCATGACATAAAATAATGCCCTTCACTACCTCAAGTGAAGGTAGTTCTACAGGCATCAACTCCAGATGTGGAACCAACCTACTTTATTGCACAGAAAAAGCCCTGGCAGCCTCGAAATCAAGGTATGGTTCAAGACCTGTTTCCATTTTTGAATAAAAAGAATAATACGAATAATATGTAGCACATGAATACACAATTTCCTTCATATTATTCTAACCATCAATGGTATCCCTCTCAACCTCCGATGCAAAATTTTAAATCCTGGAACCCTTGGACACAACCACCAAACCAATAAAATTCTTGGTCTCCTGGATGGAGGAACTTCCATCTAGGGAACCAGTTCCCCCATAACCCACCTCCTCAATAGCTTCCACATCAAACATTTCCTCATCAACCGTACCCTCCTCAACAATATCCTCAGCCTTATTAGCAGTCGTAGCTACAACTCTAGAATAATCTTGTCCCCAATATGCTGATATGACCACAGATTCCTGCTCAACCTAACCCAAACCCAAATAATAAAGTAGTCCATTAGTTTGAGACTGCCAACATGCCCACTTACTCCATTACTCTAGTACCCTGCAATGACATCTGCTTACAATCAGGGAGTGTAGTGGAGCCTTTGATCATTGAGGATGTTCCATCGTCTATGCATGAAGAAAGGATGAACCAATAGTATTTATCCAATACAGTGACCCCAATTATTGAAGATGCTGAACATCCTACCAATATGCTGGCTGAAGCACAAAAAGACACATTTATCAACACATAGCCTACACAATTGATTAGGGAACCACCATACCCTGAAAGATTAATATTACCAAAGTTAGTGGGACAACCTTAATTTAACCTCTTAGGAGAGTTAAAAAATATTTATGTTAAAATTCCACTCCTTCATGCCCTTCAAGACGTAACTGTCTATGCCAGAACTGTTCAGGATCTGTGTACAAGGAAACCAGGAAGAAAACCCATGGATCCTCCCATAGGGAAATTATCTGAATTAATAATGGGGAAAACCCTCTTGGCCAATAGGACGATCCTAGGAATCCCACTGTCACTATACAGATTAGGAGCACACAAATACCCAATGTACTAGTATACTTAGGCACAACAACTAACATCATGACCATTGAAACTGTAAGAAAACTTGGGCTCACTAATCTCAGGCCAACTCCTAGCGTTTTAGAACTGGCATATAGATCCACTATTAAATATGAAGGAACCTTGGATGATCTTGTTGTCTCAGTTGATTCTTGGGAATATCCTGCTAAATTCTTGGTTTTACAACCTAAGTCATAGCTAGGAGGACACCCATTGATACTAGGAAGGCCCTGGTTGGCTGCATTTGATGCTTGCATAAGCTATCAGTCTGAGTCTATGACCATATCAGATGGAACCGAGATAAAGAACCTCACTCTCTATCCTCCAGCTCAACCGAGCTTAGAAGCTGAAACTCCGTTATGGATGGAGCCAGAGGAAGAAGAGGGCGTTTATCCATTCTTAACGATAGGGAAGGACTTGAATTTTAAAGATGAAACTAAAGACTATGCCATTAGTAATTTCATCAGTGAACCCACCTTTGTCAACAAGAAAATTTATCAGATCATGAATGCTACTCTAGGTGAAGAGGAACAATAAAATCTCATAGAGGAGACATTAGTCAGTGATACTCACATAGTTCCAGTGTTGAAAAATTCAAAAAGTGTTCCTGTCAAGATAAAGTCTAGAAAAACCCTAAATATCAATCCCATTCTTGCCCCAGATGAACAGGAATGCCTAATCACTCTCTTAAAAAAACACAAGGGGGCATTTTCTTGGGAGTACAAAGACATGAAGAGCATCCCTTCTAATCTGTGTACCCACCACATTTATATCAAAAGTAACTCCTGAACTGTGTGCCAGCCTCAAAAAATAATGAATCCAAATATTAGGGACATAGTGAAGGAAGAAATTTAGAAACTCTTGGAAGTAGGATTTATATATCCCATTTCAGACAGCGAGTGGGTGTCTCCACTCGTGATAGTACCCAAGAAGAATGGTAAATGGAGAGTCTATGTGGACTATAGAGAGTTGAACATGGAAACACAAAAATATCACTTTCTGTTGGTTACTACTGGGGTAGACCCGGGTTTACTTTAATGTACCAACAATACCCCTAGCTCACTGGCCCTTTCGGCGACAGGCTGCAGAACGGCCTGAAGTCTCACCCGAAGTGATATTAAATGGGGTGGCTGAAGACTCAGGTGTCTTCAACTAGGTTCTGTAGCATCCTAGGGTCTCGTGACTCCTATTAGCCAGTGGGATCTCTCTACGAGGGTGATCTATCCTTCTAGCTGGCACTGGTAGGGAGCAGACTCTTATCGCATCGCAGCCTCTAGAATGATGCACAAACTTACTCTTCTACTCAACCCTTCACCTGCGATAACCCATGTCGTCACTCCTCAAACGATGCGATATCGCCTTTCTATGTTGTAATATGTCCTATAATGACGCTTAATATGCATATCAACTCTCCAGGTCCTATGACCTCCTTCCTAGGTCTAATAACTCTGTTAACCTTCACAAGGGTGTTAAACCACTTCACTTAAACTTCTATAGTTTAACACGCTAACATCAACTACACTCAACTCGTGGAACTCATATACCAGAGTCACTTAACGCTGTAACTATCAACTATCATGAATCAAGCACTGATAAACTCATATACAGGCTACTTGATACATTTAACTTACGTTTAACCTTTCATGTATTATAGAATGAAGCATAACATACATACATTCATCAACTGATAAGAAACATTCATGTAATAGATGAAAGATAGCAAACGAGTATAACACAATCACATGAACAGTTGCACAACACAAAAGTTTTACGTGGTTCACTTCCAGGGGGGAAGCTACGTCCACAGGAACTGGTTTTTATATTATATCTTGAGAGAGTAAACACAGTTCCACTGCAACCTATTATGCAACTTGAGATCTTCTGGGAAACTCCACACACACAACCAGGAGCCCTTCTCTCTTAGATCTCTTCTCTTTCTATATTGATTCCTTCTTACAATATACTCTTCCTCTCTCTCTCTCTCAATCCCTGCATATTGTTACATTCATGCTCAAGGAGCCAGCTACTGGTTGCAGTAAGATAATACAGACTTTAACAACAGAACCAGATCTCGACTCGAAGAACAACTAACTGACCAACTAACTAATTGTTTATCTGAATGTTTGGCTAGCTAACCTTTCATAATACAAAATACATGCTTATATAGGCAGCCCGAAGGTCTTGCCCTGTTACAACACTGTTGGCCTTTCCCAACAGTAACCCAAAAACCCTAACTATGATAGTCGATGTATCTGTACTATGGACTGCCGCTTACTGGTCACACTGCAGCTCTCTGCAGTCTTCCACGCTTCCCAGCGCTAATTGTGGGTATGGGCGCCGCTTCCTCGGTCGCTCCCCTTTTGTCCTTTGTCTTCAATACCTCAGCCCATTGCTCCTTTTCTATTTATGAGGGTATCTAAGCCCTCCTGTCTTCACCTCTGCCTTAAGTGCAGTGGTTGAGCTCTCTCTTCTCGGTCGCTTAGGTACTGTTTCCTTTGGATTTCTTCTTCTGATATAGCATCTTTTCCTATAGCTATGGGGCCCTGCTCCAACACTTTCCCCTGCCTTTCATTGATCAAGTACTTGATACCTTATCCAAGAAGAAGTTTTTCTCCTTCATGGATGGGTTTAGCAGGTACAATTAAATCCAAATTGCTCCTAAAGACCAGGATAAAACTACCTTCACCTGTCCCTGGGGAACTTTTTCATACAGAGTACTTCCCTTTGGCTTATGCAATGCACTAGCCACATTTCAAAGAGATGTGATTGGCATCTTTTCAGAATTCGTTAATGATAGTATGGAAATTTTCATGGATTATTTTACTCATGGAAAAGACTTTGAAGAAGCATTGAAAAACTTGGAAAAGGTTTTAACACGCTGCGAGTAGACCCAGCTATATTTGAGCACTGAAAAGTGCCATATGATGATGAGTGAATGGGTAGTGTTGGGGAATTTTATCTCTGTTGATGGCATCCAAGTAGACCCCTTTAAAATCAAGGTAATAAAAAATATACCTACTCCTGGAACTCAGAAAGAAGTGCGAAGTTTCTTAGGGCATGCTGGATATTACAGAAGATTTATAGAAAACTTTTCCAAACTTGCCTCTCCTTTGTTTTCATTGTTAATGAAGGATGTACAATTTACTTGGAATGAGGCATGACAGACAGCGTTTGTTAAACTTAAGGAGAATTTTTCCACGACTCCCATCCAAAGAGGGCCCAACTGGGCCCTGCCTTTTCACATTTCTTTAGATACCTCTGATACCGCCATTGGAGTAGTTTTAGGATAACAGGATGGTCAAGCACCTTATGCAATTTATTATATTAGAAAAAACTTAGCCCCTACTGAACTTAATTATACTATTACCGAGAAGGATTTTTTAGCCATTTTTTACTCCATTAACAAATTCCGACATTATATCACTGGATATTCTACCTTTGTGCACACTGACCACTCAACCATCAAGTAATAAACCTATTACAAATGCTCGGGTAACTAGATGGTTTTTATTATTACAGGAATTTGATATCACCATTATAGACAGACCTGGAAAATAAAATGTTGTCATTGATTTCTTATCTCATATTGCTAACATTGATGATAATCTGCTTGTTGAGGACTCTTTTCCAGATGAACACTTATTTGCAATTTCAGCTCACTCCCCTTGGTATGCAGATGTCGCTATCTACTTGTCTGGAAGGAAGCTTCTGGCACATTTGTCAAAAAGGGAAAAGAGAAAAATTATTCAACAAAGTGCCAGGTATTGTTGGATAGACGATCATCTCTTCTACACAGGCCCTGATCTTAAGATCAGAAGATGCGTAAGAGAAGATGAAATATTCCATATTCTGAAGGTCTTCCATGATGATCCTTGTGCGGGACATTTTGCAGATAGGAGGATAGGACACAAAGCACTAACAATGCGTTACTATTCGCTAACCCTTTTTAAGTATGCAAAAAGATATGTCCAATATTGTGACAGCTGCCAGGATGGGCCAACCAAATAGATTGGATCAAATGTCTCCTCAACCACAACTGGTGGTTGAACCTTTTGACATATGGGCCTTAAATTTTGTTGGTCCTATCATGCCTCATTCCAGGAATAAATCCTACATCTTGGTTTGTACCGACTACATGATGAAATGGGTAGAAGTTATGGCTTTGGTGAAATCCAATGACTAAGCTGTGATTGATTTCCTGTATGGTGAAAGCTTTACCCATTTCGGAGTACCCAAGGAAGTGGTTACAGATGGAGGACCTTATTTTGTGTCACTTCAATATAAAGCTCTGCTATGGAAGTACCATATTCAGCACCAGATAGCTTCACCATACCATCCCTATGCCAATGGCCAGGTGGAAAGCACTAACAAATTTATTGAATCCATCCTTACCAAAACGGTCAGGAGTCATCGTATAGACTGGGCTGATAGACTTCCAGAAGCATTGTGGGCATATCATACTACTTGTTGAAATACTACATGTTTCTCTCCTTATGACTTGGTGTATGGGAAAAGTGCTATATTCCCCATTGAATTTGAAATCAAGACTTTGAAGACAGCTACGGACGTAAACTTAGATGTGACTGAAGCCCAAAAGAGAATATTGAATCAATTGAATGAACTTGATGAGAACCATTTAGCCGCTGTGGATCAGACAGTATTAATCTAGCAACAAAGATCCAACTGGCACGAGTGATTCATCAAAAAGAAAGTATTCTATGAAGGATACTAGGAATTATTATATGATTCAAGATTCAGAAGGGATTTCAAGGGTAAGTTACGCACAAGATGGTTGGGCCCATACCTGGTAGACAGATTATTTAATAATGGTACAGTCCTCCTGGTAACCATTGATGAGAATTGGGCACCATTATTTGCTAATGGTCACATGTTGCAACTGTACCATAATCCCGTTTCAAAAGACACATTCACTTCACAGATTGCAGCTAATCCAAAATGCTAGTTAGAAAAAGGGTAGAAATATTTCTCTGCCCCTGTCAATCTTTGAATAATCACTGTAAATCTTACATAAATTTTTGTACATAAATAAATTGATATTTTTACTATTATTTTTATCTTTTTCCTTTGCACTTGATCCATTTTTTTATAATATGTGCAGGGATGTGCCTAAGGAGAAATGGTCATGATTGGGCCTATCGACCGAGGTTTTCCTTTTGTAACTTCCTGTACGAGAAGAAAACTCCTTGAACAAGTTTGTTGCAGCTACAACACCGTAATACTTTACCTATTTTTCCATTTTTCTGTAGCTACAACACCGTAAAATACCTCCCTTTACCCCATTCCACGCAGTTGCAACACCGTAAAACATTGCCTATTTTTCCATTTTTCTGCAGCTACAACACCATAAACTCCCACCCTTTACCCCGTTCCACGCAGCTGCAACACCGTAAAATGTTGCCTATTTTTTTGTTTTTCTACAGCTGCAACACCGTAAAATCCTGCCCTATACCCCATTCCATGCAACTGCAACACCGTAACTTAATTCCTTTTTCTATTTTCAAATGTTACGACACCATTCCATTTTTACCATTTCTACCTTTTTCGGCAGCTGCGAATCCGCCAAAAATGGTTGATTTTTCTATTATTCACAGCTGCGACTCCGCCAAAAATGGCTGATTTTTCTATGATTCATGGCTGCGACTCCACCAAACTACTTGATTTCTCTATGGTTCATGGCTGTGACTCCTCCATTATTGGCAAAACTCTTTGCAACCTTCTTTAGCGATTCCTCCAAATCTGGCCCCAATTCCTGATGACGACGATTCCGATTTACTTCATAGCATTCATTATGTTTCTGACAATATTTACACGATGGTTTTGGTCCACCAGCAAAACAGGTCATTACAGTATGCCTGCAATAATGATCAAATTTAATGGCTGCGCTTTACACGCTTTACTATTCTCAAAGGTCACCGTTCATCGCATATTTTTGAAGGTATGGTTCTGATTATTTACTTGATTAAGCGTTAACTATATTTGACAACATTAATCATACCTTCCTTTCTGTGCCCATTATTACACCTGCATACCATTAACTGTCCACTCATACGAATTAATTTCCATTTAAGATACCTGATAACCACCACCTTTCCTAATTTGGGATAAAATTCCAAACATTTCCATGCTCTTAAACTTTCTAAATTTACCCAACTCCACTCTCAGATGTTCACGCATACTCTGTGCTTTAACCTCCATTGTTGAGACCTATAATCTGTTGGAATGATAAAGAATTCTGAATTCAAACAAACATGGGTATCCCAGCTCGGCATGAACCTCCAAATACATGAGAACTAAGAAGAAATGCTAAAGTTTTCTCTATTTTTGAAGCTGCAGGCTGGACTGAATTCTTCCAACGCTTGAATGGGTTTCATCGAGAGACAGCTCTACAATTTGCCTTAAATATTACAAAAACCCACTCAGAGGTTCGGGGCTTACGTATAGAAGTATCTGAAGCAATAGTGGCTGAAGCCACCGTCCTTCCTCAGGTGGGAAGAGCCTGGTTTGGTTGCAAAACCCCCAACGTTGCTGCAGTACAGTATTTTCTAATAGAGGAGGAGAAAATTCATCAGTCAAGGAGAGGGATAGCGTTACAGTCACTTCCTTGCCCATGGGATCAAGTAGCAATTTTCCTCAATAAGCATATCACTTGTGAAGGTAGGTATCAAACAGTTTATTATTCCTAAATTCCTCTATTATCTCATCTCCGCCTTAGAGCCTTACTTAACATTCCATTTTATCTATTTAATGACCTACACCATATGGCGGGATTTGTTAGAACAACCAAGCGCCCAAACTCCTCCCTTACCCACCATGGCCTAATCAAAATAATTTTATGGGCCTTAGCTCAAAGAACCAAACCTGGGAGGAATTCACAGGTCAAATTCAGATAAACTAGGAACCCGCCCTTTTGCCTGGCGTTCCAATAGAGGAAGAAGTAGAAATACCTGTACTCTTGGGGGCTATTCAAAATCAAGAGGAGCATGCAAATGTACAATTGGGGGGAGATTAGTAGCAGTAGGAGGATCAAAGTCCCTCCAATTTAGTTTGGGGGGGAAATGAGATTGGATTGGATGATCAATCAGATGACCAAGCAAAAGAATTGGGGGAAAATGCACAAGAAAACCCTGTGGAGAGATTAAATAATATGGAAGCTCTGACAGCAGAGGTTGAAGCTGGAACAGCATTGGATGTTGTGATAGCTAAAGCTGAGGATTTTAGAGCCATTATAATAGAAGGAAACACAGATTTGTTGACCATTGAATTTTCCCCTGAATGGGGGGGAACTCTGATTGAAGAAGAACAGGAAAATGTTGAGATAGAAGATATCCCTTCCACATCAGCTACAAATCTGGAGATTCCTGCACCAAGGAGGAAAATAAGGAGATAAAAAGAAGAGATACATGCATCACCACCAATAAGAAGAAAAAGAACCAGTTCAGTTACAGTGGTTGAAGTAGCATGGGTAAGATGGGAAACCCTAGAAGCACAGATTGAATTCCCCATTCTGAGACCCAAAGCAAATGATGCCCCACAGGAATTGGCTACAGAAGAACCTCAAATTGAGGGAATTCTGTATGAAAATGGTCTATTAAAAGAGGAAGTACAATCACTTTGGAAAGAACTAGAAAATTGGAAGGAAGCATGCAGGAAGCAGGTAGAAAGGAAGCTGCACACACTGGTTGAAGCTACAGACTGATTAGAAGGATCACCTCCTACCGAGGATGGTGAGGAGGAAGAAATATTGGTCTGCGCTATGTGTGGAGAAATATTTAACTAGTCAGGCTACAAAGTCATAGTTCGTGCCTTTGTGACACAATAACCCCTACCTACAGCTATGGAAGAACAAGGACAAGAAGCACCGAAGATAGAAGTGGGAGATGCAAAATAATCCCTGGTACAGAAAAGGGGGAAAATGAACAATTACAGTCACAGCCAACAGAAGAAGGACAATCTGATTGGAAGGATGGCGAAGCTCACCAAGATAAACTCTAGCAAAGGGAAGTAGCAAATAAATAGGGTGCTGATACACAAGAACCAGCATTTCTAAATATTCATGTTGAAGTTGCCACCCAAATTGGGACAGATGAACCAGAGGCTGAAATTATTCCTGATTTTATTAAAGAAGTCTACGCCATGACTCCTAAATCGTCTCAAGGCACAAAACTAATAGAGATGGAACCCCAGTAGCAAGATGATGATGAAGTTGAATAGGGTGCTGATATACAAGAACCAAGGTCCCTGAATATTCTCGTTGAAGTTTCCACTCAAATGGGGGTAGATGAACCAAAGGTTGAAAATATTCCTGAATTTAATGAAGAAGTTTGTGATGTGACTCCTGAACCATCTTAGGACACAGAATTAATAGAAATGGAACCCCAAAAATAGGAAAATGAGGAATTTAACTAGGATGTTGTCACATAAGAACCAACATCCCTAGAAATTTCTATGGAGATTCTCAGGAAGTAACAAGAAATCAATCCCGAAATGGACATAATTCCTTATTTGGATTTAGGAGAGGATGAACAAATGCAATCATAATCCTTGGGGGAAATTGAAATCCTCGAAGAATAGCTCCATATTGCAGAAGACATGGAAGCAACTCTACAACCCCAGCAACATGAAGAAATAGAAGGGCAGGGCTCTGTTACACAAGAACCAGCAGCCTTGCATCCCCTTATCAAAGCTGCAACTGACAATCAGGAAGATGGGGAGATCAAAATTCAGGAAGAGATTGTTACACAAGAACCAACACCTTCATAATAAACTGCTGAGGTTGCTATAGGAGAAATCCAAGGAGACGATGCTGTTACACAAGAACCAGCACCCCCAAAAGTGATTTCAGAAGTATCCAGGTAGACAGTATAGGATGTTCAAATTGGAACATCAGATGATAAGGTATGGACTCAACTTCCTCAAAATTTTGTCAATTTGAATTCTGATAATGAAGAACATGCTAAAGATGAAGAAATCCTGAGGCTAACAAAAGAACTCTCAATACTGAGAATAGAAGTGAGGAATGTGGAGTTAATTGGCTGGGACTGAAATTCAAATTTCCTCTCATCTGGTGGCCAGAAAAACCATATAGGGAAGACTTCTAATTAACAAAGGCAGAAGAGCAGAAGTGTTGGAGATATTGGTTTGTCCATAAGGGATTCTTGGAAAAATAGGGAACGCCTAAATTCCCATATAACTTTTCTTCTCTCCATGAATGAAGTACAATGCCCGATTCATATTTAGACTAATGGAGGTTGTTGCATGGGGACATGCAACATGACAGTTGGGAGGAGATGTTGGGCCCATAAATGACCCCTTTTTGACCACCTTTACCTACCTCTTTTTGCCTCATCCTACTCTATTATGTACACTAAACAGATGTTTTTCCTTCACTCAGTCCCTCAATTCATATAGGTATGGTTAATCATTGTCTTATTTTATTAATGCTTAGGATTGTTATAATCAGGGATTTACATCTTGAATTATGAAAACATATGATGGTTTTATAAAGATAATTTGAGATGTAAAGGATACAGGTGTAGCAGTATGAACATGCCAAGAGAGGGATGAACATTCATTGCTGATATGATTGCCATCCATTCCATCGTTTCCAAAAAAAGCGGTCCAAGGATACTATTCCACGCGAGTTGTACAAAGGTAGCTGCAACAGGCCGCAACAGATTCGGAGGCAACAGTGTGCCCCTGCTCAAGAATAGCTGCAATCCATGGAGTATCTTCTCAATTGATCATGATCGTCATTTCTGGCTCGAGTAACAGCCTTCCTATATTTTCTTCTTTCATCTTGCCATGACTATAACAGCTTATCATAATTGGGGCAGCCTGAAGATCAGATATCTTCATGGCTCCCCGATAATAGTGGGAAGATGTTATAATTGTAATTGTATAAATACTGGGAACTATTCTGAGCCAGGGGTTGAAAAATCAATCAAATTTATTGTATAAGCTGTGACTAAGGTTGTGTGTTCATCTGCCATTTTAATGCGAGTTGATTCTTCAGATCTCATTGTTTTAACGTGTGCTACTTCCAGCATATTTGTGTGAAGGTTGGGCCCGCCTTCCCACAGGGATTGCTGAGTTGATTAGGTATTTTACTTATTCTATTGTGTGGTTTGGATTTTGTGATAAATTCATTTATTTACAGTAAGCTGCAATAGTCATCGATTTGTTGTGTGTTCATTTGAATGATCGGTAATTGCACCCCCTGTAAATTGTAGTGGTGTGGTGTGATAGTCGACTATGTAGGTTAACTTTCTCTTATGCAACTGTGTGATAGTTGTGACAGCCTTGTTCATCTCTATTTCTTTCAATTTCTATTTTATTTAGATCCTTGCAATTTATTCCTTCACATTTATAATTGTAGAACTTAATTCCTGTACTTTGAATTCCTAGATTAAGTCGAATCTCGATGTTTGTTTCATGAATCTTTTAGAATGATTTGGTAATTAAGGATTTAACTTTCTGCAAAAGTAATATATATCTTTGGTTCCTAAATCTTTTAATTCTATATTAAGGATTGTAAGAAGGTATTTGTGATTGCGTTCTTAAGAAGGTAAGCTAGATTAAGTAGATTATGGGATGAGTTCGGCTGAACAGGAAAGTAGGGTCATTCATTTATAGTATCAGCTACTTAGTGTTTAAGCATATATAGTGCACATTATCCTTGAAATAAGAGAATTCCTTGGGTTGACAATTTATATTGAACACTCTGTATGTTGGCTTTAATTAACTTGCATATAGGGTTCCCAACAGGGATGTGTGCATAAGTCCAAATACTTTTGGATTTTTCCTCACATGAGTTGGAATAACTTGACTCTTCACCTTCTGTATGCCTTGATAACACTCGGATTTGACCCTCCATTACCTATTTGGAGTGCTATATAAGGAACCCCTTGGATATATTGAAGGAGGAGAAATTGGAGAGCAAGTAAACTATACTCCATTGTTGCCTCAACTTTACTTATACTTGAGTCTACATACCTTTGTCCCTTGGATCACATAGTGTTCTTCCCAAGCTTGCCTTTGCTTTGTGAGATTTCTATTCAGAGATGGAGGATTGAAGTGGTGGAGGCCCAGGTGGAGGACTCAGTTTCTCCGGTTCGTAGAAGTGCAGATAGATTTTGTCACTATTGTATCTCTGATTTATTAATAGAAATATCTTTTCCTGTCCAATTCATGTGCATTTTAAATATGAATATTGAATCCATCAATGTATTTAATATCTTATACATGGTTGATTATATATGCTAGAATAGCTATAACACACACACACAGACACACACACATATATATATATATATATATATATATATATATATATATATATATATATATGCTTTCTTTGTTTGTTGTTGTTGAGAGAAAATTGTAATTGCAATTGCATTGGAAAAGCTCAATGGGGATCTACTTCAACCATCTGGAATAAGGTACAAGTAGATATTCCTTAGTGTTAGATTTGCTTATTTTTCTTGAATATTGGGAAATATTGATTTCTGGTGTCATATTGTTTGTTTTGGTACCCCCAAGCCATAGGAAGTTTTTCTCCGTAACAGATTGGCAACTCCGCTAGGGAGATTCCTAGTTGTTTTTCTTTGGGGATTGGGTATTCAATGTGTTTGAATTTTTCTTTATTTCTCTATTTCTATGTCTAGTCTGGAGGTATGTTTTCCTAGTAGTGTCCTACAAGATTAATTTGGTCTTGGCTTATTTGTTTTCCCTATTTTTCTTCCTTTTTATATCTTATTTATTTTTAAAAATTAAAAAAATTAAAAAAAAAATTCTTTTGCATCATTATGCATCCTGGAATTCTTGCATATGCATGGTACTTGCATTAGGTTTTGTTTACCAAATTATAGTCAGGTGTTCATTTAGGAATGATTTCACTCTCATTTGAAGGAAGAAACTTGCATCTCATGTAGTGGCATACCCTGTTTTTCATTTGACAAAGATTTGCACTTGGCATGGTTTGTTAGGTGTGCACTTTTATTTCACTGCTAAGTCTTCATATCATTATTTTCATGACCATTTCCTTATGAGTAATTACAACCATTAAAATCAATGATTAACTAAAATATACTACACAGTCATACAAAAAATATACACCCCAAGCTTCTAAGACTATGGGGGAGGGGGGTACTGATCATGGTAGCACACTATGGCTCTAGCTAGTTGGAAAAATAAATGAACCCTTGCCCATGGTACTCCAACCACCTGGCACTACATATCCTCAGGAAAGTCCTTGACTTGCACCATGGGAACCCTATGTTTCAAACAAACAAAGTTTGTGTGAATGCTTTGGAGTGTACACTCCACATCCACACCCATGACCTCATCTCGTCTTCCCCTATGTTTATGAAGAGGGAAACCATTTGTTCGTCATGGTCCCACATCTGCATGTACATGACAGAGTATCACTATATGTCACTGCACCAAAAACATGTCTTTTTTATTCCATATATCAAAAAGCAAAAAAAATTAATAATTCAAAAAACAAGTTGGAGTCGATATTTGTTACCTATATCTCCATATGAAGAGCGTGGTGGCATGGGCATGTTCGGGTCCCCACAGAAGTCAATCCCTGCATAGGGATATTCATCTATGGCGATGATCTATATATGCCACCAAAGAAAGAAGTATGTTGGGTAGGGGTTGGCCACCCTCCCCCCTCCTGGTCTCTGAATGACATTTTACCAGCGTAGATGAGTTGGATCTCGAACTCCATGTGGGGGGATCTCAACTCTAAGGCTTAGCCCCAACACACACTCAAAAAATAAAGAACTCAAGATGATTCCATAGACAAATTTCCTCACTTGCCCCATCTTGCAGTCAATAAGTTGTTGTTTCATGTTGCTCAATAGTGAGGTACTCCAGTCATAAATAGTAGGATGCATGCACTCCATCGCATAGAACATCAGAGGCCTTGAATCCTAGTGGAGATATGCCAATCCTTCTAGCCTGCCCAATGCCAACAGTATGGCCTTCAACCCAAGATTTTGGATCGAGTTTATTGGGATTTGACTCCCAACCTTCTCTGTGTCTGGGACACAATACACAACAATGTACTCATCTATAGTGAGCCTGCCTCCTAGCCCATGAGACTGTAGGTTTACCACCTCCCCTCTGTGGGACAATCCTGTGATAAAGTAAATGTCCTCAACTTCAATGCTGAGGGGCATTCCATCTAGCTGAAAAGTCTCTGAGTCAGGATCCCAATAATCCACTAGCAGCTGGAGTAGCCTTGGTTTTTCCCTTAAGCTTCCAAGGCACCAAAACTTGTATAGTCCACATTCCCTTAACATTTATTGAGCCATGAGATCAGCTTGCACATCCTCTTCAACATCACCATGTTCATGATCCCTCCACTCTAGCACCATCATGCACAAATATTGCCAAGTTTCATGAAATTTTGACCTTGTATTTATCATTTACAACCCTGTATGCAACTGTTTTTTAAACAACTGCGTATGTACATGGGTATCGTGGTATTTTTTTCATATACCCAGCCCTATACATGGAAAAATAATTGATTTCTGCGTGGGACGAAACGCATTATTTGGGATGGCCCAAATCAAAATATTGACCACAAAATTCAAAAATAAAAACATGCAAATGAAGGAGTAGGGCATGAAAACTTACTTGGACCAAACAGGGAGTGATTCCATCGGAGGATGCTCCAGGAATAAGCTTCTAAAGTTCTGAGTACAAAAGAACTATGGTGGGTAAATTTTCAAATGGTATGAAAAAATTTATTTTCACATGATTTTATAGAAATCGTTTTGAAATTTTTACCCACTTTCTATCATGTTTTGACCTGTTTTTAACCATTTTTGGACTATTTGGGATAATATGGTGTTGTAGGGAGTTGTTTTGAGCGTGTTTTAACCGAGTCTTTGATCCTTTAATTCCTATTATAGGTATAATGTCTGAACTGACATATATGTTAGGATTTCACATACGCCTGCATTTTGCATGACCTTATGACCATCTCATTTTAGCCTTAGGTACGAACCCATTCCATGATATCACGGAACCTCCATGCTGCTGTTAGAAGTTGTATTATGTGGATCGTAGAGATTTCCTATACATGGGTGCCCTAGTTAGATCATATTTTGCATTTGGTTCCCATGCTGAGATACCTCCTTTAGGTTTTGGGAGTCCCTTTGTAGTCCCGCCATGTCCTTGAGAAAAAGCTTCATACTCCTCTTGAACTTTATGCTGGATTTTCGCCATAGAGACTCCCTTGTATATATCAATTTGTAATTGCATTTCATGAGTTTTTATTACCTTCTTAAGCTTTCTATCGGATCCATGTCTTTCAATTATCATCCATGTAGCCCGAGATTGTCTCATGTCTAACCAAGCAGAGGCTTTTTATAAATACTTTGCAGCTTGATCACCCCTTTAATGGTAGTAGACCTTCCCTTGAGTGTCGTTATCCTACACATGTTTCCTTGAATTGAGCATAGGTATGTTCCACTGCTTGGAACTAGCTTTCCTGTCCCTAACACTCGTCTCCTCCTAGCTATGTACTATAAAGCACTTTTATTATTTTTCAAGCTTTTCAAAATATCTGAAAAAGTCCAAAAAAATAAAAAAACATAAAAAGTCGGATGGGAAAATATGTTATCTTTGGCAGCAGTCGAGTTGTGTCGCCTTTGAACAAAGCATTGTATATCACATATGTTGGTTGGGTTATTAGTTTAACTTTAGGAGTTGTACTCGTTACTTTGAGTTTATCTCCACTTACTGGTTATGCTTCCAGTCACCATGGAGCCTTTGTTGATGCCTCCTGTGTCACAGAGATGTCCCAGTTTTCATATCGAGTCCATGTCGCCTACCTTTAGTCACCATTTTCCTTATTCTCTTATTCAAAGGAAGTTGAAGCCTGAATCGGCCATTCCTCAGTTATCTTGAATTTGCATGTCAACCATTCCTGGTATTGTTACTAGTTCGTGCACATCTATTTTGTTGATTTCTTCCACATTATACAGCATTTTTGAGCACCTCGTGTTGGTTTATGGGGGATGCCTTAATGCCCTCCTTCCAGCAGATTCCATTCCATCGGCATCAAATCATTTATTCTGGAATAGGAGTCTAGATTCATTTGAGTTCTTTGATACTTACAGTCATCAATGGTAGGTTCTCTCACCATCGACAGTTTTGGGAATACATCAATGTCCCCTGATAAATGGATTCTTTCAAGTGTTCAACCTCAACACATATATTCACACTTGTTAGATTGCACTTTGTACCTTGATTCCCATTTTCATTGTCGATGGGTTATCTTGGGTTTGTTAATGGTATATATCAATGACCAGTAATCATACAATGGACTACTATATTTGACCTCGACACATCTATTCAGATAGTAGGACATGTACTCGTAGCGGTTTGTGTAGAAGACCTTCCAGATTAGTGGCCTTCCATATATGCTACCTCCTTGATCGTGTCAGTATTCATGAGATTTCATCTTTCATGATCATGATTCCAATATTTCTAGTGTATATCAGATATCTTCATCCATTATGGAGATATGGATCCATTGTATATTGTACATGGCGATGACCACACATGACACTTTCTATATCATTCCTATTCATGTGCATTGTACTTTTATGTATCTGGGACTGCTACATGTGTTTGCAATCACATGCAGAAATTTATCATTGTATCATAATGACGAGTGGCTAGTTATTCCACCTAGATATTCATTACTCCACTTCTAGGATGGATTTTATAATGTATTTCGGCAATCATGTTACCCTATGACCTCATACATTAGGGGGCATCTGTTATAGTTGATTTTACCACATCAGGTAGATCACACATTTATGGCCTCCCCTATCACTCTGCAGACTCCTTATACCCCATGTACTTATATTATATTTTGATGGTCCAATATAATCCCTAAAAAAAACCTATTTATTATTAACGTGAATTTTAAATCTATACTTGTGTGTACACATGACCTTTGACCTCAAACCCGCGTACATTGGGACGTGTGCATAAGTCCAAATACTTTTGGATTTTTCCTCATATGATTCCGAATAACTTGACTCTTGGCCTTCCATATGCCTTGATAACGCTTGGATTTGACCCTACATCACCTCTTTGGAGTTTCATATAAGGAAACCCTTGGATAAATTGAAGAAGGAGAAATTGGAGAGTAAGTAAACTATAGTCCATTGTTGCCTCAAATTTGCTTATACTTGAGTCTGCATCCCTTTGTCCCTTAGAGCACATAGTGTTCTTCCAAATATTTCCTTTGCTTTGTGAGCTTGCTATCGAGAGATGGAGGAATGAAGTGGTGGAGGCCCAGGTGGAGGACTCGGTTTCTCCAGTTCGCAGAAGTGCCGACATAGTTTGTCACTATTGTATCTCTGATTTATTAATAGTAATATCTTTTCCTGTCCAATTCATGTTCATTTTAAATATGAATATTGAATCCATGGATGTATTTACTTGTTTATACATGGTTGATTATATATGATAGAATATCTCTAACACATTTATATATATATGCTTTCTTTGTTTGTTGCTATTGAGAGCAAAATGTAATTGCTATTGCATTGGAAAAGCTCAATGGGGATCTACTTCAACTGTCTTGAATAAGGTACAAGTCAATATCCCTTAGTGTTAGATTTTGTTATGGTTCTTGCATATTGGGAAAGATTGATTTCTGGTGCCATACTGTCTGTTGTGGTACCCCCAAGCCATAGGAAGTTTCTCTTCGTAACATTATGTAACTTGGAAAAGTTGTCCTTCTTCTTCAAACCTTTGCTTCTTTGGAGTCCTGGCAGTATCCTCCTCTTCTGTATCCATGGATTTTGAAAAATCTCTCTTGTTGGTCCTTTCTGAGAAATTGGCTAAGGGTGTGATTTTTTCAGTTACTAATACCAAGTTTGAAGTGCCAGGCTGGGGTGAAGTAATTTCCCTCGCAAAGGAAGTTGATTCTTCATGCATATCAATGTCCTTTTTAGTTTCATGGGGTTGAATGTGACCAATTTGCAGCCTCTGACAATCCAACAACCTCAAAATGTTCAAAAGGATTCCTTTTTAGAGCATGTCTTCTAATTGAAATGACATGATGCAAGTCATAATTATTAGTAGCTTCTGTAAAAAAAACCATTTCTTTCATAGAAATCTCAATCATTGGGAGAGAAACTTTATTTTTTATGATAAAAGGGCCTACAACCCATGGAAATATGATCTTAGTAGACTTCTTGAAATTTAGAAAGTGTTCAGTCTCCATTATCAATTTTTTTCTAATCAATTCCATTGAAAAAAATCTAGGAGTCAAGAATGTAGGCAATAAATACTGATGATGAACAAATCCATACAACCTAATCAATGTCCCTTGCTCAAATAGAAACCAATCATCAATCCTTTTTTTATGGAGAAAACTGCAAATATATTTTTCATTTCTGGCAGTACCCTAGGAAACGTATTTTGAAAAATGGCACTGTACACTTCAGACATGAGGAAATTCATAAAATTAGTGTAATCCCTATTCATTTCCTCAGTAAGTACCATCTTAGGAAGCTGTAATTTCTCCTCATTGAATGATAGAAACATTTTCAGTAGATAGGACTAAAATATAAAAGTCTTGGTCTTGTGGAAATCCATTAACTGAGAATGAATGCTCTCAGCTAAGAATTCATCAAATTTAAGGCATGAAGTTTTCACCAATTGACTGGACTCTTCAGACTCAACTGGACAAGTACTTATAACAAACATTAGACTCATAAGGGGTTTAGTGGAATACTTATCTGTATCTAACCCTAAAAACTGACTCATCAAGGTCAACATACACTGGGTTTGTTCGTTAAAATTTTTTGCATCCATAGGGAATGGATGGAATGGACATGTGGTTTGAAACAAATCTTGAAGAAACCATGTTTCTTCTCTATTGCAAACTCTCTAAAATAATGGACTATGGACTCTTCATTGTATTCTTTAAACTTCAGAGTGAACTCAGCAAGGACTGACAGGGTGTTTCTAACAACCAAAGGACTGACTGGACAAAGGAGTTTTAAGCTAGTAATATCCATTATTACTCTTTCAGAGAGGGAATAATTGTTGGCACACCAATCAATGAACTTGGGGCAGTTTTGAGTTTGGTCAGAAGTGAAATAAGGGAAATAGGATTGGTAGACGTTATGAATATGTGTTCCCTAATCTTTCAGAAGCTTTAGCTTTTGTTTGACAATATCAATAGGTCCATTAAGCAAAATGGTGTCAAAAACTTCTGCATATTTGTCTTCAAACAGTTCCTCAATTTTCTGGTATTCTAAATTCGGGGCTTCTACATTCTCAACTTGATCCATTGTAAATACTTCCAATGGAGACAAAAATGCGTACCTGGTGTATTGACAAGTGGCCAAAGGAAACTATGTGATTTGGTTGCTTCCACATAGTCCTTATCTTTCGTTATCCAATGCAAGAGAATAAACTAATGCCCTAATTCCATGTGCAGGGTACTTTTTTATCAACCCCAAGCATCTTACTTTTCTGGAATCAAAAGAATACAGGTCTTTGTAAGGCCTAGTAACTTCCAACCCCAGACTATCTACGACCACCTTTGGCATAAGATTATGAGATGCACCATAATCTAACAAGGAATTGTGCAATATCATATCATGTACATTTAGACTCGGATAAAAAGGAGGAACATCTTCATCATCTATTTCTTCAATTTTGTGCCCAAGGACAATAGTAGGATAATCATCTGTCACTTCTAAAATATCTAGTTGATTTTCACCCCGATTCTTAACCATTTTTGTAATTGTTTCCTTGTATTCATTATTCCTCAAGAGTTCATTAAAGGGTATAGATAGACTGAATTTGACAACTCAAACTATAGATTGAAGGATAAAATTGGTTTTTTTGCATCAATTAGTACTAGATGTCTATTTTCTTTTGACTTTTGTTCTCTATTCTCAGAATTTTTATGCACATTGGTATCTTTTTATTTTTATTTTTATTTTTCTTTTTTCTTGATTTTGTTTACTAGAATAATGTTGATTTTGATTTAGCCTTCCTTCATTTATTACTACATCTCGACTTCTCAACTTTAGTTTCTTCTGAACATCATTAATGGAATTTTGATATCCTCTGAGATACTGCTTTAAATCTGTCACTGAAATAGTACTTTCATCATCCTAAGCAAACATATTATGCTCCTCCTCAGTAAGATATAGCTCAACATAAATATCATCAAAGTGATGGATTTGATTGTCCATTGGATCTTGTTGGCCACTTTTCCTAACTCGTGTGACCCAGGTTCTCTGCAGCCCATCAACCCAACAAACACTCGAGATACCGGCTCGACATAGCAAGCCCCGTCAGAAACAGCTACAGAGAAAGCGTAGTCTCGTGTGAGATGTCTCTTTGATGGGCAACCACTGGAACCATGTTTCCACGATTTTTCAAGGGATTATAGTCCCTTAGTGTGTGACCAAGGAGACACAGATCCAACTTTAGTACTTTTAACATAATAGAGTATAAAGCAAGCTAACAGACAGACACAATATAATAGCCACACAATGACGATTGCACCATAAACATAAGATAATACTCAGTAGCAACGCATACTAACCTATTCATGCATTTGTTATACCAAAATCCTGTCACCATCATGTGATAAGACCTTTGACATACCTACTTGCCCTGAATCCCAGCACTTGGAGTGGAAACTCATACCATTTTGTCAATCTTTCACAAAAATGCTTAGCACCACGCTTCCCCTTTGTCCAAGAGTGGTACCTTGCTCGCACCGTCTATCCCTTGTTATCCACAAGCGGTGCCACTGCTTATGGCCCTTAGTCCATAAGCATTTATTACTTGAACCACTCTGTCATTGAAGGAGAAAAGCGGTACCATGGGTAAAATGGAAAAAAGAGAAGATTCTCGAGGCTTCTAGATAATGAGCCTCGTGTCCTCCCTTATCCCTATCATTGTGGGTCAGTTGAGCTTGAGATCCCTCATCCTAGGATCTTATAGGCCACCTCATCCACAAATATCTCAACCACCCCTATCCATTGAGCCTTATAAATACAAGCTCATGTCCATGGTTGAGGGGGAGAACTCTTAAGGTATTGTTATGCTGTTGGATTGATCACTTGGCCCAAGCCATTTGAGATCATAGAGAGCAAGTTGGAGCTTATGGGGATGAAAGTGTTTGGTTTCATGGAGATTCATGTCAACACTAAGGATTCATTGGTTGTAAACTTGTCCATTTTATCTTAATGCAAAGCTGATTTCCATCCCACTTTACTATTGTTGTTTGACTTCACATGTAAATGTTGTTGGATTCCTTAGTCACTGACATGGATTAGTAGATTATGTTCTGGTAACTTTGATGTGTTTGCGTGTTTAATTTGACTGTAGGTACACAGGTTTACTATCGAAGCATTACAATCCAGGTATCTACAGCGTCCAGGGAGGGTCTTCATCCTTTGTTGTTCATTTGTTCTGGATCTGAACCATACAGACTAGAGGAACACCTTTCTATCTGCACAAGGTGAAATATTCCTACTAAAAAATTTGGTGACTCCACTGGGGAATTGATATATGTATCAGTTGTTCTGATCTTCCTTAGTTCTTCAACTCTTGTCCGAATTCAGGCTCCTTCTCCAACTCTCTTCAGTCAGATATGCTATCTGACTTAGTGAATTTGGGTTTGAAACTTCCAGATATGTTTAGATATGAATCATTTCGACCTTTTATGCTCTATTTTTGTACTCAATCTATTATCCTTTACCCTAATCTGGTCTTTTTCTGACTTGATCTATCGTTCTCTTTGTGTTTTGTATTTTTACAAGGAACCGCGCCTATGCAGTGTACGAGAAGCGGTGCCACCGCCTGAACAGAGTGGGAAGCATACGGTACCACCACCTGTATCCCATTGGCGAGAAGCAGTGCTAGGATAGAACATCTCTGTCAACAGCAGAGAAGCGCGGTGCCAGGTAGGCATCATTCCAAGATCTCCTTTTTCTCATTTTTTGTAAAAATTTGAGTTGTTTTGCTTTCAGTCCTGCACTGTCAGGCTTGTGTGACAGAATCTGATGCTTGTGGTTTTAAATTTTATGGTTTAATGTTGGTTTGATTGGGAAATTCAAAAGCTATATTAGGTTTTTTTATTGTTCATCCATTTCTGTGTTTGTTGGTTTTGTTTGCGAAAGGATTTCTTGTTTTTTGAAAAGCTTAGGGTGTTAGTAAGATCTCTTTTAATTTTTTATTTATAGACTGAAAGAAGAACATTTGATTAGCATCTTAGTTTCATTTCTTGTTTGCATAGAGAAATTTTTTTTCCTTCCTTTAAAAAAGAAAATTTTTGACTGAGACTAGGTTATCATCATTGAGCGTTGGACATTGGATCTCTGATTGGCTTTACAAGCTTTCAGGATCTTCATGTTCTTTCATCTCTTATGCATTTAGAACTATCTCAATCAAAATAAAAAATATGGTATTTTTAAGTTAGATTTACCTATGTTTTAAGAGAAAATTGAAAAAATAGAGTGCATTTGCATGTAGTGTGCTTCTTGTTTTTCTTTTAGGAAAAGAGATTCTCCCCCTTATTATTGATTTAGAAAAGAGAAATCAGTTTGGAAAGTGTTTCTTGTCTTCGATGTTGTGTTCAAGACTGTTGTTTGGAAGTATTTTTGGTTTTGAAACAAAAAAAAATACTCTCTTTCCCTCCCGTAAGTAGGCATACTGAATGGTAAAGTGAAATATTTGCACACGCATACTACATGGTTTTACTTTTCTGTCAAAACATCATGCATTCACCTAACCATACAATTTAAAATTAATGGTATTTATAGGCTAAAATTTACATAGCAATTGGAGTGATAGGTTAGAGACGTGTTCGAACGTCGTTAAGCGTAGGAGTTGTCGTTATTTGTCTGCATTACATTTCGTGACTCGCGCGGTTCTTCCACGTACTGTCATTATATCAAACGGCCTTTCACGTACCCTTGAGGTATATAGAAAGGTACTTCACATAATAGATTGTATATTGGAAGGCCCCTTGTGTATGGTTATGCATTAGACACCACTACTACTGATTCGAGCTCCCATGTACCTTGAGTATCTCAAGAGACCCCACTAGGATACCCTATCCATCTGAGAAAATCCCTTTGGCCATCTTGCTTGGAGCCATACACTGAAAACAACATTCAGGGACATTACTACACACGTACCCTCAAGTTATATCGTGAGTGGCACCTTCTTGACAATCCTGGTGAGAGACCTGACTATTTGAACTCCTCCTATCATTTTAAGTGTGCTTGTTTTGACCTATAGCTTGTGTAGGGAAATTTTTTGGTGTGTTTTCTAGTTTTTCAGACCCTAGGTTAGATAGGAACTGTACAAATTGGCTGAGTTAAGACAGTCCAGAAGAGTACGGGGCTTGCCACCCAATTTTATTATTGGTTCAGGAGAAAATCCAATGGAATCTATCGACCAAGGAGCTGCTACCACCTCCCAAGTGGGAGATAATGTGGTTGTAGAAAGTGGAGGACCATATTCTTCACACTCACCTCCCTTGGTCCAACATCCTTCTTAAGGAAATTCCTTGTTCCATTCTCCCATGGAAGGTCATGTTGATGAGACTACCCGTCCGGATTTTGGTCCCAATGCTCCATTTTGGGATACCCCTGTAGGATAGGCCATTGCCTCATTTGGCACCCATTTAAACTCTTCTAAAGATGAATAAGAACGTAGGCAATACCATGCTACCATTCTCAGTGCACAGGAGATTGATAAGAAAAGAGATGACATTTTAGGCCCAACAATATCATGTTCCACATGTGTTCCTATGGGATATCGTTCACTTGTCGATTCTATGAGACCCATTGAACCGATTATAGATCATCCAATAACACCCCACAACCCAGGTCAAAATACCACCCCCACCACCTCCCATGTTATGTATGTTCCCAATCCTCCCAGGTCTTTTGCACCTGGGGCTCAACCCCCAATTCCTATTTCTTCTTTACCTTCTAATGCCAGGATGTGACCCCCGGCATGACCTACGTTATCTGACACTGAAATTGTACCTAGTCAAGGACAGACTTCTAATATAGAACCATCTACAGTTTATGTCCCTCCCACCCATACTACTGTGGTTAATCCCCCATCCATTTCAGGTCAGCCCTTGGGGGCACAACCTATAACCATTCAATCTTCTGTAGGTTATGTTTATCAAATGCCTGTAGGTAACATTAATCATCCACCCAATCCTACAGGAATTCCTTATGCTGGAATTCCATACCTTAGTAATACTTTTACGCCATGGGGGCAACCCAACTGGTCTTACATACCAGCTTTGGGGGGGATACCTATACATACTACGGGAGGTTCCGGAGGACCGCCTTATGGAAGTCCTCCCCCTGGGGGGCCTGATGGTCCCGGACGATCTGGTAACTTTCCTCCTATGGTCCTAATGGTCCTAGTGGTCCTGGGGGGGCTGGTGGATTTCCTCCTTATGGCCCTGGAGGGTCCAATGGCCCTCTGCTTAGTGGTTCCAGAGGCTCTAGAGGTTTGCCTTCAGCCCTGGTGGGTCTGGTGGTTTTCCTCCTGGTGCTCCTGGTGGTCCCAGTGGCCCTGGTGGTGCTCCTCTTGGAGGCCCTAGTTGTCCTAGCGGTTTTGATCCCAGAAATCAACCCCGTGCGGCGGATTTTCCAGTATTTCTTCATCACAACAACCTATTTTTCAGTCCACTTATGGTCTTACTGGTAATGATATGCCATGTCAATATTACCAGTATGTGCAACCCAACCATTAGTTACCTTTCCTAGCAACTTTGGAATTACCAGATTTGTCCAAGTTGATTAATGACCCCATTCGACACAATCCCTCGTGGCCTCCCATTCCGGTAAAGTTACCATCGAATATCCCAAAGTTCGATGGGAAGCAGGGAGATGATCCAAAGAACCATGTTATGACATTCCATTTGTGGTGTTCTTCAAACTCCCTCATGGATGAATCTGTTCGGTTATGACTCTTTCAGTGAACTTTGACCAGTACGGCCGTGAAGTGGTACATTGAACTCCCACAACATTCGTTTGTGGATTTTGGGTCGTTGGAAATCGTGTTTCTTACACACTTTCAGCTCCCTATCCGTTATGAAATGGGTACTGATATTTTAACTTCTCTATGACAAAACACCTCCACCCACATATTTGATCATATCCATGAGTGGAGAAGGTGGAGAAGGCTTATCAAAGCCCCTATTCTAGATCAGTTATTAGCTAATTGGTTTACCAAATCCTTGTTGCCTCCTATTGCCCGAGATGTGGCTATGGGCGGTGTCGTTACTGAAGAGCAGGCTATTAGTCGAGCCCAATATGTAGACTTGGTCTATTCCTAGTCTGGAACTCTTTATGACTTGATTCCTCAAGCTCCTCGCCCAAGCACCGATCCCACCAAGCCACAAGTAGAAGCACCCGTTGATGGGCTTGTCGGTTCAATCCAGTCCCCGTCAGTAGAAAAACCTACCAAGAAACCCCAAACTGCCACCCCTACTCCTTTGAATCCTAAGGCTTCCATCGAGGTCAATTCCATTCAAAGTACTCAAACCTCGGGTAATAATAAAAAGAAAGGTAAAAATAGAAATAAAAAACCTGGAAACCAACAAGAGACTCCAAGACCAACCAACAGTGATAACGATAAAGGGAAAAGAAAAGCAAAATATCCCTTTCTGCTATGCGGTGGTGACCATTTTTCAAAGGAGTGTCCTTGTCAGGACGAAATCTCCTAGTTTTTGAAGTCCAATCCCACACCCGCAATACGTAGGATCCTTTTCCCTCTCAACAACAACTGATAGACCACATGTCTAATCAGGGTAACTCTAGTTCGTCAGAGGAAATTCGTATGATGTCCTCAGATACCATCAATCTGCAAACTTGAAGTCAGAATTATGACAAACCCATATATAAAAAAGAACTAGATCATTCTTCTTCAGGGAAAGCTCCCTCTACTAGTTCTCCTGAATCCTCGTCTACTGTCCCCTTATCTATCGAGAAGCCTACTCTCGACATGATTTTGCATCCACCTAAGAGTACTCTTTTGAAGGTAGTATTTAACCCTAATTCCTGAGCTACTCAATTTTATAATGTAGTTGAAGATCTTGCTCAGGCACCTTGTGCAATTTCTACCTTAGAAGTGCTCCAAAGTTTCCCTACACATCGCAAAAACTTGTTAACAGCATTAGGAGCTTTAGACCCAGATAATACTAACTTGATCCATTTCAATGTTGAGAACTATAAGTCTAGGTTACCGCATAAAATTGATTTTCAGATCATTACGAAAGTAGTTGGAAATAAATTTTTTTGAATGATGCTAGGTGAAGGAGCTTTGACCTCAATTTTGTCTCTATCTTGTTGGAAGGATCTCGGCTCTCCTGAGCTTGTAACATCACCTACGACCCTCAAGGCCTTTGACAGACGAGGTTTCCAACCCCATGGTCTCATATCAGCCCTAGCGGTTGAGCTGGGGGGGGGAACTGTTTCCATTCAAGTAGAAGTGGTGGATTCCCCTTTAGATTACAACCTTCTTTTAGGAAGAAATTGGTTCCATGCCATGACTATTGTCGCCTCAACAGTATTTCGAACAGTCCAATTTCCACATCTAGGGAGAATTGTCACTATTGACCAACTTGATTTCTGTACGCCAAATGTTACTAGCTCCATGGATAATAACATCCCCATGTTAGGCCAGTCCCCTCCTCCTTACCAGTTAATTGGGGTAGGCATGTTGAAGGATTCATCCCTTATGGGGGTTTTTCCATCCACTCCTCCTAGCACGGATGTCACGTCAGTCAATATGATCGCCTCATTTGATTGTGAGCCCAAGGGTAAACAAGTTGTTGATTCCACCTCATTGAGTTCACACGAAGCAATGTATGACACCATTCAAACCTTTTTCGATGATCACATTGATGACATTCATCTAGTGGCTTCGGATCTGTACCATTTACCATACTGGTTAGAGCCTTCTCTTCCTACTCTAGATTATCTCTCTGTGACTTTTCATTTCAATGAATCCATTATGGAGATCATGAATATGGATGAGTCCATTTGGGAGGATCACCATCATAGATCCATGTTCCTCCCCAACACCAGTTCGTTTAGCCATGATTGTGCATCTTTGTTTGCTATTGATATTGTCAACATTCCCCAAATTCCCATATTGTTGCAAGATATAGATTCTGAAGGAAACATTTGCAACATTACTCAAACGAAGCTGATTGACATATCAGCCAAGCCTGATACTATCGAGCATGTTCATGTTGGGAAGAACTACTTGGCAGATGAATCTGAATCCTATAAAGAACTTTTCAAAGAATTCCGTGATATTTTTGCTTGGTCCTATGAAGAGATGTCAGGGATTGACCCATGAGATTAAAACTTATCCACGGCTAAACCTATCAGGCAAAAACTAAGGCAAGTCCATCCTCGGAAGGCCGTAGCTATTAAATCTAAAATTGAGAAACTTCTCAAAGTTGGGTTTATTTATCCTGTACCCCTGACCGAATGGGTATCGAACGTTGTCCCTATCAATAAAAAGCAGGGCATCATTAGAGTCTGTATCGACTTTAGGGATTTGAATAAAGCTTGTCCTAAGGACAACTTCCCTACTCTGTACATTGATCAGATTATCGACAACTGTGCTGGAAGTGTCATATTTTCATTTACGGATGGCTTCCCTGGCTATAATCAGATTGAGATATTACCTTCTGATCAGCATAAGATGGCATTCATTTTCCCATGGGGAACCTATGCATATAAGAAGTTACCTTTTGGATTAAAAATGATAGAGCCACATTCCAGTGCACGATGTCCTATGCGTTTCATGATATTAAACATATTGTTGAACTGTACCTTGACAACCTCCCCACTCATTCATAGCAATGGGAGGACCACCTTGGTCATCTTAGAGAGATATTCCTAAGATGTCGTCATTATAATATACGGCTTAATCTGCATAAATGTGTTTTTTGTGTTGAGATGGGACATCTGCTAGGTTTTGTGGTATCCAAAGATGGCATCCAGATCGATCCTTTGAAAATTGCCACCATTTTAGATCTACCAACCCCAACTAATCTCCTTGAACTCCAAATTTTGCAAGGGAAGGCAAAATTTCTCCGCTATTTCGTGTGCAATTTCACAGAGAAAACGCATGGTTATATGCGTCTCCTCAAGAAGAACGCCCCATTATTCTGGGATGACTAGGACCAATGCACCTTTGATAATCTTAAGCACGCTTTGACTCATTCACCCGTGATACACCCCCCGGATTATTCAAAGGACTTTCTCTTGTATATTGTTGCCTCCACTACTACCATCGCTATGGTTTTAGTGCAGGAAAATCTCCATGGTCAGGAGCACGGATTTATTATGCTAGTAAGAATCTTATGGATTCCAAAACTCATTATTCATGTGTGGAAAAGTTAGCATTGGCCATGGTCATTGCTGTACAAAAGTTTCATCACTACATTCTGCTCCACACTACCATTGTATTGGCAGACCAGAACCCGATGTATTACATCTTGACTCGTCAGGTGCTCAAGGGAAAATACTCCCGCTGGATAGTCATACTTCAGGAGTTTGATTTGGAATTTTCCAAAGCCACATCAAAGAAATCCTTGGTATTTGCTGAGCTTATGTGTAATCTTCCCTGTGCTTCGATGGAATCTGAGCCTAGTGATTCATTTTCGGATGAGTTCTTGTTCCTGATTAGCACTACCGGCCCTTGGTATGGATATTTTCTTATTTATCTCCAAACACAATGATTTCAGGCGCATTTATCCTGCGATGATCACCGCCATATCCATCACCACGTGAAATACTATCTCATCCCAAATGATACCTTGTATAGACGTGGGATTGACTCAATTATACGGCGATGCCTCACCCATGAGGAGGATGAACATATATTGAATGATTGCCACTCGGGAGCATGTGGCAGTCAATTATCTGGGATGGATACAGCCCAGAAAATCCTTCACGCTGGCTATTGCTAGCCTTCTGTCTTCAAAGACTGTCATGAGGCTGTTCAGAAATGCCCACCTTGTCAACACTTTTATCCTAAAAATTGCACCCATCCTGCTCCACTACACCCCATCATTTCCACTGGTCCATTTTCCAAATGGGGGATTGAATTCATGCATTGTAATCCTACCTCAGCCGGGGGGCATGGTTACATCATCATAGCTATTGATTATTTCACAAAATGGGCTGAGGCCATGCCTACATATGTAGAAGACAGTAAGACTGCCACTCTCTTCCTGTTCAATCATATCATAGCTAGATTTGGAGTCCCGTAGTCCATCGTTACTGATAATGGATCTCATTTCCATAATCAAATGATGGAGGAAATGAGTTCCAAGCTAGGTTTTCACCATGAAAACTCTATGCCATATTATCCACAAGCTAATGGTCAGGTAGAAGCCATTAAAAAGGTTTTGAAAACTATGTTTCGTGAGATGGTTGGAGATCATAAATCCAACTGGCACCATGTTCTTTTCTCTGCTCTTTGGGCTTATCGAAATTTAGTGAAAACAACCACCAGTTTCACACCATTCCATCTTGTCTATGGACTCAAAGCTATCTTACCAATTCAATGTTAGATTCCATCTTTACAACTTGCTGTCAAACTTCTCCCAGACACTTCTGCAAAGGAAGAAAGATTTTTGTACTTGAATAACCTTGATGAGACTCGAAGAGATGCTACCTTGGCTAATGAGGCACATAAGAAACACGTCAAGGAGTAGTATGATAAATCCTTCCAACCTTGTGTCTTTAACGAGGGTGACCTAGTCTTGACTTATGATCAGAAATATGACAAACTAGGAAATGGTAAGTTCGAGTCCATGTGGTACGGACCTTTCGTCATTTCTAGGGTTTTAGAGAAAGGAGCCTACGATCTTGTTGATTATGATGGAATCCCTTTGGGGCAGCCTCGCACTGGGTTGTACCTGAAAAGGTACTATGCCTAGGTATTTCTTAGATAGTATCTTGTATATATGTATATTGATTGGCTTTCAGTGTGCTTTTAGTATTTTCAAGATGGTTTTGAGTTTACTTTTCACATCTATTTATACCATGTTTTGGTCATGTAGATGGATTTATACGGCTTCCCTGATGGTGCTTGCTGCCACACCTTGAGTCTCACCTCAGCTGCTTGGTTCCCCTATTCCCCAACTAAAGATTTGGTCAGTTCAGGAGTGGTTTGTATAGTTCCCGCTACTAATAACATCGCCGAGTATGAAGTAGTCGTCGGTCTTCTGACTGAAGCTGCCTCCCAGGATTTTCATAATCTGGTAGTCTTGATGGACTTGCAACTTGTGGTTTGCCATTTAAACCATGTTTAAACCATTAGAAACCTTTTGCTTCTCTGTCTCTTCCAAAGAGTACGTTTGCTGGAAAGGTCATTTGAAACCATCACTTATAGGCATATCCCTAGGGAACATAATGTAGTTGCTGACTCATTAGCTAATTACATCCTAGATTGGCATATTTCCCATTCATGACATTGAAATCAAACATGGTACATTGTAAATAAACATTTAAAGACACATAAAACTCATGTAAAATACATTGACCATTTGAGACATATAAACCCCACATAAAAGTCTGTATATATATATATATGAAAAAGTTTAGAAAAAATAGGTCCCGAGACCTCATCTGAAGCACATAGGCTTTCAGGAAAAATAATCATACAAAACACTGAAGCTGTCAGCTTTCAGTACATATCTCATACACTAGTGGTGATCGTGATAGCACATCACTGCTCGAGCTACTCTACGTAGCAACCTAGTGAATCGACCCAGTACTCCCGATGTGGATCTCTGATATCTCATCGGGAGGTCATCAATGGAAGCATCTAGGATATACAAGGTCAACCTCTCTAGGTTTTCCTCTAACTCCCTGATGATATCATCACCTTGTGGCACAAAGCAGGCTCCAGCTCGCCTGTCCAATGGAAAATATCCTCCAAGTCACGCTGCTCCAACATCTGCATGAGAATATATAGGTCTCGTCACTTAACATAAAAAATATAAAACATTAAAAAACATAAAAACATTTCATCCATTTCAGGGTTTCTTGCTTCTTACAGGTGTTGCCCCACTATCTTCCAGGTGGGAGTGGTAGGTCAGGATCTTCGATGAAGTCCGTACCTGCATAAGCATAATCCTCAACCATGAGGATCTAATTTCGAAGGCATTTGAAGAACAGGTCACCAAACTTCACCCTTGCCCTACCTGCTCCTGTATGAGCCATGAACTAGACCCACCTCAGCATACGGGGGTCTCGCGCTCTCCAACTCCAAAATACCACCTGAGGTCTCATTTGTGGTACCCGCTCGAACAAGAAGTAGGATAAAATGGAGCCAAATCCAAACTACTTTAGCTCTCCCTGTAGACACTTAGTCAGCTGATCTTTGAATATTGGAAGCATGGATTCTGCCTAGTTGAATACCATGGGTGTCATGGACTCTATGACATATAGCATGTGTGCCCTAGAAGCCTGGTGCACACCCTAACTCCCATCCACCCTATGCATAGTAAATAGAATGGTCCATAGAGGCCCATCTGTCAATTCTCTAATGGGGATCTTCTTCCCCCATGTCCTCATCCCTGGAGCACAGTGATGGTCTATAAGCTCTCAAGTGGTAATATCCCCTCCACGAGAACCTGTTAGTGAGATGGGGGCACCTCGTCTCAAGAGACCAATCAAGAAGTAGATGTCCTCTACTTCCACTGTAAGAATATGGGCCCCCACCTCGAAGTACTGCTGCTCTGGATTCCACATCCACAGTATGTGTTCTAGTAACTGCTCATGTGACACCATGCTTGGGGTCCGAAAGAACTTCAGGATCCCACAGTTTCATAATGCGGCAATACAACCTACATTTCTCTCATCAAAAGCATCATTATCATCGTGTGTTCTTTCTTTCCATATCACCATGTTTTGAGCAACCAAGACCTACCAAAAACAATCATAGCATGCATTAGAATCATCCCTAATCATTACAAATCAAAAGAATGACTTATTATTGCTCATGCTATTAGTTTAAAATCTCCACGGCTGGCACTGCCTGTGCACCATTGGAGATAAGAGGTTGCATTTCCTGTCAACTATGTTATAGGCATCGTTCTTGGGAGGTACCACGTATCCCATAAGGGGTATGCACGGTGCCCACTTTTAAGGTTTTAGGGATTGCCATATGAGCCCAAAACCCCATCAAAACTCAAAATAAACACTATGAAATGAAAGAGTAGGGTGTTAGCTGTTACCTGCAACTGACGGTGCTCAAAACGGACGGTGGGAACTCTCGGTATCATCTGGTGAAGATCTGGCTAAGAAAGTACTCCAAATTCTCTCCACTATGGGTAAATAGTGAAATGATTTGATTTTTTACTATTTACATGACTTATATAGGCATTTTCAGGTCCAACATGCTATAGTTTTGACTTAAAGTTACTTTTATTTCAAAATTTATCCATCGTAATCCCTTAATGCTAGTTATGAATGCATTTAACACTTGTTTCTGGGTTGATTGCAGGATAGGAGAACCATAGCAAAAAGCTTTGGAAGTTTGCTTATGGATTTTTTGCACTTTCATAAAATGGAAAAGGTCAATGAGCATTTATTATGACACTTTGGTCATGCTCTTTAAACCTAGCATCAAAGGTCCGAGTCCATTTCAGTTTCTTTCCAGGCTCATAAAAAATTGACATTGTGTAGAGAAATGTCATGGAGTCTTCTTTTCACCTCCTTTCCAGGCTCCTTAAACACAAAAATATCATCGAGTCTGTTTCTGATTCTTTCTAGGCCCGCAAAAAGTGACATTGTGTAAAGAAACCTCATGGAGTCCTCTTTAAACTCTTTTTAGGCTCCCTAAATATGAAAAGATTGTCGAGGGATCTTGTCTTCTTCACGCTCGTTAAAGTATTTGAAGAGTCATCCATCTGACGGTAGGTTATCTCTTTTTCGGTTTGGATAGGACTATTTACGAAAAAAAGAACACTCTAGCCAATCATGACTGGAAGAGTTCTCTAAGGTATGATTTTACACTTTTTCAGGCCTTAGAGACTAAATCATATGAAAATGGACCCCGTTGGAGTTTTCTTCTGTGATCATTCAGACTCTCTAAACATGAACGATACCGAGTTTTCTTTCATTGGACTCGTTAAATTAAACATTGAGAGACCCATTTTGGGAACAAACCCCTCCTCTCTCAGGTTCGTAAAACATATGCATCTAGACTTGTCTTCTGACAAGCTATATCGAGTGTTTGTTACCCTCTTTGAACTCATAAAACTGAAAAGAACCACTCATTGATCATGATGGGGGAAATGGGAAGGGAATCATTTTGCAAATAAATGGCAGTTATTTGTTGTTACCTTTGAACATGGCACTTGTCTGCACATCATGTCAGTCAATTGGGTATTCAGCTGATCTCTGTGACGATCCACTTTCATGAGTCATGTCAATCCTTTGATTCTTTCAAAAGATTGCATTGTCCACTGTCGCATTGTGTGTTTGTCCCGTCCAGTCATGCTACCAAGTTGTTTTGTCGTGCTGCCCGATGTTCAAAGGGGATTTGAAGAAGTTTTTACCTCTGTAGTATACACAGTCTTTGTGTTAGTATTTTTGAGTCAGTATTATGGTTACTACATTCACATCATTCTAGAACTATGTTCTGAGTTTCATGTCACCGATGTGGGACTCATCATGGCCCTCCTTCGATGAGACTTTTCCTATTGACATCAGCTCATTATCCAGGAAATAGTCTTAGAAACAATATTTAGTACCTTGAGATTTGTATTCCTTAATGACAGATTCTCTCACTCTCGACATAGGTTCACATCAATGACCTTTGATCGATAGAATCGACTGGGTGTTTGACATCAGGACATCTATTCACACTCGGTAGATTGTACTAGGTTACCTTGGGAATCATTGACATTAATGGTGATATCCCTCTCACATGTTAATGGTTCACATCATTGGCCAGTAATCAAGTGGTTTTTACCATGTTCAACTTCAGATCATTGTAATCACATGGATATAATCTTACTTTTTGAAAGACGAGACAAAGACCCTGGTTATTGGTTTAAAGCGCTCATTGCTTTTCCCTAGGTTTCGATGGAGTTTTGTATATCTAGCATGGATCCACATTTGTATTGTCGTGGCTATGCTCAAATTTGCATCTGTATGACATAGATCTACATTGTATGTCTGGTATCTATGTCCAAGTTTGAGTCCTCTATCACATGGATATACGCTCTATTCTAGTAGCCATGCTTGTTTATTCCTCCCATGGATCTGCCTTGTATTGGTCTGCAGCCATGAGTTGGTTACTTACGTCTATGAGTCAAAATATTGATGTACTACAGATTCCTACTTGACAACATGCTCCGATCGAGCCAACATTTTCACCTCATAGTGACGACTTGTTCTCTCAAATCTCTCGTTTATCGTATCCCTCTAAGACTCATGCTTTTGGGGGCATCTTGTTATACCAAAATCCTGTCACCATCATGTGATAAGACCTTTGACATACCTACTTGCCCTGAATCCCAGCACTTGGAGTGGAAACTCATGCCATTTTGTCAATATTTCACAAAAATGCTCAGCACCGCGCTTTCCCCTTTATCCAAGAGAAGTACCTTGCTTGCACCGCCTATCCCTTGTTATCCACAAGCGGTGCCACCGCTTATGGCCCTTAGTCCATAAGCATTTCTTACCTGAACCACTCTATCATTGAATGAGAAAAAAGGTACCCTGGGTAAAATGGGAAAAAGAGAAGATTCTCGAGGCTTCTAGATAATGAGCCTTGTGTCCTCCCTTATCCCTATCATTGTGGGTCGGTTGAGCTCGAGATCCCTCATCCTAGGATCTTATAGGCCACCTCATCCACAAATCTCTCGACCATCCCTATCCACTGAGCCTTATAAATACAAGCTCATGTCCATAGTTGAGGGGAAGAACTCTTAAGGTATTGTTATGCTCTTGGATTGATCACTTGGCACAAGCCATTTGAGAGCATAGAGAGCAAGTCAGAGCTTATGGGGATGAAATTGTTTGGTTTCATGGAGATGCATGTCAACACTAAGGCTTGATTGCTTGTAAACTTCTCCATTTTATCTTAATTCAAAGCTAATTTTCATCCCACTTTACTGTTGTTGTTTGATTTCACATGTAAATATTGTTGGATTCCTTTGTCACTAACATGGATTATTAGATTATATTCTGATAGCTTTGATGTGTTTTTGTGTTTAATCTGACTACAGGTACACAAGTATACTATCGAAGCATTACATTGCAGGTATCTATGGGTCCAGGGAGGGTCTTCATCCTTTTTCACTCATTTGTTTTGGATCTGAACCATTCAGACCAGAGGAACACCTTGTTGTCCGCAGAAGGTGAAATATTCCTGCTAACAGCATTCAGACTTCTATTGGTAGTATGGAATTCATTCAACCAAGACAGGACTTGCATCATAACCATAACATAAACATAAACATAAACATAAACATAAACAACCATCTGTAATCAATGATCAGTACACAGGAGAATTCATGTGGAAACCCATCAAGGAAAAACCACAAGGCACTCTTCATCTAGCATGAGAAATATATGGCTCCTTCAGCCTACATTTAACTACAGACTATCTTAGATATATCTTTTTTTAGGCTCCTTCTTGCTCTCATGCTCTCTGTCTTATTTCTCCTAATCTACTGCTACCATCTACAGATCTGCACACGACTTAGATCGAATCCTCTAGCATCTACACCTCTCTAGCAGAGCTTCTATTATACTGCACTAACCCTCGACTGCATCCTGCAGACTTCCAACTAATCTACCACTCAAAGCTCTCCTCCTCCCTCTACTCTCTCATAGATATCCCCTCTATTAACCCCTCAAAAACAACTAAGAGTAAACAACAACCAACAATTATCAACCAGGAACCAACCCTCTAACTATTTAATCCCTCATATTTATACTATTTTACATGACCACACAGGTTCGACTACATACAGGAAATTCGTTAAATATCACCATCAGCTGCCCCTCAGGCTACAGCTGTGGTGATCATGACTTGACACGAGGCACTAATGGCCTTACTTATAGCATGTGTTCACTCGTGTGGCATCTGTTGACTTACGCTGACTTCAGCATCCACATTTGTCCTGTTTCTTTTGATCATTATTCTACACTTGTGCTACTATTTTACCATGTGGCATCTTCCTTTTCACGTAGCTTCCCTTTTCCGCATATTCCTTCTTCTGCGCAGATTTCCTCTTTCACGCAGCATTCTTGGCCCCCATAGATTCCTTCTATACCTGCCATGTGCTTCCTTTTCGTTGCTTTCGATTGTGTGCTGATTTGATTCTTGCATATTTCTTCGTTTGCGCTTATTCCTTGCACGCTTTCCCCAGCCTCAACAGATCTTCTTCTTCTTCCCCCTCATCAACCAAATTCTCTAGAGAGATTGAATTTGACAACTTAGACTATAGATTGAAGGATAAAATTGGTTTTTTTACATCAATTAGTATTGGATGTCTGTTTTCTTTTGACTTTTGTTTTCTATTCTCAGAATTTTTATGCACATTGGTATCTTTTTATTTTTATTTTTCTTTTTATTTTTTCTTGATTTTGTTTACTAGCATAATGTTGATTTTGATTTAGCCTTCCTTTATTTATTACTACATCTCGACTTCTCAACTTTATTTTATTCTGAACATCATTAATGGAATTCTGATATCCTCTAAGATACTACTTTAAATATGTCACTGAAATAGTACTTTCATCATCCTAAGCAAACATATTATGCTCCTGCTTAGTAATATATATCTCAACATCAATATCATCAAATTGATGGATTTTATTGTCCATTGGATCTTGTTGGCCACTTTTCCTAACTCTTGGGACCTAGGTTCTCTGCAGCCCATCAACCCAACAAACACTCAAGATACCGGCCCAACAGAGCAAGCCTCGTCGGAAATGCCCCAAGAGAAGGAATAGTCTCACCTGATATGTCTCTTCGATGGGTAATCACCGGAACCATGTTTCCACGATTTGTCGAGGGATTATAGTCCCTTGGCGCGCGACCAAGGAGATCAACCAAGTCGCAAGGATGGGGTCATTTACATCGAACTGTAGCACACGTCGTGCGTATATCTTATTAACTAATAAAAGCATGACAAAGATTCAGCCTTAGTGATTTGAACATAGTAGAGTATAAAGCAAGCTAACAGACAGGCACAATATAATAGATGTGCAACGACGATTGCGCCATAAACATAAGATAATACTTAGAAGTAGCGAATACTAACCTATTCATGCATTCAGACTTCTATTGGTAGTACAACATTCATTCAACCAAGATAGGACTTGCATCATAAGCATAACGTAAATAGAAACATAAACAACCATATGCAATCAATCATTAGTACACAGGAGAATTCACGTGGAAACCCATCTGGGAAAAACCACAAGGTGCTCTTTATATGGCATGAGAAATATATGGCTCCTTTAGCCTGCATTTAACTACAGACTATCTTACATATAGATTTATTTTCATACTCTTTCTTGCTCTCATGCTCTATGTCTTATTTCTCCTAATCTACTGCTACCATCTACGGATCCGCACACAGCATGGATCGACTCCTCTAGCATTTGCACCTCTCTAGAAGAGCTTCTCTTCTACTGCACTAACCCCCAATTGCATCCTATAGACTTTGAACTATTCTACCACTCAGATCTCTCCTCCTCCCTCTGCTCTCTCAGAGATCTCCCCTCTATTAACCCCTCAAAAACAACTAAGAGTAAACAACAACCCACAATTATCAATTGGGGACCAACACCCTAACTATTGAATCCCTCCTATTTATACTATTTTACATGACCACACAAGTTCGACTGCATACAGGCAGTCCATTAACTATCACCATCATCCGTCTCTCAGGATACAGTTGTGTTGATCATGACTTGACACAAGGCACTAATGACCTTACAGCATGTGTTCACTCATGTGGCATACGCCAAATTAAGCCGACTTCAGTGCCCACAATTGTCCTATTGCTTTCGGTTGTTGTTCTGCACTTGTGCTATTGTTTTTCCCTGTGGCATATTCCTTTCCACGCAGTTCCCCTTTTCTACATAATCCTTCTTCTGCGCAACATTATTGGCCCGCACAGATTCCTTCTATACCCACCATGCGCTTCCTTTTCCTTGCTTTTGATTGCATGGTGACTTGATTCTTATGCATTTATTCATTTATGCTTATTCCTTGTGCACTTTCCCCAGGCCCAACAAGCCCCCAACACTCACATGTGGCTCATCCCGAGCCACGAAGCAATGGACATAGGAGGCAGCACAACCTGCACGGCCGTATCTTTGCTGATTTTTTTCTTGCGCATCTTCTTCAGCTTCCTTCCTTGCGTGTTTTGTTCCTTATGTTTTTTTTTTTTTGGTGGTGTTACCTTCACCACGGGCTCATCCCATATGTAGAAAAAAATTTCCAATTACAAAATTTTAGTCATACAATTTCTTCCTCGGCATCATTGAAAGAGTCTATTTCCATGGGTTTTTCTTGTGTTTGCTCCAGTGCTTCTTTAGGTTGTTCTTCTTGGTCGTCTTCGTCTTATGTTTCCTCTTCTTCTTCCTTTTCCTCTTCTTGTTCATCCTGTGGTACATGTTCTGGTGTAGATTGTTCTATGCTTCCAACCTTCTTTTGGAATTGGCCAAAAATGGGAGTAAGCCTTTCTATCTCCCCGCAGGCTTCTTCTGCCCGTTGCTCCAGTTCCTGCACTCAGTCGAAAATAGGGTGTTCCAATGACATATTGGCCAGTTCCTGTGTGAAATCATGGATTCTCTGCTGGAAAGGATGAATTGTCTCTATCACTCTTTCAAATTCGGTTTGTTTATTCTTCTTCTTCTTCATCTGACAAATGCATCACTGCCTCCTTTATGGCTTCTTCCAGTGAATCCTACTTCTGCGCTTGCATTTCTAAGTCTTCCTGTTGGTGCTTGATGACTTGTTTGTGCACCTTTGTTTTCCTGGTTTCCTTGGCTTCCTAGTATGCAACCACATTTTCTTGGATTCTCACCTCTGTAGCTATGGCATGCTGAATGGAATAGATCTGTGGCAGTGTCAGCTTAGAGAAATCCAAAGTTAATGTGTCCATGCTATGGACACTTTCATCTGTTTCTACTGCATCTATAGAAAATGCCTATGCAAGCATCTCTATTTTCAAAGGTGGGAGCAACATCGGCGTCACCAAAGTGTCTGAAGGGTCTACACCATAGGTCTCATCCTGTATAGTCTCGCACACTTCAGTGACGACCTCTTCTAGCTGGGTAACTTGTGCACTGAACGAAGTCATCCAGTTGGTTTGATTGCGCATGATATTCCCCAAAGTAGACTTAGCTACTTCGGCTACCACCTCTCTAAGAAAAATCAGATCCTCTTCTTCTATGTTCATGACTTAGGGTCGGTTATCCCTCTGCTTTCTCCTATGTGGGATGCCCAAGGCTTCTGCATCTTCCTCTACAGGCTCTTTTCCCTTTCGTTTCTGGGTTCTTTCGGCATGCACCTCTTCATAAGTAGGGGTGTCTTCATCACCCTTGTTGGGTGGGTCTCATTCTTCTTCTTCTTCTTCTTCTTGGGAATCATCCTAAGGCTCCTGGGTGGTGGTATTGACACAGTCCTGGGGCGGGTTCTCCTACGGGTCTTGCTGCTCTACAGGCAGGTCCTCACCCTGTAGAAAATGCATGCACATGCATCTCTATTTTCAAAGGTCGGAGCAGCATCAGTGTCACCAAAGTGTCTAACAATTCTACACCATAGGTCTCAGCATGCACGGTCTCACGCACTTGAGTGATGACCTCTTCTAGCTGGGTAACTTATGCACTGAACGAATTCATCTAGTTGGTTTGATTGTGCATGATATTACCCAAAGTAGACTCAGCTACTTTGGCTACTGCCTCTCTAAGAAGAGTCAGATACTCTTCTACTATATTCATGAGTTGGGATCGGTTATCCCTCTACTTTTTCCTATGTGGGATTCCCAAGGATTCTGCATCTTCCTCCATGGGCTCTTTTCCCTTTCGTTTTCAGGTTCTTTTGGCGTGAACCTCCTCATAAGTAGGGGTGTCTTCATCACCCTTGTTGGGTGGGTCTCATTCTTCTTCTTCCTCTTCTTCTTCTTAGGAATCATCCTGAGGATCCTGGGTGGCAATATTGACACGGTCTTGGGGCAGGTTCTCCTATGGGTCTTGTTGCTCTACAGGCAGGTCCTCACTCTGGCTAAGCCATTCTTTAGGCTAGTATTTGATTTCCCTCTCAATATCTGTATCTCTAGTGATGAAGAAGGTCGAGAGTACCTGCTTCTTGGGGTCATTGTGTGGATGCAAGATGATATTGTGTGGCCCCGTGTGGAAGTTAATGAAAGGATACTTGGCCATCGTCATGGGAAACAGTCAACATGTGCATGAATTTGTTTTTCTACACGCCTCAGTCTTATGGGAACGTGCCGCAGTCATCGGTGTGGTTTTAATCAACTATTGTTGATCATACCTGCAACCGGTGTTCCATATAGCTTATGTAGTTTTACCGCATCTGCTTCAGTAATGTGCGTAACCACATATGGGCCTAACCAGTGTGTTTTGAGCTTACCTGGGTGCTTGAAGAACTTGATGTCATACATAATAACAATTCTACCGACTTTGAATTTTTTGGTTCTGATGTGGCATTCATACCATGCTTTTTGTCGTTGTTTTTCCACATTTTGATGGAAGCTCGCAATGAAGAGTTCTTCTTCCATTTGAACCAGCTGCGCAAGTCTTTCTTCTACAACGTCGCTATCTGTCATCTTTGTTAGTGCGGCAATTCGTAGGCCCGGAAAAATGTACTCCATGGGCATGACTGCTTCTTGTCCATAGATTAAACGGGAAGGAGTGTATCCAGTTAGTCATTTTCATGTTGTTCTGTAAGAACATAATATTGCTGATACTTTCTGGTCCTAGTCATCTCTGTGCACATTATAGACCTTGGTCAAGGAATTCTCCAGTATCTCGTTGAAATCCACCACAATTGCATTTGCTTGAGGATGGTAGGGTGTTGTCTTCTTGTGCTAGATTTGGAATTCTACAGTTAGTTCAACAATTAGCTTATTTACAAAATGCATACCTTGGTCGCTGATAAAGATATTTAGGAAACCAAACCTTATGACTACATTTTCGAAAAGAAACTTTGCCGCAGTTGCTGCACTACAATATTTCATAGGTGCCACTTCCTCCCATCTTGTCAAGTAATCTATAGTAGTTATAATATAGGGACTAATAGGGCTGACAAAATCCACTACCCATTTATCAAAGGCCTGTAGTGTAATCTGTGGTGCAAGTGGGATTTCATCATGTCGTGATGGTTTCCCTATTATTTGACACTTATCACAGTCGCGACAGTATATCCTTCTATCCATATGTACAGTTTTCCACCAAATTCCATCTTGAAAAATCTTGTGAACCGTTGCCTTCCCAGTGTAGTGTCCTCCTGAGACACCCACATGCACTTCATCCATTACCCATTTCCTTCCATGATCGAATATGCATCTGCGCAATATATCATCTGGTCCCAACTTATACAGTTTCCCCATGATCAACATGTAGTCTACGGCCTTGACAACTAGTTGTTTCTTTTTCCATGTCGTAAAATCTTCAGGCACATAGCCTATATTCAAAAAGTGTACAATAGCATCAAATTATTTATCGACAATGTTGATATCAAATAGCTTCGCATCAGGTATATTATCCTCTAAGCTATTTGGTTCCTCACCACTTTCAATGCGATACAAATGGTCTGGCCCAACATTCAGTCGGCCTGGCTTTACAATGACTTCAAATTCAAATTATTGAAATAGGTGGAGCCACCAGCAGATCTCCCCCCCCCAACACTGGCTTATTGACCAGGCACTTCAGCGCAAAATGATCGGTGATCATTTTGAAGTATCCACCCAATAGATAGTGTCTGAACTTTTGTAGTGCATAGAACATTGCAAGCCCTTGTCTTTCAGTTGTGGTGTAGTTTTTCTCTGCTGTTGACAGTTTCATGCTTTCAAATGAAATTGGGTGGTCAATTGCACCCTCTCCTGGTTGTGTTAATACTATAATAAGTGCAACTGATGATGCGTCAACATGTACATGGAATTCCTTCTTCCATTCTGGGAATATCAATATTGGCACAGTGGCCATTTTGTGCTTTAGCTTATCCTTCTTTCAGCAGCTTCTCCATTAGGGAAATTATCTCCTCATACCCTCTTATGAATTTTTGATAATATCTAGTATGTCCCAATGTGGGTTCAAGTTGCATGACCGATGTGGGCGGTGGCAAGTCCTGAATAATTGCCACCTTTGCAGGGTCAACTAGGATCCCACGCGGCATACTACATGGCCCAGTAGTACACCAAATGGTGCACAAAATATGCATTTTCTCAAATTCAGTGCATTTTGATACTGGCGACACCTTTCCAGCATCATGCACAGATTCTCAATATGGTCTCTCACCAGACCAAAGACCGTCTAGTCATCAAAATATACTTCAAGAAATCTATGAATGAAATATTTAAAAGCAAAAACTATTATTCTAGAGAAAATAGCAAGGGCGTTTTTAAGGCCAAAGGGCATTACCGTGTATTGGTAGAATCCCCATTCTTTTACAAAGGTTGTTTTGTGGCAGTCCTCTTGCACAATTCTAACTTGATGGTAGCCCGAGAATCCATCTGTGAATGAGTACATTTCTTGTCCGTCGACGCTCTCTAAGAATTCATCTGTGAAAGGTGTTGGGAATGGATCATGTAAGTAGGCATCGTTCAGCTTCCTAAAGTTGACACAGATCCTGACCTCGCCTATCTCCTTCTTGTTTTGAATCACTATAGGGATTATCCACTCCGACTCTTCAACGGGTTCAATGATTCCTGCTTCTAGCATGCGATCCAGTTCTTCTTGCACTTTTTATTTATAGCGCGGATTTATTCTGTACGGGCGTTGTTTTATCGGTCTTGCACCTGGCTTGAGCGGAATTTTCAATTCGCCTAAATCTCCTACTATCCCCTTCATTTCCCTGAAGTTCGTCGGGAATAGGTCCTAGATTTCATGTAATAGATCAATGATTTTGGCTATTGTCTCTTCGTCCCAATAGTCTCCAATTTTAGAAAATTTTGGATTGTCCTCTGACCCAATGTTAACTTTCTTAATATTTAGTGGCTTGATGAAATTGTCACTAGAAATGTCGCTCCCTTCTATAGCGCGTGATCCTTCTGACTCTGGAATATTTATGTTAGTCGGATCATCCTCTGTATCTCTAAAGAGGTTATAGCATGTCATCCAGTGTTGAACTGTCTCATAGCACTGGTGGGAATCCGCAGTGCAAGGTTGATAATACGCAACCTCAAGTGGGATCTCCGCGAATATCTTCTCCTTAATAGCCTTCAGTATGATATCAACTATTGGTTGCTCATCTGCGAACTATAATTTGCATGTGAAATTATGCACAACCTTTTCCCATTCTCTTGTTTCTTGGTGTAGCTCCATATATGTGTACCATCCTTTGGGTGCCATTTCAAGAGTATGGATGAAGTGGTGAACCCATTCCTGGCACAGGTAGTTTGAGAGCGCTGTGAAACACTGCTCCAAGTGTTCAATAGGGTCTGATAACCTTATATACATTTGTGTCATAGTTGTGACCTCATATCCAAACCTTACTTTTAACAACCGTCTAAACTACGTCCATTCATTTATAGATCTTTTGTATGTACCCCACCATCTCACGAGTGTAGCTTTCAACGCAAATTCCAGCCCAGATATTTGTTGCGGATCTATTACTAATTCTTCATAATCGGTCAAGAATGTTTCCAAGTTAGGAAATCCTTTGTATGTAGGCAGTGGCCGCGACTGAGTTCCCACTCGTCGGACATACTTAGTTATCATGGCACATCTCCTCGTAGAGACTTCATGTAATCGATTCTGCCAGTTCTCAAGTACCTCCCCTAAGTCTGATGTAGATGAACTTGCACATTTCCAGCTCATGTTACCATCTGTAGTAGGATTAATGTAATCCTCCTTAAGGGTAGTGACATTATAGATGTTGTCAAGGTGATCACCTTGCCCTGCGTTGAACACCAGTTCAACGTATCTATGTCCTTCCAATGGATCGAGGGGCGCAACTACCCTCATCTCATCATCTTTAAATGATAGGGTCCTTATTTTGAAGTTTATAATGGTTTGATTTTCCATCACCCAATCAATCCCCAGCAGTGCGGGATATGGGTTAGTATCATCTACTATATTGATGACCTCGAAGTGCACAAAAGTGTGCAATACTTCAATATCCACTTGGACTTGACTTAGTCTACCAATGGGCAGGACCTTTTCCTGATTAGAAAACCTCAATTGAATTGGGGACCATTCTAGGGGTGGCTTGCCCATTATTTCCCATGTCTAGCGTGTTGAAATGTTAACATCGGATCCCAAGTCGAGGATTAAATAGTCCATGTCATAATCACCAATTTGCGCAGAAATCCTGAGTTTGTGTCTCGTTTTGAAATTTTTCTTGACACTGCTAACCTTCTTTGTTGGCGGGTCTTTCTCCAAAAGCATCTCTATCAGTGCTTCCAACTCTACAATTGCATCCTTGTCCTAGATTAGCACCAAATAACTTGATAGGAATGGTTTCAATTTACTAACCTTATATGCACTCTTACTTCCAGTCTATTGTTCGAATATATTCTGGAATATCTTAGGCATATCTTTCACTTGGCTTGAGGTGGATGGTTGTTGTGTTCCTATGAACTCTGGGTGTACATCCATGAATATGCGTTTATGCTCTTGAACATCAAGCAGTGTTTTCTTTTATGCAGCGAGTCGTACCTACGGTTGTGCCTGCGTCACAGGCTTTGTTTGCGTAGCTTGATCTACACCTATCGCAACACCTCCCCTTGTGACCACTGCTATAGTTGGTTCCCATGGTTTCACAACTATCATCTATATGTTGGCATTAGCATTCGGGTTGGGATCATTCGACACAGGATTTGTTGCTGGGTTAGCTGCTCCAACCATCCTGAATTTCCATTTAACGATAAGTTATGGACATTGCTCCACATTGTGCTCTTGCTTGAAATATGAGAAAGTCTTTGCAGGTTCAAGGAAGTCTCCAACATAGTGGCCCTACACTCCAAAATTGTAGCATACCACTAGCCCTTTCCTTGGCCAAACCCTCTTCCTCCTCGACCCTTGTAATTACCACCCCCCCTCAACTGAGGTTGAGGTGGTTGTGATAGGTATTGCGGTTGCACATACTACTGTTGATACGGGTTATATGGGGCCGTATTCTAAAACTGTGGTGCCATCTGAAACTACTGCGCTATTGGCAAGGGTTTTGGGTAAGTGAGTTGCGCAGTGTCACGGCAGCTGGGCAAGCTCACATGACACCACGCAAGGCCAGATCAGTGCAATGGGTGGAAGAATAACCACTTTTGAATATTTAATATATTAATTGACCACATTTTGTGGACATAGGTCATTAATGGTTAGAATTTAGTTAGAAGTGGACCTTTGATGTAAAGGTGCAAGCCTATATATAGAGCTAGCTTTGCAATTGTAATAAGATCATGATCAGCAGAAGAAATTCCAATCCAATATCTGAGAGTGATCAATCTGTTGGGATCTGTCTATGGTCTTGATGAGTCCTCTTTTTTGAACAATATGTGATCTGTATGTGTCAGATACTGAATTTTGGGATGTAATTAGTCTCCTGCTGTGGAGAAGAATTATCTATTTTGGATCTGTTGCGTGGAATTAATATGACATGATGGTTTTTGCCTAAATGTTGTCTTCTGTTTTCCAGTTTTCTCTGCTGCGATGTCAATGAGAAGTGTATTGAATCTGTTTATGATTTACTGATGTTGCTGAAATGAACTAATGATGCGATCTATCCCAATTCTGTTGTAATTCTGATGAATGATGATGAATATTATTAAAGTTGTTTTATGAAAGATACTACTGTGATAACACTACTTCAATAAATGAATGATGTGATCTGCTAGATCCGTAGTTGTGAAGATGAATTGTGATAATTGTCTTAGTTCTATCAAGTGACTTGGATTAATCTGATAGTTATGCTGTCGAAGCTGTGGATGCCATATCTTCCCTTCTTACTATCGGAAACTTGGTTCCAATAGTTCTCCCTTGAACAACTCGGGTGAGACTTCATCTGCTCTGCGGATGTTGCTAGATAGGGTAAAACCTGTATCGGCCGATGCTTAGGGATATCATGTTGGTTGGGCACTGAAAGAGTGAGAACCCCTATCAACGAGGCTTTGTTGGTGGGTTTTTACCAACAAATGGTTCTGTTGCTGGGACCAAGTTATGATTGAAAGGAGGATATGTTTTAGCATCCGACTCGACCGGAGATCGAGGAGTGGTTTGGTATAAAACTGCGAGAGTTTGCTAAAACAAAAAATCAGAATCCAAAGCTATCGACAGGAAATTGGTTGGACAGATATATTCATGACAGTCCTCGCGAATGGTTCTTCTATGATTTTTCTATCATCTTGTATGAGTGGCTAGCGAATTTCTATTCTAAGAAGACAAACTTCCAAGGAGGAGAGCCGACATCTTGGACTTCGAAGCTAATCCAGGAATTACAAGAAATAGACAATAAGGCATCACGGGCTGTTGAGGTGTGGTTGGACAGTATCCTGGAGGGCTACATTACAAAGTTTGCAGTTGATACCAATAAGTCATTTAGAGAAGTAGAAAGGGAGTTATTCAATGGACCACGAGGTAGATTTTTGATGTCTCTACAGCTATCTATTAAACATCTTGTTTGTGAAAAAGGTATTCTGAAGATGGACCAAGAGTAGTGGAACTCTGGTGTACGGAGGCTATAGACACTGTGAAGAAAGGGGGGAGATGCATGGAAAGGGAAGGGGTAGATGGGCATGAGTTCTAGTGAGAATGTCAAGGTTGTTGAGGAAACAAGTGGTTGTACAAGAGGAGGAGCAAGGTTTCAAGAAAAGAGGTAGAGGATAGGAGAAGGTCCTACTACGATTGAAGTGTGATACCATGAAGAAAAACCACACTGGACAAAGAAAATTTTCAGTGATAACGAGGATGACTAGGCCCAGGATACACCCAGAATAACGACAGGCTCGAACCCAAGCAGTAACGTGTCCATGCCTCCACGCACTACTCCACCACCAGGAAGAAATGTGCATTCTATGTCGACTTGCCCAATGTGTCAACAGTAGTCTAGCAGTAGAGTACCAGCCCAAGGAAGAAGTCCCAAAATGGCAAGTGACGAAATGAAGCTACCAATATTTCATGGAAATGGCACTGATGACCTAGACCAATACTAGTTCTTTTGCGAGGCGATCTGGACCACCTGACAGACTGTGGGTGACGATGTCAAGAAAATCCAACTGGAAACCACTCTCAAGGGTCATGTGTTGGATTGGTACATGAGATTCATGCTAGTTCCTTAGGGAGGTACATCGAAACATTGGATGAGATCTGTAAGGGGTTATTTGAAGAATTCAAGAAGTTGAAGTATGGGGCTCAGTACATTACCGAGTTGAAATAAATCAAGCAGTTCCCCAATGAAACAATTTGGGACTTTGATCAACAGTTTAAGACGTTGATGGCTCGAGTCAGCTTCCATATGAGCGATGTTCAACACAAGGAGTGGTTCATCGCCATGCTTGTCCCACATATTAGAAACCACTAATGCAACAAAAGATTGCAACACAAAGTGAGGCTTTGGAAATCGTGATGAAATTAGAAGCATCGCAGGTAGGAGAAACCATGGTTGGGATGAACTAGATTCAGGCACAGTTGGCCAATCTGACACTCCAACTGCAAGATATCAAGAAGGATAAGGAATATCATGATGACCTTTGGTGGACTCAGTGTCATGTGAATGGACACACCAAGGATACATGTCCAACGTTCCAAAATTATTTGATTTTAGGAGCCCCAAACCCATTGAGTTGCGCTGGTGTACCATGGTGCCGCATATCTTAGGTATATGGGAATTGACATGAGAACTGTGACTACATGCAAAAGATGGTCACCAAGGCAGAGATTCTGTACTGTAGCTTTTGTCGGTCAGTAGGACACGATGATAAAAACTGTTGAGCTTATGACTTGCTCCAAGAAAGGACATATGATTCATACTTTGTGAAAGGTGAGGACCCCTGGGCAATGCAAATGCAACCATAGATGGCATAGCTAGCAGTGCAAGTGTAGTATACACTGTCACCCCAGATGCAGTCTATCCCATCGCAACAGTAGCAGTAGTTTATGTAGCCATAATTTGCACCAAATCCACAACCATAGTTTGAGCCACAACCCCAGTATAATCAAGTACTGCTCATTCAGCCTCAACCACAATATGTTCAAGATGCATACTATGTCTAGCAGCAACCAAACCCCCGGTAGCCATCATTGGCCCAGCCTCAGTTTCAGTAAGGAGGAGTCCTAGGAGGAGGACGAGGTCAAGAATCAATCTAATGTTATACCTGTGGAGTATTCAGGCACTACGAGAGGGAGGGTCCTCATGCACAATGTACATACTGTGCGACCAATGAGCATAATGTTGAAAATTACCCTCAGCTGATTGCAAAATGGTAGGCTGGAAACATTCCTTAGTTGCTAAATGCACAGACTCAAAACCAGCCAATGTTCCAAGTGCAAAACCAGCCAAGGATGTAGAACCAACCGACGATGCAGAATCATATCCCACCACAGACTCAGAATCAGCCGATGAACCCACTGCTGAATTAGAATCCACCATTGAATCTATCCCAGACCCTAAATCAAGGATCGATAGTTGCAACAATTCAAGCCGAACCGCGAACGAAGGATGTCGACGTTGGGGTTGTCACTCGCACTGGTGCGACAACTAGAGAAGATGGACCACGTCGGCAAGTTGGGTTTGCTAGAAAGAAAAAGGTAGCAATTGATATTGCAATAGAGAAAGACACCTTCTTCAAGTCCAAGCATGCAATCAGGAGAAATACGGGTAAGTTACCTATTATCAAAATGTCGTCTACTTTTGATCCATCTGTAGAGGCAGGACCATCGCGGTAGCATGGTACCTTGCAGCAGTTCTTTGAGATTTGTCTCTCACTGGAAAGGGATCCCAAATCCCTTGTCGAGATTCAAAATTTGTTGTACCACTGAGATAAGACATTGAAGGATTCCGCAGTGAACTCCTTGCAAAAGAGGAATAAATGCAAGGAGATGAGGATGAAAATCCAGATCAGAGATTACAAGGTTGACTCGGTTATTTTGGATCTCGGATCAGATGTAAACATTCTGACCAAGAAAATTTGGCAGCTAATGGGGAAGCTGGCATTGGGATGGTCGTTGGTGTAGCTAAAACTAGTAAATCAGGCAAAGGTTCAGCTCATTGATCACGATCTCAAACCTGGTTGTCGATGTTGAAGGTATGAAAACATATGCTAATTTGGATGTGATAGAAGTGATTGAAGGTGGAGGTTCCTATCCCGAACTGCTAGGGATTGGGTGGGATAATGATAGCATGGCAGTTATCAATTTCAAAAAATGGGTTATGACGTTTGAGAACTAGGATGTCAAGTTCATTGCTCCCATGGACACTCAGGAAGGACGCTGATATATTGAACCTGTGAGGGATGAAGCCGGTAGAAGTTTGGATCATGCCTATAATATCTCTGAAGAGTATATCCACCCTACCATTGATCGTGAACTTGGATGGCGTAACGATAGTTCCACATCCTCTAATTTTGATGATGCTTTGGAAAATTGTCAAAAGAGGCTACATGAGGTGTCATTCAAGAAATGCAGGTTGATCACACAGTCTCTCCGTCATGTGGCAACTGAGACTGTCAAGTTGCCAATTTATGAAGGGTTTCCAGAGTTATCAGAATTCATTTGAGAATTTGAAGAGAATTTTTTTGAACCATAAAGGGTATTGGCCCTAGATGTAGCACTGAAGGCTACCCAGGCCCGATGGTGGGAGACGCATAAGTAGATGATCCATGACTAGGGATAGTGTCGGAGATTGATGATGGTGTGCTTTGGTGATTCAAAGATCTATCATGCTGGGAGATACAATGGATGGAATGACCCCGCTAGGAACTTGATGGAATGTCAGGCCTTATGGGCATCACAACCTAAAGATGAGTGGGTCCATGCTTTTTTTCATACTCTGGATGAGATGTCGAGATCCTGGTATGTAGCGCTAGAACTGTGCAGAAATATAACCACTTGGGAGGAGTTTTATGTTTGCTTCATGCAGACGTTTAGTTTCCAAGATGCCAGCCCAGAGGTACATAATGCATTGCAAATAATCCGTGACGTAGTGTTGAAGGTCATCCCTGTCGCATACCCAGTTGATCCACATGCACACTGGTTGATACAATCCATGATGACATGTTACAATCTATCTGGGGAACATGAAGATGATGATGCATTGCAGAATGTTAATATTCTAAATTCAGAAGGAATCCATGATGTTGCAGCACCAGACATAACGATGGTGTCAATGAGTTAACCGCTGAAGATCAGGAAAGTCAACATTGGGTCGAAAGAGCACCCAAAATTTGCCAATATTGGGGACTATTGGGACGAGGAAATAATGGCGAGAATCACAGACCTACTGCATGAATTCTAGGATATTTTTCCAATGTGGTTCTCAGAAATGAAGGGGATATTAGGGGACCTAGGGGAGATGAAAATCCTATTGAAACCACATGTGAAACCTATGCGATAGAGGTCATATCGACTAAACTCACCATACAAGGACCGTGTGAAGGCTGATATTGAACAGATGCTGGATGCTGGGATCATCAAGCTTGTCAAAGAATTAGAGTGGATAAGCCCTATGGTGGTTCAGGATAAAAATACCGACAAAGTCCGCATTTGCATTGACCTAAGAAAGTTGAATGATGCTTGCATGCATGATCCATTCCTGACTCTGTTTACAGATGAGGTCCTTGAAGGAGTAGGTGGTTAGGAGATGTATTCCTTCACATATGGGTTTTTGGGGTACCACCAGATCCGGATTGCAAAGGAGGATTGCCATAAGACCGTGTTTGTCACTGAATGGTGTTGTTTTCAATACACAGTCATGCCCTTTGGGTTGAAGAATGCACCAACAATATTTTCTTGTGTTGTCACTGTGTTTAAAGACTTTATTCAAAAGTTCCTGCAAGTATATATGGATGATTGGATAGTCTATGGGATAATTAAGGACCATATTGACAACTTGCGATTGATGCCAGAAAGCTATCGACAACATCAGATTGCATTAAATTCTAAGAAGTGCATTTTCTGTGCACTGTTTGGAATGCTACTCAGACACATAGTATGTAAGGAAGGTCTGTTGGTTGATCCAGTGAAGATCACGCTAATTCTTAGTTTTCCACCACTGACAAATGTGAAGATGCTTTGGGCTACGCTGGGGCACACAGGGTACTATCGCAAGTTCATCAAAGGATACGTTGCGATTACTACCCCTATGGAGAAGCTATTAAAGAAGGATGCTACATTTGAGTGGAGTCAGGAATGTCAAGGAATTTTTGACACACTGAAGGCCATGATGGCCTCTACACCCATACTAGTATTCCTTGATTGGAACAAGGAGTTCCATGTGCATGCCGATGCCTCTTCTGTTGCATTGGGGGTTGTGCTTGTGAAACCAGGTGAGGGCGACCTGGATCACTCGATCACATATGCCAATAGGAATTTTTCATTTGCTAAATGAAATTACACAACGACTGAAAGAGAAGGCTTGGCAATGGTTTATGCCCTCCAAAATTTCAGGCACTATTTGTTAGGAGGTCACTTCAATATGTTCACTGATCATTCCGCCTTGCAATAGTTGTTCAATAAGCCTGTGTTGGGGGGGAATATCTATCGGTGGCTGCTACTTTTTCAAGAATTTGACTTTGAAATAGTTTTGAAGCCAAGATGGTCAAATGGTGGTCCTAATCACCTATATCACATTGAGACTGGAGAAGAACCTACCAATATTGATCACGGATTACCAGATTCGCAACTATTCTGTGTCGACATCGCAGATGATCATTATGCCCCAATAATTCAGTTCTTGGCAACTGGTGTTTCCCCTGAGAACATGTCAACAATTTAGAAGAAACAGTTGGTAGTAAAGGATTCATATTTCCAGCTGATTGCTGGGCAGTTATACAAGTTGGACCAAATGAAATCTTGTGACGGTGTATCCTATCACATGAGCAAGGACCTATTCTAGAAGAAGCACATGTAGGAATTGTGGGAGGTCACTATGGAGGAAGGGATACTGTGTGAAAGGTGTTGCATGCCATACTATGGTGGCCTACGTTGCATAATGATGTCGTAGACTATGCGCAGAGTTGTGATTTCTCCCAGCACGTCGATAAACCATCGTGGTGGGATGAGATGTCACTTGTGCCGCATGTGACTCTATAACCTTTTGATAAATGGGTTGTGGATTTTGTGCGCTCAATTAATCCACCAAAGAAGAGGACTGGTGCGTGATACATCATTACCGCAACTGACTATATGACCAGGTGGGTAGAGGCCGCACCAGTTGTGGATTGTACCACTGTAACAGCAATGAAGTTCATATTTGAGAATAGTGTGACATGGTTTTGGTGTCCCAGGATATTGATGAGTGACCAGGGAAGTCATTTTATCAACCGCACTATGAGAGCACTAACTGAGGAGTTGCAGGTGCAACATAAGAAAATCAAACCATACCATTTATAGGCAAATTGGATTGTTGAAGTGTTCAACAAAATTTTGGAAACAACGTTGACAAAGGTATGTAATGCTAATCACGATGACTGGGACTTGAAAATTCCAGTAGTGCTATGGGCATATCGCACCACTTGTAAATGGCTGACAGGACAGACACCATTTAAGCTAGTATATGGGCAAGAGGTAGTCATACCCATGGAATACATTGTTCCTAGTTTGCGCAACGCTGCGGCGACCAGTATGGATGGTGCAGAAGCATTAGAAGAGATCATTGCGCACGTGATCTGGCTTGAAGAGGACTGCTTTATTGTAGGCTTCCACCAGCACATAGAAAAGGATCGACACAAGGTGTGGCATGATCATCACATTAATCATAAATAGTTTGCCGAAGGAGATTTAGTGCTCTTATACAACACCAGGTTCATGAAGCATCTAGGTAAGTTATAGATGCACTGGTTAGGCATGTATCTTGTTCATTTCATTACTTCTAGAGGTATGATTCAGTTACGAAAATTAGATGGTGTAGTACTGCCGACGCTCATCAATGGGAGTTTCTTAAATCCCTATAGGATGGGGTCAAAGCTACGCACCACTTAAGGCGCCATGAAAAAAAAAACTAGAATATTTTTTTAGATAATAGCAAGACGAGCCTAGGGGAAGAGGCTGTGCAAGGATAGGAGTTAGTAGCGACGGTAGGGAGACCACCTGTGACAGCCGCAGGGATGTGGGTTGGTCAAATCAACAATAAATTCAGGTAGTTAAAATATTTAGCTAGTGGTTCTTGTTGAAGTGACGTGCATTAATGGCTGATCCAACCATTAGTAGGGTGATATTTCCAGTGAATTTGGCCGTGTCATTACTACTGGATTTGGTCATGATGGACATGATGGATTTGGCCATGATGATTTCGAATTGGGAATTGGTTATAAAAAGCACGAGGAACACGAGAGGAAGGCATTGTTCAGAGCAGTTCAATCGAGTGAGTAGAGTGTTGAGACGAGTACAGTTGAAGAGTCTTGAGTGCAAGTTGCAGAGTAGAGGTGCAGAGTCGTCGGGTGCATAGTAAGGATTGGGGAGTGTGGCATGCTGAGCGAACCTGATGCAATTGAGATTTCCAATGAGCTGGAATCCCCCATTTAACCCATGGACATTGATGAATAATTCATGATAATTCCGATAGGCTCTTCATCGATCCCCAAAGGAAAGTGGAAGGCTCAAAATCCCAGTTCCACGCCACCGCACTGAGAGGCACACCTGCACTTTGGCTAGAGTGCAAGGAAAGGAGAGGGGACTTCATATATTGATCCATCGATCTCATGAGCTATAGACTCTATGGCACCCAGGGGTGTCTCTGTCAATGATATCCTGGGATATGTCACTCCAACGCGTCTGGGAGCGAAGCCGAGGAAGCCCACGAAGACTCAGAAGTATCCACCCAAATTGTCACCACTGCCGGAAGAGATGACTTCCTTGGTATATATCATCCCTGCCTTGATCAAGCTGAAGTTTGAAGACCACAATTTGTTGTTGCTCAAAGATGTCCAGGATGAGCCCTATGAATTAGTTCTGATAGGGCCTAGTGCACTGATTCAGAGGATTCTTCAACCATGGGTGAGCGGGTTGAATAAATCTAGATTGTTGGGGCTCATTAATATGCCTCACTTTGGGTGACTAAATGAAGCTCATGCATGCATCAAACAACTCTTGGCCTACTTTCATGGCGGGACACTCTGGTTGAATGAGCCTATTCCTGTCACAATCGAATTAATTGCAAACATTTCGGTCTTACCGAAGGCTGGGGAAGATTCGGCATAGTATATCCACGGCCGAGATACTGACAGGAAGCTTTCCAAGTAGCTGAAGGAGAGATTTGGCTTGCAGTGTGATGGCTGCACCTATCGTATCGACACAATTAATGTACAGGCAGTGCATATGGGGGAACACATTTTGGAGAGCAAGATTGTATGGGGGAATCGACTAGTCCAGTGTAACTCAGGCATGGTCGCATGTGCACAAAAATGCTTAGAGGGCGTGCAAATGAACTGGTCCTTGTTTCTGCTCAACCTGTTGCTCGACAATGCTCTCGCTGCTCAGGTTGGGAGACCATTTTCCTACAGTTGACTATTAATTCTCATTGCGCTTGTCATATGGATGGAACCAGAATATTATCAGCCGATGCAGTGAAGGTGTGCCGAGGTGCATGCTATTAGAATTTGTGGAGGGTTGAGGATCCCAGTCAGCAGATGGACCGTGTGATCCATTTTTGGGTCTATTGGGAAGTGATGCAAGCCGCAACTATCAAAGTTCCCCACTTATTCCTTTATTCAGCAACCAAGTATCAATGGCTCATTCAATTCACTATCGAACCTCATTCCATTTATATCCAGGCACGGCGGGACCTCCATAAGTAGTGGCTACCTCTGGCCTCCAAAGTCACTAATGAAGAATTGGATGCTCTCATTCAGGAGTGGCTAGCTGAATGGTGCCACCCCGTGAGCTAGGATGAACTCTCTAAGAAGCCACCAAATGATGCCCTAGATGATCCTATCCAGAAGGATCTAAGTGTTCACGACTTCGACAATGAATCATCGACGGACCCGGATGCTGAAGCACATCACATGCCAGAGGAAACTCAAACCAAATGGCACCTAGAATATGATGCAGGAAGCGGTACCTGACCAGGGATGGAGGCCCAACTGCAATGGCTCATCAAAGCGGTCACTGACTCCTCTGAGGTAGTAACACAAGCGATACGAGAGTCCAACCAAGAAGGTTTTGCTACATTAAGAGTTAAGTTTAATTCTATTTATGATGTTGTTTCCAGGAAGACACCCAAGAAATATGTGATGTAGAAATTCCCATCGATCAGCACCGAGCCACGCACTAGGAGCGTTCAAGTTCCCTCGACTACGATCAACGCAGGGAGTGAATAAGTGAGCCTATTACTACAGCCACTCCAGATCATTGCCTTGGATATTAACAAGTTACCCACTCAGGCGCTTGTGGAGCTGCAGCATGTTGCCGCCCAGGAATTGGCAGATAGATAGAAGGAGCTTAGTGATGGGTATGTGCGGTCACAGAGCGCAGCCAAGAAGATGCAGAAAGAAGCTAAGGAGCTACATTAGGTCAAGGTGCATATGGTGGAAGAGAAGGTATGGTAGATTGAGGCATTGAAGGCAACATAGGACGAGCTGCAGCACAAGGCTGCCGAGGAAATCACTGAGCTTAAGAAGACACAAGATTGCCTTATCATTGAGAAAGCGCAGCTGTGTGCAAGTTGTGGCAAAGTAAAGTAAGTTGTCGATGAGGCCTAGAAACATATCTTTGAGAGCACGGTTGAGCTTACTGTATTCACTAAGTCCAAGTGACTTGGGGTAATTATTGTCCAGCTCCAGGACACCAATATTCTACTCAATGTCCTGGCCCATCTAGCGACGCCGCTGGATCATGTTGCCAAATGGAACACTACTATTGAGGAGATAGTATCCTAGTTTAAAATAATGGAGCAAGAATAAAATACAATCATAGAGGCGATGAAATAGTTCTAGCATAGCATTTTCCAAGACGAACAACTCAACCAGTTAACCAAGAATGCACAAGAAGCTTAAGGATAGTTGACGATACTAAAGACGTCACTACGAGCATTGTTGCTCATGGTGCAGATCATGTGGTCTGAGGAGTTGAAGGACCTATAGTAGAGAGCTACCCACACCCAAGAACGCCAACAAAAGAACCATGCCCTATTGGATGAGTTTCAAGAAGTTGGTGGGCAGCTCGATGTCAAAGCAGTCATAATGCTACAGGAAGTGTAAGAAATTCAGCAGATGGTCAATGGAAAGGCTGGGGAAGTGCACCCCATGCAATAGGATTTGTTTGACTATCAAATCAATTTCAGAAGAGTCCAGCTCTAGGTTCTAGAGATCTCATAGTAGTTTGAAAATTTCAAGGCCAAGACATCAGCATATACCCTGTTAACCTGATGTGGCTCGAGGGCAAGCCACAAGACTATGTTGGGGGCCTGTTGGAAGGGGTTTTGGGTAAGTGAGTTGCACAACGTCACGACAGCTGTGCAAGCTCACGCGACACTGTGCAAGGCTAGATCCGTGTGATGGGTGGAAGAATAACCGCTTTTGAATATTTAATGTATTAATTGACCACGTTTTGTGGACATAGGTCATTAGTGGTTAGAAGTTAGTTAGAAGTGGACCTTTGATGTAAATATGCAAGCCTATATATAGAGATAGCTTTGCAATTGTAACAAGATCATGATCAATGGAAAAAATTCCAAGTCAATATCTGAGAGTGATCAATCTGTTGTGATCTGTCTATGTCAAATACTGAATTTTGGGATGTAATGAGTCTCTTGCTATGGAGAAGAATTATCTGTTTTGGATCTGTTGTGCAGAATTAATATGACATGACAGTTGCTGCCTAAATGTTGTCTTCTGTTTTCCTGTTTTCTCTATTGCGGTGTCAATGAGAAGTGTATTGAATTTGTTTATGATTTACTGATATTGCTATAATGAACTGATGATGCAATCTATCCCAATTCTGTTGCACTTTTGATGAATGATGATGAATCTTATTAAATTTGTTTTATGAAAGAAATTGTTGCGATAACACTGCTGCGATAAATGAATGATGTGATATGTTAGATCTGTAGTTGTGAAAATGAATTATGATAACTGTCTTAGTTCTGTCAAGTGACTTGGAGTAATCTGATAGTTATGTTGTCGAAGCCGTGCATGCAATATCTTCCCTTCTTACTACTGAAAACTTGGTTCCGATAGCTCTCCCTTGAACATCTCGGGTGAGACTTCATCTGCTCTATGGATGTTGCTAGACAGGGTAAAACCTGTCTGGGCCAGTGCTCAGGTAGATCGCACTGGTTGGGCATCGACAGAGTGAGAACCCCTGTTGGTGAGGCTTTGTTGGTGGGGTTTTTCCAACATGTGTAGACTTAAACTGAGGTGTAGCCTGTTCAATATTTATTTGCTCCTCAGTCTTCATTAGATATGCATCTACCGCCTTCTCTCTTAGAATTTGGTAGGCCCTACAATCTTTTTCATCATGGCCTACATATCTACAAAATTTACGATACAAAATAGCTGGGGTACATACCGTCTTCTGTAGGAACATGCAATATACGTCGTGGTGTCCTCTTGTTCGGCATATGCTGCACCAGGGCATCCCCTAGGTACTTAATGGGTTTGGTGCATCGGACTAGATGTAGTTCATGTGAGCCAAATAGTAATCCTTGGTATGTCCATTGGTCATCACATACAACAAAGGTCTTCCTACACCTCTTTTCCACTTTTTATGTCCTTGAGTTGAATCGTCAGATTAGCCAATTGTGACTGAATCTGTATCATTCCTGCAGTGCCATCTCCAATAGGTGAAGCTTCTAGCTTCATCGCCAATTCCAGTGCCTCCATTTTCATCGCAATATTTTTCTACATGAGTGGTCCCGTAATGTGTGGTAGTAGCATAGCAATAAACCACTCTTTATCCTACATGTCTGAAATTTGGAAGATTACTTTGGCCATTAGTGTTTTGAACCGCTGATCAAAGTCCCATACTGTTTCTCCTGGATCTTTTTTAATCTCCTTGATCTCAGTTATACATTGGGACTCAGATTTTGGATTTCTAAAATTTGAGATCATTGTGTGTCGAATCTCCTCAAGAGTCCTATGTAACTGCCCCAGCAGTACTACATAGTACTTCATAAACCAATCCAGCGTGTTATGAAGAGAAATTCCTATGGCTTGGGGTACCACAATAGACAGATTGACTCCAAAAATAAATCCTTTCCTATATGCAAGAGAAACCAAATATATAACACTAAAGGATCTCGATTCATACCTTATTCTAGATGGTTAATGTAGATCCCCGTTGAGCTTCTCCACTCTTGCTTGTATTAGCAATTTGCTTCCTCAACATTCAGCAAACAAGACAAGCATGTTATATATAATTGTGTTAGACCTACTGTAGCATATATAAGCAATAACATATAAGAATTTAAAATCATCCATGGATCAAATACTCATTTAAATACACATTATTGGATAGGAAATATATTTCTATTGATATAAAACAGATATTACAATAGTGACAACCTCTGTCGGCACGTCTGCGAATCGAAGAAACTGAGTCCCCACTTGGGCCTCCACCACTTCAATCCTCCATATCTTGATAGCAAGCTCACAAGCAAAAGGAAAGATTGGGAAGAACACAAAGTGCTCCAAGGGACAAAGGGATGCAAACTCAAGTATAAGCTCTGACAACAATGGACTATAGTTTTCTTGCTCTTCAATTCCCCCCCCTTCAATATATCCAAAGGGTTCCTTATATATCTCTTCAATGGGGTAATTGAAGGTCGAATCCAAGTGATCTCAAGGCATATGGAAGGCCAAGAGACAAGTGACTCGAATCCACATCAAGGAAAACTCCAAAATCATTTGGCCTTTTGCACACATCCCGATGTACACGGGTTTAAGGGCCAAATCCGTGTATATACACGAGAAAGGGATTAAAATTCATGTATGGAAATTATTGTATGTTTTTAGGGATGATATTGGAAACATCAAAGGTACAAAAATGTTCCATGGGGTCTAAAGAGTCTGCAGAGGGACAGGGAAGGCCATAAAGGTGTGATCCACCATGTGTAGTAAAATCAGCTGTAACAAATGCCCCCTAATGTGTGAGGTCAGAGGGGTCATATGATGGCTGAAATACATTATAAATCCATCCCAGAAGTGGAGTGATGAAGAACCAAGTGGAAGAACCAACCATCCAATCAATACAATACAATGATCAAAATCTACATATAACTACAATTAAATGTAGCAGTCCCAGATACATAAGAGTACCATGGCCATGAATAGGCATGATAAAAAATATGACATGTGTGGTCATCGACACGTACAATATAGATATCTCAGAATCTCCATGATGAATATATACACAAGATCATGATCTCCATGAAGGCTGAAGATATATAATGGATCAAGATCTCCATAATGGCTGGAAATATCTAACATATACTGGAATCAAGTCACGAGAGCTGAAATCCCATGAACACTGGCATGATCAAGGAGGTAGCATATATGATATGCCACCAATATGGAAGGTCTTCTGCACAAACCACTACGAGTACATGTCCTACTATGTGAATAGAGGTGTCGAGGTTGAACATAATAGTCCATCATCTGATTACTAGTCATTGATGTATACCGTTAACAGACACAAGATCACCCATCGATAATGAAAATGGGAATCAAGGTACTAGAGTGAAAACTAACAAGTGTGAATAAATGTGTTGAGGTCGAACACTTGAGAGAATCCATCGATCAGGGGACATTGATGTATTCCCAAAAAACTGTCGATGGAGAGAGAACCTGCCACTGATGACTGTAAGTCTCAAGGAACTCAAAAATGACTCTAGATTCCTATCCCAGAATAAATGATCTGAATTCAATGGGATGAAATCCGCTAGAAGGAGGGAACTAAGTTATCCCCCATCATCCAACACGAGGTACTCAATAAAGCTGTATAATGTGGAAGGACTCGATAATAATGTGCACAAACTAGTAACCACACCGGGAATGGCCAACATGTAAAGTCAAGATAACTGAGGAATGGTCAACTCAGGTTTCAACTTCCTTCAAACAAGAGCATAAAGGCGAATGGTTACTGAATGTAGGCAACATAAAATCAATGTACAAAACTAGGACATCTCTGCGACATAGGAGACATCAACAGAGGCTCCATAAGGACTGGAAGCTTAACCAGTCGGTGGAGATAAACTCAAAGAAATGAGTGCATCTCCTAAAGTCAAACTATTAACCCAACCAATGGATGTGATATATAGTGCTCTGTTCAAAGGCGACACAACTCGACTGTTGCCAAAGATAAAATCTTTTCTTGTCCAGATTTTTGGTTTTTTTATTTTTTTGGACTTTTTCAAATATTTTAAAAAGCTTGAAAAAGAATAAAAGTGCTTTATAGTTACAGACTAGGAGGAGATGAGTGTTAAGGGACAAACAAACTAGTTCCAAGCAGCAGAACATACCTATGCTTAATGCAAGGACACACGTGTAGGATGGCAACACTCGGGGGAAAGCCCCCTCCTGGTAAAAATAGGGAATCAAGCTTCAAAGAATATACAAAATGGATCTGTGTGGCTAGACATGAGACAAGATCGGGCTATATGGATGATACTCAAAGTCAGGGAAGCCGTCAGAAGGCTCAATGAGGCAGGAAAATCTCATGATAATGCAATTACAAATTGACATAAGGGATTCCTAGGGACAAAGGCAAGCAAAAATATCAAGAGGAGTATGAGGGTCTTACGCAAAGACATGGCAGTACTATACAAAGGACTCCTGGACCTAACAGAGGACTCACAGCATGGGTACCAAATGCAAAGGGGAGCTAACTAGGACAACCATGTATAGGAAAGCTCTACCATTCACATAGTAACACTTCTAACAACAGCGTGAAGGTTTCATGATACCATGGAATGGGTTCGTCCCAAAGGTTAAGATGGAACGGCCATAAGGAAATGTATAAGTGCAAGAGGATGTGATATCCTAACCTATATGCCAGTCAGACATAATACCTGTGATAGGAACGAACGAGTTGAAACCTTGGAGAGAGTGTACGAAAACTGGACCCTACATGACAACCATATTAGTCCAAAACAACCCAAAATATTCAATAAAGAATCCAAACTATAGGATATAGGGAGGAATGATCATGACAACTGCACCCAAAGGAAACAATGCGGTGAACGATGAGACACAAAAAAGGAAAGTAAGGTGTCGACCCAATGTTCACGCATCCACTACCACCCCTGTGAGGGTGACCATCGGTGTAAAGACCGAGAGAAGGGAGTCAACATCCTCCACAAACGGAGTAGAGGGAATAATGTGACCACTCCCAAATCTATGACCACGGTAAGGGGTTGTGATGCCCCCAATTCTGACACCAGGGTTCGTACTAGGACCAATGACGGGTGATAGGATACTAGGCATGCCAAAATTAAAAGAACCCAAACTCAAGAGAGCATAAATATACTCAAGTAACCGTGATCCCAAAGTCCAACTGACACACAAAGAGAACACTCCTAATAAAATATACAGCCAAAATACAAGCAAACCAAGGGGAGGATATGTGAGCTCCCAAATGCAGCAGGTATGTCTCACCTAGGAGAGGCTCGAAACTCCCATACACTACAAGTGGAGGTATGTAACCAATTATAGTGGCCCTCAGCTTCAACGTATATAGCGACTGTGCTGTCCGAACCCAACCTGGCCTAGACACCTACAGAATAACCTTTGTAAGTACCCCCTGTGATCACCTAGGTAAGGAAACTAAGGTCACCCCAATATAACCAATGCTCAGGCGAACATTTGCAGGCGGGATCGATCGTATGGGTAGGGTAGAAAATCCTGAAACTCTCGAAAGAGCCCCCAGATACGAATACAATCCTGGAAATATCTCCGATGCTACTCAGTTACAACCAGGGGTCATCCCAATCATAACCGCTCACACTGCCTCATGCTTAACTCCCTTGTAAGAGGAGGATCCTGAGAAACACTAATTATACCAAGGAATTTCACACTCTCACCTGGACAGACACATACATGTTGTTGTTTAGTGGTCTTGGAGAATTTACTCACAATGAACTATTCCAAGACCCTAAAACCTAGTCTTGTTGGTGCACCCTAGAAAAGAAAAGAGTGTAATTCATTTTATTATGCGTTGATTTTAATTGGCTATAATTACTCAAAGGGAAATGGCCATGCAACTAATGACATATGACTCAGTAGTGAAATAAATATGCACACCATAACAAGCAATTCTAAGTGCAATCTTTGTCAAATGAAAAACAGGGTATGCCACTACATGAGATGCATAAAAAATCATTCCTTTTATGTCAATGAAATCCTTCCTATATGAAATCCTAAATACAACTCTCATCCAAGCAATCCAATGCAAGTACCTCCTCAAATCCATATCTAATATGCAACTAAGAGTGCAACTACTTTGTATTTTTTAATATAAAATAATGAAAAATGCAATAAAAGTCATCTAAAACTCTCAGTCTCCGCAGTAAGTATAAAACACAAGCCCAGGAAGACATTGAGACAAAAAAGAGTAATGCACTAATGGAAAAACAAAAAGGATAAATGACTAAAAATACTTTCAAAGAAAAATCAATGAAAAGGTGGTCTTTGGTCATAAAAGAAGCATCCAACAGACATTATCAGACCCAAGGAAGACCCAACCACACTCACAACCCACCCAACAACTTCCTACAACATCAAACTCACCAAAAGGGAGGATGTACCTAACTGTTTAAGGAATAGCTGCGTATATACACAACTTTTGGCCAAAAATCTGCATGTATACATGGATTTTGGCCAAAAACTTGTGTGTATATGCGACTTTTGGCCAAAAATCCGCATATGTACATGACTTTTAGCCAAAACCTGCGTATATAGAGAAGGCAGTGGTAAAAAGCAGGCCAAGGGTCAAACCAATAAAGGGGAGTGTCAATGGATGAACATACTATAAAATGCAACACAAAAAAAAGGAGAAACAAAGAGCATGTCAAGAATATCAAGCACATTGTGCCCCCAAACCCCAAAGAAAAACAAGGAACGTCCCCAGCAGAGTCGCCAATTCTGTTACAGAGAGAAATTCCTATGGCTTGGGGTACCACAACAGACATGTTGACTCCAGAAATCAATCCTTTCCTATATGCAAGAGAAACCAAATATCTAACACTAAAGGAGCTCGATTCGTACCTTATTCCAGACAGTTGATGTAGATCCCCGTTGAGCTTCTCCACTCTTGCTTGTATTAGGAATTTGCTTCCTCAACATTCAGCAAACAAGACAAGCATGCCATATATAATTGCTTTAGACCTACTCTAGCATATATAATTTATAACATATAAGCATTTAAAAGCATCCATGGATCAAATACTAATTTAAATACACATTATTGGACAGGAAAATATATTTCTATTGATATAAAATAGAGACTACAATAGTGACAACCTCTATCGGCACGTCTACGAATCGAAGAAACGAGTCCCCCACTTGGGCCTCCACCACTTCAATCCTCCATCTCTCAATAGCAAGCTCACAAGAAAAAGGAAAGCTTGGGAAGAACACAAAGTGCTCCAAGGGACAAAGGGATGCAGACTCAAGTATAAGCTCCGACAATAATGGACTATAGTTTTCTTGCTCTTCAATTCCCCCCTTCAATGTATCCAAAGGGTTCCTTATATAGCTCTTCAATGGGGTAATGCAAGGTCAAATCCGATCGATCTCAAGGCATATGGAATGCCAAGAGACAAGTGACTTGGATCCACATCAAGGAAAACTCCAAAATCATTTGGCCTTTTGCACACATCCCGATGTACGTGGGTTTAAGGGTCAAATCCATGTATATATGTGAGAAAGGGATTAAAAGTCGTGTATGGAAATTATTGCATGTTTTTAGGGATGATATGGAAACATCAAAGGTACAAAAATGGTCCATGGGGTCTAAAGAGTCTACAGAGGGATAGGGAAGGACATAAAGGTGTGATCCACCATGTGTGGTAAAATCAGTTGTAACATAGTGCACAGCCCCGCAGAGTCGTAATCATTTGTGCTTTTTGGATGTCCTCATTGATAACGAGGTGTACCATCCATACTACCTCATAGAGGAACCAGTGTTATTCTAGATCCTCTATTCCATTCCCATTGAATGTGGGTAGTCTATTATTTGTCCCCACCATTAGGGGGGCATTGGGGTTGTTCACTGGATTCATTGGATTTACTGGGGTTGCTGATGGGATTCCTTGCAAACTAGTTGTGACACTAGGACTACTAGTGTTCATAGGTTGTTCAGGTTGGGAACTTATAGGTCTCACTTCATGTGATCTTCCTGGAATGTCATAGTCACATCCTGTCCTTGATGTCTCTGCAAACTCTTTCAATTATGCTCTCTCAGAAATAGGACTATACTCCTCCTCTTCATCATAGGACCCGTCATCTAGGTGTGACTCACATCCATATTCACCTTCCCTAGGAAGGCTATAAGCCCCCCTGCCTCCTCCTACATTCCTACTCTTCCCCGACCAGAACCTCCTTTTGCTTCTTAAGAATCCAGTGTCCAACTTGTATTCTGAGCTTTCTAGGAACATTTATGTTTACTACCTTCCATATTATTCCTAAATTTTACATAGCATCTCCCCCTCACAGATTGTGCGACTAGCTCATTGAGTTGTAAAATACCCTTTTCATAAAGGATCATTTTAATCCACGAGTTTATAGACATAAGGTACCTTCCCCGAGGTCCTTGGAAAAAATGTCTCTCTGCCTCACTATATGAATTTATTGCTTCAACAACAAACTCGATAACATATCCTTCTAGTATGTTATCAATCCAAAAATCAACAACTCTAGAAATAGGGTTACTTACTTGCACTACTTCTTGTGTTAGCTGGTCGGTCCACTCAGCTACTCCTCTTATCTGGAAGTTAGTCTACCATGTCACTAATTCCGACAACCACTCTCGCAATATAATAGGAAATTATGCAAAGAAAATATCATGGATATCTGAATATAGATATCGTTGTACCTAGTTCTCCAGACTAAGCTATGAACCCTCGCTTTCCTTCAATGTAAATACCAACGTCTTCCACTCCAGCCAATCCTCGACTTCACTCTTGGTCAGGTGCCACAAAATTTCCCTCGTTTTGATCAATAAAGTCCCGACAATGGAACCATTTGCTTGCCACTTTTCCTAACTCATGCGACCCAGGTCCTGTGCAGCCCATCAACCCAAAAAACACCCAAGATACTGGCCCGACAAATTAAGCCTTGTTGGAAACACCCGTAGAGCAGGTGCAATCTCACCCGAGATATCTCTTCGATGGGTAACTGTCGAAACCATGTTTCCGTGATTTATCGAGGGATTATAGTCCCTTGGCGCGCGGCCAAGGAGCTCGACCAAGTAGAAAGGATGGGTTCATTTGTGCCAAATTGTAGCGTACGCCGTGCATATATCTTGTTAACTACTAAGGGCACAACACGGATTCAGCCTTAGTAATTTGAACATAATAGAGTATAAATCAAGCTAACAAACATGCACAATATAACAGATGTGAAACAACGATTGTGCCATAAACATAAGATAATACTCAGAAGCAGCGCATACTAACCTATTCATGCATTCATACTTCTATTGGTAGTATGACATTCATTCAACCAAGACAGGACTTGCATCATAAGCACAACATAAACATAAACATAAACAACCATGTGCAATCAATCATCGGTACATAGGAGAATTCATGTGGAAACCCATCTGGGAAAAACCACAAGGCACTCTTCTTCTAGTATGAGAAATATATGGCTCCTTTAGCCTACATTTAACTACAAACTGTCTTAGATCTATATTTGTTTTCAAACTCTTTCGTGTTCTCATGCTCTCTGTCTTATTTCTCCTAATCTACTGCTACCATCTACAAATCTGCACATGGCCTGGATCGACTCCTCTAGCATCTGCACCTCTCTAGCAGAGCTTCTCTTCTATTACACTAACCCCTGACTGCATCCTACAGACTTCCAACTAATATACCACTCAGATATCTCCTCCTCCCTCTACTCTCTTAGAGATCGTCCCTCTATTAACCCCTCAAAAGCAACTAAGAGTAAACAACAACCAACAATTATCAACCGGGTACCAACCCTCTAACTATTTAATCCCTCCTATTTATACAATTTTACATAACCACGTAGGGTCTACTACATACAAGAAATCCATTAACTGTCACCATCAACCACCTCTCAGGCTACATCTATGGTGATCATGACTTGACACAAGGCACTAACGGCCTTACTTACAACATGCATTCACTCGTGTGGCACCCTTAAGCCGACTTCAACACCCATGATTTTCATGTCGCTTTCGGTCGTTATTTTTCACTTGTGCTACTATTTTACCCTGTGGCATCTTCCTTTTTGTGCAGTTCCCCTTTTCCGCATATTCCTTCTTCTGTACAGATTTCCTCTTCTGCGCAGCATTCTTGGCCCACATAGATTCCTTATATACCCGCCCTGTGCTTCCTTTTCCTTGCTTGCGATTGTGTGGTGACTTGATTCTTGCGCATTTATTCATTTGTGCTTATTCCTTGCGCACTTTCCCTAGGCCCAACGTATCTTCTTCTTCTTCCCCCTCATCAACCAAATTCTCTAGGAAATAGTGGTGTATTATCGAGAGCCAGCCTATCCATTAATATCTCCATAGTCTTCATCATTATCTCAAATTTGGCATCATTTGAAGAAGAAGGGGCAGAAGTAGATGGTTTATTTTCTTTCCTTCTCCTATCTTCCTCTAGTCTATTCTTTAGTTTCCCTGAAGCCATTAAGTTTTCCTCTACTTTTAGAGCATCTTTAAACATAGCAGGAAAACTAGCAGACTTTCTTTTTCTTAGCAGCAATGCAAACTCACTTTCAAAAGCATCTGCATAATGAAGTTTTGCAACACCTACCAAGTTTTTAATGTCAGTTGGAATGGAATTATATACCCTCACGAATCTATTCGAAAACTCATGCACAAATTCAAATTTCCCTCTCTTCAAATTGTTGTATTGAGATAATATTTGTAAAGGGCTCTTTTTTTCTTCCCACCTATCCAAAAACAGTGTTTGAAAGGCCTCAAAGGTGGGGATAGATCTTGCTGCTAAGTCCTTGAACCATCGTTTTTCCTCTCCAGACAAACTCTGTGAAAAAAACTTCATCTTTTCATCATCTTGATCAAATTCCTCCAGGTCAATGAAATCCTCAAACCTATCTATATGTTGTCTTGTTGTAAAGTTTCCCTCCCCATCATATAAGGAAATTCTCTGTGAATAATTTAAAGGGAGATCATGAAAAACAACTGGAAAATCCAAGGGTGAAAACCTAGCCCCATTGGTCTGGGTGGGTTTGGTACAGTAGGTGTATTTTGCAATACAGGAGGTTTCTAAGGAGGGATGTACACAGGTCTTGAAATATGTTGCTGGTGAGTTTGAAAAAGAGCACTACTTTCTTCAACTTTTACAGGGTTTTGCAAATTATGCCACATGGAATCTAAGAGATGTGACTCAAGTCTATTTGGATTAATATCTGTCTATGTTAAGTCTAAATAAGATTTAAATCTTAACAAATATTTCCCAACATTGAATCCCAAATTCAAATCTTGAAAACTATAAAAATCTTCTTGAATTAAAGACCTTTCATTTTGAGAAGTGCCATCTTTATTTTGTTCTAGTCCTAAGTCTAAAAAAACTTTCTAGGTTTTCCACACTCTGTAAAGTTTCAGTATTAGGATTACCACATGTGTTTCCTCTACTGGAAGCCAAGATTCCTTCTGAAATATTTCTCAAAATGAATGTAGAGTCTCCAAGGAAAATGCACAACCTTTTTCAAATGTAGAAATATCTGTTTGCCCACAGAAATCCTTTCTTTCTTTGAATCTTCCAGTCTTTGTCGTTTCTTTCCAGGGCTGATTTGAACTCTCGTCCCCGATAATGACACCAATATGTTAGCACTCAAAATGTACCTCAAGTTGTGAAATGCAATCTCAAAGTAACCACAGAACCAACTTTAGGAAAGAAAGTTGGCTTCTTTATTTCCAGAGAGGGATCTCTCAATGGTTGTTTTAACAAGGACAGATATGTAAATAAGATAAAGAATCATATTGTATTTTTGGTTGAAATAGGGAAAGTAAACATTGGACTATGAATCCAAAATATATATTATCAATCACAACTGTGTGCATGGAAACTTCAACAAAGGAAAGATACTTATTCAGTTGTAGTCAAAATGCTTGAGTCTGGTGTAAAAGAAGAGATAATGAACAGTCCATTAACATGGGAATCTATCAGAGATGAACCTAGTGCTAACTTTAGAGGAAAAACTTGGTGAATATCTGAAATAATAGTCAGTGCATATACATATGAATTCTGAACCATTAAACACTTATTTCATACATGAAGGAATACATAATGAAAAGCAATAACAAGAAAAACATACACAGTAAGAAAGGAAAGACAGACTGTAATCATAAACAATGCATGAATCTTTGAAGAAAAGACCAGATTCGTATCTGTAATTTATTAAGATAAGTCTCGAAATACACAACTCAATTCTCATGGGTTCCAATTCCTTTTCCATAATATTCATAGGTTCTTATACAATTGCTCCATGAGCTGAAATAAAACTAACTACTAAAATAAGGCTTAACTTCCTTTACATGTGTCATTTAACACTTATTACTACTAACTGATTCTAGAAAGTAAACTAATGCCTAATAACTATTCTTCAGTAGAAAATTTTCCACGATATTTCATGTCTTCAAGCATGCAATGTGTACTTAGACCTTCTGAATTTTTCCAGTGTCTTCCATTGGTCTGCAGATGGAAATTCCAATGTGGACATCTCCTTTGATAACACACACAATTCTATATGATCCCTTTAAGAATAATTCTACAAATGTGAAAACACTTCCTTGAAAGAAAATAACACTTCAAATTCATCTTCCAGCTTGTCTACAATCGTTTTTCCAGATAACAATTGGTTCATATCAGCAAAAATTTTGTGATCCAATCTTCATTGAACCAACTTGTCTTAATACTCCTTTTGAGTCAACATAGTTCCCTTTTCTTCCCAAAAGAATGAGAGTCCTTTCTTAAATAAAGGATCAAACATATCTCTAAAGAGATTTAATTGATGTGCCATGATGTCAATTTTGGCATGGACTGTGTCCAAATGGTGATACTTGTTCACTACCTTCCTAGCCCAGGTTATGATTGATATTCTATCATTTATGTTTGTTTCCTTTAGTTCATCCTCTGTTAATACATTTAAGAAATATATGGCATTTTTAGCATAGCCAATAGGCTTTTTATTGAGTCTTTCACATACTGGTGTTACACTCTTTTTGGATGACTTTATCACAACCTAATTATTTCAAACAAAATTAATATAAGGTCTCAACTTATTTGCTTATCCTATAATAGCATCGCAAATGATATGCTTTTCCCCCTGCACTGTTGATTGACCTATGACCTGTTTCATTAACTTATCATTCTTATTTTTTAATTGTTGGAATTTGGCTTCCAACTCATCAAATTTTACTTTAAGTCTTTTCACTCTCAACTAAAAGAGTCATGTCTTGCTGCCATTGTTTCAATTTTTTTTGCAAATTTTAATAACTTAGCCATGCAATATGTTAACTCTCCACTCAAGCTTTCTTTTTCCTTCTCAAGTTTAGCTAATTCAGATGTTTGTATCAGCTGTGTAGAAGGTATCTTCAGTTTCTTTTTCAATAGTTGAACAACACTCTCCTTTTTATTAAGAAATTTTTGTATCCCTGGTCCTTTATCTTCTTAGATCTTGGCATCCAAAAAATCTGTCTACAATCTTATTTTTTCTTGGTCGGCTCTGTTCTCCACCTTCTCCTGTCTTAATTGATTCTCAAAATTAATTTTACTAGTTTGCAACTTTGACAATTTCAATGTAGCTTTTAATAGATCAGTAAAAAGCATATCCCATGTTTGTGTGTGCATATGTATCATGTAAGGGATAAGGATGTTTTCTAAATCCATTTTCATTTCAGCAACTATGTTCCCTTCTTTGTTGTTAAGGCCAAATTTAGAGTATTATGTGAAAAATCTCTGATAGTAATAAGGGATACCTCTTGACTAGAGACTTTTCTCACTTCTGCAGACAACTTTAAGGATTCCTCTGAAGATATGTCTTTAGTCTCCTTATACGTATCCAAAAATTATGTCTTATTTTAAAACTAAGATGTAGAATCAGCTAGTCTATCAGCAAATGCATATTCTTTCCCCTCAAAGGCAGGCCCTATCACTTTCATCTTTTTCTTACCTTTGTCTTCTTCCGTAACTTGGAAAATATTTCCTCTTCTTCAACACTTTTCTTCTTTGGAGTCTTGGAAGTATCCTCCTCTTTTGTATCCATGGAATCTAAAAATTCTCTCTCGTTGGTCCATTCTGAGAAACTTTCTAAGGGTGATATTTTTAGCTACTGAGACCAAGTTGGAAGTTCCAGGTTGTGGTGAAGTAATTTGTCTCACAGAGGAAGTTGATTCTTCATGCATATCAATTTCCTTTTGAGTTTCATGGGGATAATGTGACCAATTTGCATCCTCTAACAATCCAGCAACTTCAAAATGTTCAAAAGGATTCCTTTTCAGAGCTCTTCTTCTGATTGAAATGACATGATGGGGGTCATAATTAATAGCAACTTCTGTCAAAAACCCATTTCTTTGTGAAAAATCTCGATCATTGGGAGAGAAAATTTATTTTTGATGATAAAAGGGCCTACAGCCCATGGCAATGTGATATCAGTAGACTTATTGAAATTTAGAAAGTGTTCAGTCTCCACTATCAATTTTTGTCTAATCAGTTCCATTGAAAAAAATCTAGGAGTCAAGAATGTAGGAAATAAATAAGGTTGATGAACAAAGCAATACAATCTAATCAATGTCCCTTTATCAAACAGAAACCAATCACCAATCCTTTTCTCTGGAGAAAACTGCAATATATTTTTCATTTCTGGCAGTAGCCTAGACAACTTATTTTGAAAAATGTCACTGTACACTTCAGACATGAGGAAATTCACAAAACTTTGTGTAATCCCTATTCATTTCCTCTATAAGTACCATATCAGGAAGCTGTAAATTATCCTCATTGAATGATAGAAACATTTTCAGTAGATAGGACTAAAATCTGAAAGTCTTGGTCTTGTGGAAATCCATTAAATGAGAATGAATTCCCTCCGCTAAGAATTCATCAAATTTAAGGCATGAAGTTTGTACCAACTGACTGGACTCTTCAGAATCAACTAGACAAGTACTTAGAAAAAATAATAGACTCGTAAGGGGCTCAGTGACATACTTTTTGTTAAGTAAAATGGTTGTCATTGATGTCAAAACTATTAAAAGTTAAAGATATGGTGGCAGGCTGAAATCAACAGAATAATAAAGGAATAACCCTGTTATAGGTTACAGGTTGAATAACAAACGAATAAACCTATAGCAGGTTGAACAACTGAGATCGTTCATCAAATTAAATCGACAACTCACAATGTTCTTGATGAATGAATTAGCATAGAGGTTAAACACGTTCGAATTAATAAAATTCCACGAAGGGCTAAGATTGGATGGCAGAGGTTAGTCCCACCATAGATCCAGCGGCTGAGGATCATCTCCACAAAATAAAGGAGGAAGGACAAAGTTCTGCAACAATCAAAATCATATGACTCATATTAGTCCCACACTAGATCCAATGGTTAAGGATTAATTCTGATAGTTAGGAGGAAAATCCAAAGTTTCACAAAAGATAGAGATCGGACAGCTGAAATTAGTTCTGCTAAAAGAGATCTATGGTGCGGAAGAAAAATGTGGAAAGGGAATCACGGAAGTAACGTTTAAATATTTTATGAACCTGCAACCCGCAATCAAAAATATCGAAGGTTGAGAAAGACTCTACAAGAGATCAATGGTGCAAAAGAAAGCTTGTGGAAAGGTGCTTTTGGAAAGGAGCTTGCAGAGAGTCGAGATACGATTTGAGGAAATGTTACATCCCACATCCCGTATCCCGCAATCTGGAGATCGACGCTAAAGGAAAATCCTGATGAAAATCAATGGTGGTAAATCACTGAAACAGAAATTTGGTGTGGAAATACGATTTAAGGAAATCGGTAGAGAAGATCAATTGTCTGGATTGTATCTAGTGAAAAAGTTTGTGGAAACACCAGAAAAACAATGAAAAGGGATGCGGAAATGAATTCTTAACTGTGGGAAGAAACGAAAAAATGTATTCACTGAAATTATGTGATAGTTGAAAGGATGGATGATTATTGGGTGTGTCTATAAGTAAACAGTCACGATCCAAAATGAAAGAGCGCATAGTATGGAGAGATGCATTGATAAGAAATAGGTATAGTGTATTTAAATAAATGAATGTGTAAAGAATTAAGTGTCTATTGGTCCCCATTTTGTCACTATTTTTAGGTTCAATACTTCACATATTAACATATGTTTTGCTACTTTTTAGTGCCTTTTGCACCATGCAGCTCTCTCTACAAGCTTCAGGTATGACTAAACTAGGATTTATGTCAATTCTATTTATTATCATCATTTTATTATTTCAATGGTTAAAATTGGCATGATATGGAGTGCATTTGCTATATTAATCTATTTGTATTATTCTCTTCAAGTTATATGGTATTTTTGGTGGCTTAATGAACAGACACGTGTTTAGCTGAACATATGGAACGTGTTCCCAGCTTGCTGTCTAGATCGTCAAATAGACTGCGTGTTTTTTGGTAGTATGTTTCTGTGTGTTAAAAACATGAAAATGTCCAGAAACTGTCATCACCGCACGTTGGAATCTCAACGTTAGACTTATTTTGGAAGAAGTGCCTATCTGGTATCCCTGTGTGACACCTTAATGCAAGCTTTGATTCGGACTGAAGTATGAACCACATCACGTGCTTGAAGGAACCTAATCAGCAAAAGAAGAGGAATAGTCATTTGTTAACTGTTAATGTACTTATTTGTCATTATGACTGCTTTATCTTGAAGAGCAGTCGACCACTAAATGGTCCACTTGCTCGCCTTCATTGAATGATGTATATATATAGATGATGTATGTGATTTAAAAATGAGTCTGGAGTCTTAGTTTTAGAGTCTCTCTCTCAGTCTGGTTGTCTTTTATTTGATCAGTTCAATCTGAAAAACTTTGTAACGCTACCTATTATCTTAATGAAATTCTTATTGTGCTGTATATGATTGTGTTCGATTAGAAGAAGTTCAACTCTGTTCGATGGGAGGGCCCCCCGACGAACAGAGCTTTTTTCCTAAGTAGGTTTGGTTATTTTCCCTTGCAACTAGTACAATTATGTTTATGAATTTTTTAGCTTTGTTTTTATAATCGTTCATGTTTTCTATAGTTTAGATTTCAATTTAAAATTATGTTAAGCATCTAGGTTCTTTTTATTAAATAGAAACCGGTTGTATTTAAGATAGCTTTCAAGTTCTCCACAAAGTCTTTCGATTCATAGATTAAATTTCTTTGATTAGTTATAATCTCGCTCTGCTTGTTCCAGTTTTTATCATGAATTTGCTTAAAGAATATGTTAGTTTGTTTTGAATTATGAAATTAGTTTAGGTCATATTACTATGAAATTCAGTCATTAAAGTAAAGTTGCTTTCTGTTTTACATTACAGTAGTAAATGCATGGGGTAGCTGCTCCTCAATAAAAGAATTTAAATTTATTATGTCCTTCAAGTTTTAACATTTTCGTTAAACAAACTGTCATACAGATAGTCTGTTCCACCTTTTATACAGACCTCCATCTCCACCTGTTATACAGTCACTCATTCAGTCCTGTTTATTTTTAATTCATTTCAAAGTTTATCTTTCTAGTTTTTCGATTCTATCTACATAGTAATGATTAGATAGTGTTTATATTTTCTTTTAAAGACCTTTAGATAATATTGTTTAAGACTTCTTGTTAAAACTCATTTCTCCTTCCTCTGTCTTTTATCTTATGCATAGGAATGATATTATGTAAAGTAACTCATCTTATTAATCTGTAATTAAGCCTTTAGTTCAAGTTGTTCCTTTAGTTTTAAACTACATGCATTGAGGGATCAAATGTTTATAATTTGTTCTTTTAAATTATACAATTGTGAAAAGGATCTATAAGATAGAACTCAAATCATCTTTGTGAGTTTTCTATTTGTTTATAAACTATGTCTGTCCTTATATAGTACTTTGTAAATAGGAGTCACTTGTATATAAACAATCATGTTTACTATTTCCTGTAACTGGACATTTCTCAGTTTGCACATTTTTGTACAGATAAAACTATATTTAATTCCCTTTAGTTTTTATACTTATTTTGAGAGCCATTTTGATACCCCTCCTTCCCCAGTTCATATTACAGTAAATGCCTACCCTCAAAATAATCAAGGAGAGCGGAATTAAGATAATTTAGTTAGTGTATGTATAGTTTCTATTTGGTCATTGTAAATTCTTCTCGATATAGTCATTTTCTCAATTAAATATCAATCTCTCTAGATAGAATGGTTTATTGTCATAACACTTTTTATACCCAGGCATTTATAAATAGTTTGATGTCACTTTTGTTTTCATTAACTTCATTAGGTCCTTAGAAGTTCAACTTAATATCTTTAGCTTATTACTACGACACTCTCTACCTTCGCATATATTTTGTAGCAACTCTAAGCCTACTAACCCCGGTTGATAATTAAATATTAGGTAAATTATTCAAGACAATATTTTTCCCAACAGTGTCTCTGTTAGTAAGCTCGATAAATTCCAAAGTGAATAGTTTTTCAATTGTTCTAATAGACTGAGAAAATCAGTCTAGGGTGGCAGGGTGGTGCTAGGGTAGGCCACAGGTCTCCAGGGGGTCGAAGCTTCCCTCCAGTCATAGGTAGAGAACAGGGTGTCGTAGCAACCTTGTCTGTTGAAACAGGCAGAAAACCATAGGGGTGTTGTAGGATCCTCATCTGTAGTTACAGGAAAAATATAGGGTGTATCTACATCATTTTTGTTGCAGCAGATAAACAATTTTGTAAATTCATCTTATTAATGAGTTTTTGTTGGTGGTTTTCTACGATAAAATCTATGTCTTGATTATTTATTTTGTGTATTTTAAAGTAAAAAATGACAATATTGATTCACTCCCCCCCTCTCAATATTATGGGATAAACCAAAAATTGGTATTAGAGCGAGTTCCTTCACAACAACTTAACCACTAGAAGGAATATCCCATCCAAAAATCACAATGGATCAACAACAAGGTTTGGCCACTAACAAACCTCCACTATTTACTGGAGAAAATTATGCTTACTGGAGTGTAAGAATTAGGTGTCATCTGATGTCCCTGGGATGAAAGGTTTGGGAAGCAATAGAAAATGAGCTTAAAATAGAAACCCAATACCCTACAGACACTGTTGAACTAGGTGAATATGAAGGTAATTCCAAATCCCTAAACGCAATCTTAAGTGGTTTAACAAACTTGGTATTTAATAAAGTTATGCAATGAACCTCTGCCAAACAAGCTTGGTACAAGTTGAAAATCATCTATGAAGGAGAATCTAAGGTCAAAGAATCCAAACTTCAAACATATAAAGGTCAATTCAAAAGTGTTAAAATGAAAGAAGAAGAGAATATTAGTGAATACCTTCTTCATGTAGATGAAGTTGTTAATGCGATAAGAGGGCTTGGAGGAAAATTAAAAGAAAAGGAAGTGGTAAGAAAGGTACTAAGAACACTACCAATGAGATATGACCCAAAGATATCCACCTTAGAAGAATGAGATGATCTTAAAAAGGTAACAATGGATGAGTTACATGGAATTCTCACCATGTATGAGATGAGAACGGGACAAAATGGATGTTCAAGAAAAGAAGCAGCTCTTAAAGCCTCCTTAAAAAATCAATCAAAAAACCCAAATGATGAGGAAGATTTTTTCATTAATAAACTTGAAATATGGACTGGAAAATACAAGGGGAAGTTACCTTTAAAGTGTTTTAATTGTGGAAGGATTGGACATTTTTCCTCTAAATGCACCTACACTAAACAAGATGAGAATGAAGAAAAGGAAACCTCGAAGTTCAAAATGGGTAAATTAGGAAACAAGAAAAAAAAACCATGGGAAAAAGAAAATTGCTTACACCATGGAAGACAGTGAAGATTCAGATGGAAGTGAAGTTGAAGAAACTGAAGTTTTATTTATAGGCCTAGATACTCAAGATTCAAATAGTGACTCAAATATGGAAGGAGAAGTAGACCTAAGAGTTGAACTTGTTAACACCCTTGAAGAACTTGAGAAATGTAGGAAAAAGAACAGAAAGTCAATTCTTTTCATCAGTTAGTTGGAATATCAACTCTTAGATGCCAAAAAGGTAGAGGAAGGCCTAAACCTATAGCTGAAAAGAAGAATACAGGAATCTGAAAAAATTGCAGAAGAAATCATGCAATTCAATAGAAATATTGATGAAGAATCTATCAAATCAAAGTTTGATAATAGCTCAAGGATTCTAGATGACATTTTGAGTAGCCAAAGACCATCAGGTGATAGGTCTGGTTTGGGGTTCATTAAAGAAAAGAGCCAGAGATTTTTCATGTCACAAATCAAGAAGGAAGTAAGAAAAGTTATGCTAAAGTACTAAAGACTCCAGCTAAAAAGGAAATAAGCAAGAAAGTTGGCTTAATTTATCAAGATAAAAATAGAAATAATCTAGCACCCAAGAGACCAAATAGATATCTATAGATATTTTCAGGTCACTGCTCTGCTTGTAATAATTTTGGTCATAAAGCCTTAAATTGCAGAACTGAAAGAAAGGTTTTTGAATACAAGAAGAAGTCATCAAGTAATGAGTCGAAAGGAAATAAGAATCTTTTTACATTACTTCAAAAATATGACATAGAATCTTATAAATGTAATAACCATGGACATATGGAAAGAGATTGTAAATTGAAGATTCATACAAGGGATATTGTTGCAATCAAACCTCAGAACACCAAACAAAAGAAGTATTGGGGAGAAAAAGAATGAAAAGGAAAGCTCCATGATTGCTTTATCTGCAACTGAAAACCAAAACTTATCGCACTTTGACAGTGGTTGTTCAAAACATGTGACCGGTGACCCAAGAAAATTCATAACACTAAACGATAATAAGGGAAAAGTCACTTTGGGAGACAGTATGTCCTCCAAAATAATCGGCAAAGGAACAGTTGTTGTCAACAGCAAGATCAAAGCAGAACACGGTTTTCTAGTTGAAAACCTCAAGCAAAGGAATGGTTGTTGTCAACAGCAAGATCAAAGAAGAAAATGTTTTGCTAGTTGAAAACCTCAAACCTAATATTCTCAGTGTAATTCAAACATGCGACCAAGGACACATTTGTATTTTGACTCAGAAAAATGTGAAATCAAGAATAAGAAAACAGGAAAGGTCATTTGCATTGCTATGAGAAATACAAACAATGTATACATATTGGAAAATGAAAATCAGAGCTACTTAAGTATGGTAGATGAAATTGTGTTATGGCACAAAAGGTTGGGACATTTAAGTTTTGACAATCTTGCCAAAATAAGCACAAAGGAAACTATAAGATATCTAGCAAAAATTGTAGTTCCTCTAAACTCTGTATGTAAACATTGTCAGCATGGGAAGCAAACTAGAGCCAGTTTTAAAATAAAAGAACATATGACCTCACACCTTCTGGAAATAATACACACAGACCTTTGTGGACCAACTAGAACTAAAATCCTGCAAGGATATCACTGTTTCATGTTGCTCATTGATTATTACACAAGGATGACATGGGTGGAATTCCTTGAAGAAAAATCATAAGCTTTTGAAAATTTTAAAATCTTCAAGGCAATGGCTGAAAATGAGTCAGGTATGAAAATCAAGTGTCTTAGATCAGATAATGGGGGAGAATTTACTTCAAATGAATTCAATGAGTTCTATGAAGGTCATGGAATTAAGAGACAATTTTCAGCTACAAAAACTCCTCAGCAGAATGGGGTTGTTGAAAGGAAAAATAGAACAGTCCAAGAAGCTGCCAGAATTATGCTCAATCAAACAAAAATGTCAGATTCATTTTGGAAAGAAGCTGTATACACAGTTGTCTACATACTTAACATAGGGAAACTCATAGTGAACAAGGATAAGACCCCCTATGAATTGTGGTATGGAAGACTAGCCTCAGTCAAATATTTTAAAGTATTTGTCAGTAACTGTTACATCAAAAGAAATGAGGATGACCTTGGAAAATTCAACTCCAGGACTGATGAAGGAATCTTTCTAGGGTATTCATCCACCAAAAGGGAATATAGGTGTTACAAATAAAAGCTTACATAAAATTGTAGAGAGAGCTTATGTGAAAGTAGATGATATAAAACCTAGGAAAGAGAAAAATATTGATAGTATTGAAAATACATGTGTTGATGAAGTAAAATATTTGCAAAAGGACAAGAGCATTCATAACAAAGAAGAAGACAAAGAGAAGCAAGATACATGGGAAGATGAAGAAGACTTCCCTAGACCTGCCACTAAAACTCCTTCTAGAAGGATACAAAAGAATCATCCGGATTCACAGATCATGGGTGATAAAAATGTTGGAGTCATAACAAGAAGACAACTACCAGGTGTTGAACAAGCCTTGCTCTCAATAGTTGAAACTACGAACTTTACTGAAGCTAGCAAAAGTGATGAATGGGTCAAATCCATGAATGAAGAACTAGATCAAATTGAGAAAAATGAGACCTGGGAACTTGTAGGAACCAAATGGATTTTCAAAAACAAGTTCGATCGATATGGACAGGTAATAAGGAACAAAGAAAGATTGGTTTGTAAGGGGTTACTAATATTTTGTTTTTGTTTTTTTGTTTTTTTAATTATAGATATTATTATATTAAATTTTTAAATGAAATCTTTATATTAAATTTGTGTGAGAATTTTATTTTTAATAAAATTTATTGAAGATTTATATGTAATACTTACAATTATAAGTGAAAATTATTGCATCTTTCAAATGGGAGGATTTTGAAGTTAATATAATTAAATGTAAATGTAAGGAAAGTCAGGTTTAATTAAATTAAATGTAAATGTAAAGAAAGTCGGTCATGAAATCGTTATTACCCATAAATTTTGTAAATAACTAATATCATTCTTATCAAAATTTTATATAAAATCTTCATATTGGATTTGTGTAAATTGTTAAAGATTAAAGAAAAGAAGCAAAAGATGGTGGAACACACAATGGGCATATTGGTTTCCTTATCATTATTAGACTCAAGTATTTATAGAATTACATCACAACTATACCATGGGCCAATACTATGGGTCACTAATCAAGATAAGGTGACCAAATCAACTACTCAACTAAGTGACTAATTAATGTTGCATTTAGGCACTGAGATTACATTTTTCAACATAGCCCCTTAACCTCAAGTGGTACAATATATTCAGCACTGTCAATGCCTAAGTGCTCTCTCTAAAATCCAAATGCAGTTGTTCCCAATGGTTTAGTGGACATATCATCCCATTACTCCTTAGAGCCACAAAACAGTAACTCACGAAAATGATAGCGAGTGTCAATATGTTTGATCTTTCTATGAAATGCATTATGTTTGGACAATGTTATTGCAAAACTATCATCACAAAAAATAGGAGTTGGATCATTTTTTGTGCGTCTTGTATCCTTTAAAAGTCCTCTTAGCCAAACTGCATGGCAAGATGTTATGGTGGCTGCTACATACTTTGCTTCTGCAGAAGACATGTTGACAATGGGTTGTTTCTGAGATAGCCAAGAAATCAAATGTGTACCCAAATGAAAAGGATAACCATATGTGCTTCTCCTATCATCAATGCTTCCAGCAAAATCATTTTCAATGTACCCTATGAGAGTACTATCTGGTGAATGAGTGTACCAAAGACCATCTCCAAGTGTGCCTGCAACATATCTCAAAATTATTTTTCCAACTTTCCAGTGAGAATATTTGGGAGACTCCATAAATTTGGACATAAGACGGACAACATGCATCAAATCAGGTCTAGTTGCAATAAAGTACATTAAATTGCTTTCCATTCTTTTATAGTGTAGAATTTATTCTCGGTCCATCATCATTCTTCGTTAACTTGGTTTACATTTATCCATTTAGAATCTCTGTAAAATATCATTAGCATACTTATGCTCACAAATGAAAATACCTTGATCAGTTTGAGTAACTTCCATACCAACGAAGTACTTCATCAAACCTAGATCAATCATTTCAAATTCATTTTTCATGACTGTCCTAAATTCTTCAAGCATCAAATTACTAGTGTAAATCATGTCCTCAACATAAATACATACAATCAACATGTTACCTTGCTGATTTGTTTTTACATACAAAGTGGGATCATTGTTGCTTCTTTTGAACCCATTGTTGATGAGATAGGAGTCAATCCGACTGTACCAAGCTCATGGAGATTGGTTTAGACCATACAAGGCCTTTTCAGCTTAAATACTTTGTTTTCATTACCTTTGACAATATGTCCAGGTGGTTGGTCTACATAAACTTCTTCTTAAAGAATACCATTGAGAAAGGTAGATTTCACATCCATTTGATAAACAAACCACTAATTTTTTGTTGCAATGGTAAGTACGGCTCTAGTGGTATCCATCCTTTCTACAGGAGAAAAATTTTAATCATAATCTACACCATATTGTTGTGCATATCTTTTGGAAACCAACCTTGCCTTCTACTTTTCAATCTCTCTTTTTTCATTCAGTTTGGTCTTATAGGCCCATTTGACCCTAATACTAGTTTTATCTGCAGGGATGTCAACAAGATACCAAGTTTGATTTTTCTCAATAGCATAAATATCTTCATCCATTGCTTGTACCCATTGTGCATCCTTTATTGCTTCATAAAAAAATTTGTGCTGACAGTAAAACAGAACATACTGAACTTTCTCATCAATATCAAGAGTCTGCTCATATCACTCCCTCAAACTTCTGGTTTTCTAGTTCTAAGGTGGATTGTCTACTAGTGTTTCGTCTTGTTATTGTACTTCCAACCTTGGAAGTCTGATAGGTATATCTGACAGATATGAACTTTCCTTTTGTTATCTATCTGAAGGATCACTCCAGAATTTGTCTTCAAGGAACTTCACATCTCTGCTCACCACAATATTTTTGGTGATGGGATTATACAACTTTTAAGCCTTGTGTTGTTCACTATAAATAGTGAAAATGCACCGCTCACTCTTCTTATCCAACTTTATTTTGAGTTCATCAGGTACATGAGAAAATGCAATAGAACCAAAAACTCTTAGATATGAAACACTAGTCTTAGTGCCACTCCATGATTCTTCAGGAATCTTGTCTTGGACACTCATCATGGGTGATCTATTGAGCAAGTAAACTAAGCATGCAACAGCTTCATCCAAATACCCATCCAATAGCTTGATGTGTGATAGCATGCTATGGGCCATGTTCATGATGGTCCATTTCTTTGGTTCTATAACTCCCTTTTGTTGTGGAGTGTATCTGGTGGTGAACTGTCTCTGGATGCCATGTTGCTTATAGAAATATGTAAAATCATGTGAATCATATTCACCTCCACCATCTGACCTAGGAACTTTAATTAAATTTCAAGAATGCTTCTTAGTCAGGGAATTGAACTCTTTGAACATGGAGAAGGTCTCTGATTTTTTCTTGAGGAAATAAACCTATATTTTTCTTCTAAAATCATCAATAAATTTCAGAAAATAAAACCTACCTCCTATGGATTGGGTTTGCATGGGTCCACATAGGTATGTATGAACTATATCAAGATGTTCTTTGGCTTGATATGTGGAAGTAGGGCTGTTATCCCTTTGATTTTTCCCAAAGATACAATCCTCACAGGATTTGGATTGTTCATGTATAATTGGTAACCCCTTGAGCATTAATTGTTTATGCAGGATATTGATATTCTTGAAGGGAAGATGACTGAATCTATGGTGTTATAACCAGGTTTCATCTCGGATAGAAACTGTATGGGATACAGATTGTGGAAGGTTGGTACTTTTGAGACTGAGAGGAAATATTATGTTCTTGGTCATTTCAACTTTATCTATGATTCTCTTGTTGAGGGGTTTATCATAAATGGCACATTATGTATCATAAAATAAAATATCATACTTGTTCTGAAGTAATTGACCTATACTGAGCAGATTGAGATTCAGATGTGGTACATAGAAAAAATCATGAATAAAATTCTTTTCATTCTTCTTTGTAAGTATAGGAACAATACCTTTGTCTTTTTCTAGAACCAAAAATTCATCTCCTATCTTGATATTCGTGACAACAGAGGAATCCAAACTAGAGAAAAATGGCTTGTTACCTATCATGTGATTGTTACAACTTCTATTTAGTAGCCATAAATATAAGTTGCAATGTTCTTCAGTTTCTTGATAGGAGAGGAACATAAACTCTATTGGGATATTATTAAACCCACTCATAACTTAGGATAAAATATTTATTCATTATTTGATTAAATTCCCACCCACTAGCTAGATAGTTGGCATCCAATTGCACCTTAAAGTCAAAAATTGCCATCTATACCCTAGTAATGATTTAATTATGATTATGGGTTGATCTTGACCACTTTATTGACTCCCAGAATTAGTAACTGCACTTTCCTATAGATTCTGCCTTATTCTACTTTTATCTACCTTTTTTGTGGATAAGGTAAATCTAGTTAACTAGGAAACTGGTATCTTTTGTTGCCAACCTGTCCTCCATAATTTTCTCTCCATTTTCTAGGATTAGCATGTTTTTCCATAAATCTTGACAACTCACTCATTCTTTTTCTAATTCATGAGTTCCTTGATTGATTCGGAAGTGCTTTAGCCACCTATGGGGGTTTATCATATTTGGTAAGTCTACCTTCTGAGCTTTATGAGTTGTCTCCATACAACTTGATTTTACCAATGAGGGATGTATTATTTATGTACACTATTATTCATCATTATTAAATGGAAGGATACACTCCAATATTCATATCTTCATTCATGTGACTCGGTCTCTTTTCTTCTCTCTATTTTTCCTGTGTATGCTTGTGAGAATTATCTTAGTAGCAAGATCCATTTCCAGTGCTTATTATTAGCATATTTTCTCATAGCATTGGAGCTAATATTTATACATGGTATCATAGAACAAGGTTTCTCAAGTTCTACAGAGTTGAGGAGTGCATCCAATATCTTGTCCCTCTTTGAAGAAGAGATTGATCTAATCTTACAAGTTTTTCTCCTAGTTTTGTTTTGCAGGTTGCAGAGAGTATCTTCCAAAGAATATCAAAAAATTCAATATGAATTCAAAATTTCATCTACTATATCCTTTCAACTATGCTGATTGGAATCCCAAGATGAGCGCATACTTGAAGAGGAAATGTCTCTTTGAAGTCTCCATTGGTGCATTGAGTGAAACCGAGTCTTATGAAGAGAAGATTAACTAGATGAATAATTGTGATAGAGCTTATGGAATTATGTGTTTGGGAATTTATCCAAATATACATCATCTCATATATTTTGTTGAATATCCCTTTGAGCTTTGGAACAATTTGGACAAATATTTTGGTATGCAGGAAGTAGAAGATGAAGCATGGAGCGAATCCAGCATCTCCTCATGTGTTCTCTCTCAATATGTCTGGGCCTCTACATTCTTTGATGAATTTATTTATAATGAATAATTTTCTCATACAGTTCATGTTGTTGCTACACTCTTTGATTCAATTTCTTCCTCCTTTAATCAAGAAGCAAATATTGAAGAGACATATTTTTTTGTATCTCTTGAAGTTGAAGATATTGATTCATCTTCTTTTGATGTTGATGATGAAAAATAAGTGACATATGGAGCTGATATTGATATTTATTATGATCCATTCACCCATTTAGTTTTCTCTATATATTCTATCTTATACTCTGGGATCTATGTTGTGATCTTTCACGCTTTGTGCATACCTCTCTCATTGATGGTGTGCAACCTAGTGTCTTTATAGATGATTTCTTATCTAAATCAAGTATTATGTGCATCATACCACTTACCTTAATCAATATCATGTTCTTCAGCATCTCCTCCTTTTTTATTGGAATCAATACTCAGATCCTCCTTGAATATTTTGAACATCTCATTCCTTCCTCCTTTTCTAGTACAAAGGATTCATTACTTGTGTATTCCCATGAGTCTACTGATATGCTTATATGTGATCTATTAGATTCTTTAGAATCATGTTTTCAGGATGATATACATGTCATGACACAATTCATACCACCATCCATACCGTCTACCATACCTCTAAATAATCCTAAGACTATACAAATCCCAAGTTCACTAGTTGATTCCTCATTAGTCTCTTATGCAGTGTTAGTTATATTACATGGTTTGAAGTCTTTCCTATATTTCAATGGTTGGTTATCAATGACATTGGTCATATTTGGACTGATATAAACATGTTTTTATCTATTCTAAACACTTATGGTTCAGATATCAAGTCCATTCATCATTCATTTTTTAACACTCATCAGTATTCCCCAGTTGCTCATAGTTTTCCTAGTCTAGCCCTAAATCCTCTTGGAGTCACTAAAGCCTTTGTCTTTTGTGTTCCAGATGCTAATTTTTCTGATATATCATAATTTTATCAACCTCATATCAGATCTGGGAAGGTGCTACATAAGATTGGAAGAATGACATGTGATTCACGTCACAATTTTGCAGCTATTCAGGGAATTGAGTGTGTAACAAATTGTCTTAATTTTTGTACGCTTTGGGAAGGAGTATGCACAGATCTCTTTTCCATTTCAGATTTTTTTTTCATATCAGATTTTGAAACCAGAAAGAAGCATTCATATAATGCTCCTACTGCATCAGATGATGAGATACCGGGATTCTCTCCACTTCGTTCTTGCATATTCAACACTCTAGCTCATGATCATGGAGTTCATGGTTTCTTCATCAAGTATTTCACCAAGAAGCAGTTCATTAAGCTCATTCAAGTGAAGATAAATATATTTTGAATACATATTATTTCAAATTTTGTGCCTTGTCCTTTCTTGAGGGAGGATTTTCCCCATGTGGTTTTTCCTCTTTCCTCAGCTTTTTGGACATAATAATTGTTAAAGAGTGACCATAGCCTTGTTGTTGGGCCCTATATACACCCATATTTTTTACACACCATCATAAATTCATACTTAAAGGGGGGTTTTGGGATATTATTAAACCCACTCATAAGTTAGGATAAAATATTTAATCATTATTCGATTAAATTCCTACCCACTAGCTAGATAGTTAGCATCCACTTGCACCTTAAAGTCAACACTTGCCATCTATACCCCATGAATTATTTAATTCTGATCCTGGGTTGATCTTGACCACTTTATTGACTCCCAGAATTATTAATATCACTTTCCTGTAGATTCTTCCTTATTCTACTTTTATCCAGCTTTTCTGTGGATAAGGTAAATCTAGTTAACTAGGAAATTGGTATCTTTTGTTGCCAACCCATCCTCCATTATTTTCTCTTCATTTTCCAGGACTAGCATTGTTTTCCATCACTCTTGACAACTCACTCATTTTTTTTCTAATTTGTGAGGTACTTGACTGATTTGGGAAGTGCTTTAGCCACCCATGGGGGTTTATCATATTTGATAAGTCTACATTTCTAAGCTTTATGAGTTGTCTCCATACAAATCGATTTTACCTATGAGGGATGTACTATTTATGTACACTATTATTCATCATTATTCTTCTTAGAATAATGAGAATTGGAGCTAATATTTCTACAAAATATGACAATCCTTCTAATTCTTTAGATATATTGACTATGCCACTATTCTGGTTTGCTTGCTTCTTTCTACATTCTCATTCATAGTGGCCATACTTCTTGCAATAGTTACATTGAATATTGGACTTATTGGTCCATATCTTGCCTCACCCCCTCTGACCTTGAGAGTTGTGAGAGTGCTATGAGTGATCTGAATGTTCATGAATAGTTATGTCCTCTATATGAAGAGGCCTATGGCCTCTTCTTCCTATACCTCATCCTCCTCTATCTCGAACTCTGCTGAGGGAAGCTTGGGTGTTGAAAGCATTGGTCAACAACTCTTCTTATTGATTGAGTCAAGATTCATGAGATAGAAGGGATCCAGTCAATTATTCTAGGATAAACTAAGACAGATCCTTTGCTTCTTCTATGGCAGTCACTACCATAGAAAATTTCTTGGTGAGACACCTTAGAATATTCTGAAAAACTATCTTCTATTCTAGAGGTTCACCATTGGTTTTAAATTGGGTTACAATGCTCGAAACCATAGTGTTATAGCTGATTTTACCACACATGGTTGATCACATATTTATGGCCTTCCCTATCCCTCTGTAGACTCTTTAGACCCCATGGACTTATATTATCCTTTGATGTTCCAATATCATCCCTAAAAAACTCATATTTATTGTTGTACGCGGATTTTAAACCCATACCCATACTTGCGTGTACACGCGACTTTTGACCTCAAACCCGCATACATCAGGATGTGTGCATAAGTCCAAACATTTTTGGAGTTTTCCTCATATGAGTCTGAATATCCTGAATCTTTTCCTTCCATATGCCTTGAGATCGCTCAGATTCGACCCTCCATTACCCTTTTGGAGTACTATATAAGGAACCCCTTGGATACATTGAAGAGGAAGAATTGAAGAGCAAAGAAACTATAGTCCATTGTTGCTTCATTTTGCTTATGCTTGATTCTACATCCCTTTGTCCCTTTGGAGCACTTTGTGTTCTTCCCAAGCTTGTCTTTGTCTTGTGAGCTTGCTATCGAGAGATGGAGGATTGAGGTGGTGGAGGCCCAAGTGGAGGACTCGGTTTCTCCGGTTCGTAGACATGCCGACAAAGGTTATCACTCTTGTAATCTCTTATTTTATTAATATAAGTATATTTTCCTATCCAATGATGCGCATTTGAATATGAATATTGTTTCCATGAATGTATTTTAATTGCTTAAACATTCTTGAATATGTATGCTAGAGTAGGTCTAACACATTATTATAGAACATGCTTGTCTTGTTTGTTGTTGTTGAGAGAAAATTGCTAATGCAAGCGTGAATTGGAAAAGCTCAATGGGGATCTACTTCAACAGTTCGGAACAAGGTACGATTTGGTATCCCTTAATGTTAGATGTTTGGTTTCTCTTGCATATTGGGAAAGATTGATTTCTGGTGTCAAGCTGTCTATTGTGATACCCCCAAAGCCATAGGAAGTTTCTCTCCGTAACAGAATTGGCGACTCTACTGGGGAAGTTCCTTGTTTTTGTTTGGGGTTGGGGGCACAATGTGCTTGATCTTATTGACTCTCTCTATTTCTCCTCATTTATGTGTCACATTTAGTAGTATGTTCATCCATTGACACTCCCCTAAATTGTTTTGAACCTTCGCCTACTTTTTAGCACTTTCTTCTCTATATACGCAGGTTTTTGGCTAAAATTTGCGTACATACGCGGGTTTTTGGCCAAAATTCACATATACATGCAGGTTTTTGGCTAAAATCCGCGTATACATGCATTTTTTTGGCCAAAAGTCGCATACATATGTTTTTGTTCTTTATACAGTCACATACATCCTCCCTTTTGGTTGAGTTTGATGTTGTGGGAAGTTGTTGGGTGGGTTGTGAGTGTGGTTGGGTCTTCCTAGGTTCTGATGTTGTCTGTTGACTACTTCTTTCGTGACCAGAGACCTCTTTTTCATTGATTTTTTGTTTGAAAGTAGTTCTAGTCATTTATCTCCTTTTTTGTTTTGTCATTAGTGCATTACTCTTTTTGTCTCAGTTTTTTGCTGGGCTTGTGTTTTATACTTGTTGCAGAGACTAAGAGTTTTAAATGACTTTCATTGCCTTTTTCATTCTTTTATATTGAAAAATACACAGTATTTGCATTTTTTGCATATGGATTTAAGGAGGTACTTGAATTGGATTTCTTGGATGAGAGTTTTGTTTAGGATTTCATATAGGAAGGACTACATTGGCATTCAAAAAGGAAAAACTTGCATCTCATGTAGTGCCCTGTTTTTCATTCTACAAATATTGCACTTTGCATTGTTCATTAGGTGTGCACTTTTATTTCACTACTGAGTCTTCATATCATTAGTTTCACGACCATTTCCTTCTGAGTAATTATAGCCACTAAAATCAACGCTTAATAAAATGAATTACACTTGTTTCTTTTATAGGGTGCATCAACAAGAATAGGTTTTAGGGTCTTGGAGTAGTTCATTGTGAGTTAATTCTCCAAGGCCACTAAACAAAACAAGTAGGTGTATGTCCAGGAGAGAGTGTGAAATCCTTGGTATAATTAGTGGTTCTCAGGACACTCCTCTTACACAGGAGTTAAGCATGAGCCAACGTGAGAAATTGTGATTGGGATAGCCCTTGGTCACTTTTGTGAGCGCCAGAGATATTTCCAGGATCGTATTTGTATCTGGGGGTTCTTTTGAGTTTCACGCTTTACTACCCTACCCATACGATCGATCTCGCCTGCGACTATCCACCTGACCATTGGTTATATTGGGGTGACCTTAGTTTCCTTACCTAGGTATCACAGGGGGTACTTGCAGAGGTTATTATGTAGGTGTCCTGGCCAAGTAGGGGTCAGATAGCATAGTCGCTATATGCGTTGAAGTTGAGGGCCACTATAATTGGTTACACACCTCCGCTTGTAGTGTATGGGAGTCTCGAGCCTCTCCTCAGCGAGACATACATGTTGCATTCGGGAACTCATTTATCCTCTCCTTGGCTTGCTTTCATTTTGGCTATAGATTTTCTTAGGAGTGTGCTCTTTGTGCGCTAGTTTGTTTTTGGGATCGCAGTTACTTGAGTATATTTATGTTCTTTTGAGTTCAAGTCCTTTTATGTTCGGCGTGCCTGATATTACTACTTGTATCCTGTCACCCGCTCCAAGTCCTAGTGCAGACCCTAGTGCTGGATTGGGGTGCACCACAACCCCTTATCTTGCACATAGAGTCAGGAGTGGTCATATTATATCCTCTACTCCATTTTTGTAGTATTTTCATTCCTTTCATCCGATCATAACACTAGTGTTCACCCTCACGAGGGTGGTAGTGGATACGTCAACGTTAGGTCTGCACCTTACATTCCTTCTTATGTCTCATCGTCCACTGCATTGTTTCCTTTGAATATAGTTGTCATGTACAATCCTCCCTATATCCTATAGTTTGGACTCTTTACTGACTCTTTTGGACTAATATTATTGTCATGTAGGGTCTGGTTTTTATACACTCTCTCTGAGGCTTTGACTCATTTGTGCCTAAGATGGGTATAAGTTTGAACTGACATATAGGTTAGGACTTCACATTTACTTGCATTATGCATCTCCTTATGACTATTTCACCTCGACCTTAGGTACGAACCCATTCCATGATATCGCGGAACCTTTATGATGTTGTTAGAAGTGGTATTGTGCGAATGGTAGAGCTTTCCTTCACATGGGTGCCCATGATGAGTTTCCTCCTTTAGGTTATGGGAGTCCCTTTTTGGTCTCGCCATGTCTTTGAGCAAGAGCTCCATACTCCTGTTGAAATTTATGCTGGATTTTCCCCATAGGGACTACATTGTATATGTCAAGTTGTAATTTAATTTCATGAGTTTTTCTTGCCTTCTTGAGCTTTATGCCCGCTCCCTGACTTTGACTTATCAGCCACATAGCCTGATCTTGTCTCATGTCTAGCCAAGCAGATCCTTTTTATATATATTCTTTGTAGCTTGATCGCCCCTTTACCGGGAGGAGACCTTCCCTTGAGTGTCATTATTCTACACATATTTCCTTGCATTAACCATAGGTATGTTCAACTGCTTGGAACTAGCTTGCCTATCCCTGACACTCATTTCCTCCTAGATATGTACTATAAACCACTTTTATTCTTTTTCAATATTTTCAAAATATCTGAAAAAGTCCAACAAAAAAATCAAAAAACCAAAAATCTGGACAGGAAAAGATGTTATCTTTGGTAGCAGTCGAGTTGTGTTTCCTTCGAACAGAGCACTGTATATCACATCTATTGGTTGGGTTATTAGTTTGACTTTAGGATATGTACTCGTTACTCTAAGTTTATCTCCACTGACTGGTTAAGCTTCCAGTCCCTATGGAGCCTCTTTTGATGCCTCCTGTGTCACAAAGATGTCCCAGTTTGCATATCGAGTCCATGTTCCCTACCTTCAGTCACCATTTTCATTTATTCTCTTGTTCAAAGGAAGTTGAATCCTGAGTCGATCATTCCTCATTTATCTTGACTTTTCCTGTCGACCATTCTCGGCACTGTTACTTGTTTGTGCACATATTGTTCATTGAGTTCTTCCACATTATACAGCGTTGCTGAGTACCTTGTGTTGGTTGATGGGGGATGCCTTAATGCCCTCCTTCCAGCGGATTCCATTCCATTGACTTTAGATCATTTATTATGGAATAGGATTCTAGAGTCATTTGAGTTCCTTGAGACTTACAATCATCAGTGGTAGGTTCTCTTACCATCGACAGTTTTGGGAATACATCAATGTCCCCTGATCAATGGATTCTTCCAAGTGTTCGACCTCAACACATCTATTCACACTTGTTAGATTTCACTTTGTACCTTGATTCCCATTTTCATTATCGATGGGTGATCTCACGTCTGTTAACGGTATACATCAATGACCGGTAATCAGGCGATGGACTACTATGTTCGACCTTGAGACTTCTATTCACATAGTAGGACATGTACTCGTAGCGGTTTGTGTAGAATACCTTCTAGCTTGGTGGCATTCGATATATGCTACCTCCTTGATCATGCCAGTGTTCATGAGATATCAGCTCTCATGATTTTATTCCAGTGTATATCAGATATCTTCATCTACTATGGAAATCTTAATCTGTTGTATATCTTCAGCCATTATGGAGATCTTGATCTATTGTATATCTTCATCCACTTTGGAGATTCTGATCTATTGTATATTGTGCGTGGCAATGACCACACATGACACATTTTGTATATCATTCCTATTCATGGCCGTTGTACTCTTATGTATCCGGGACTGCTCCATGTATTTGCAGTCATATGCAGAGATTTATTATTGTAGTGTATTGATGATTGGCTGATTCTTCCACCTGGGTCTTCATTACTCCACTTCTGGGATGGATGTTATAACGTATTTCGGCCATCATGTTACCCCTCTGACCTCACACATTAGGGGGCATCTGTTATAGCATATTTTACCACACATGGTTAATCACATATTTATGGCCTTCCCTATCCCTCTGGGGACTCTTTAGACCCCATGGACTTATATTATCCTTTGATGTTCCAATATCATCCCTAAAAAATCCCTGTTTATTGTTGTACGCGACTTTTAAACCCATACTCGTGTGTACACATGACTTTTGACCTCAAATACGTGTACATCAGGATGTGTGCATAAGTCCAAACATTTTTGGATTTTTCCTCATATGAGTCCAAAGATCCTGACTCTTGGCCTTCCATATACCTTGATATCGCTCGGATTCAACCCTCCATTACCCTTTTGGAGTACTATATAAGGAACCCCTTGGATAAATTAAAAAGGAGGAATTGAAGAGCAAAGAAACTATAGTCCATTGTTGCCTCAGTTTGCTTATACTTGAGTCTACATCCCTTTGTCCCTTTGGAGCACTTAATGTTCTTCCCAAGGTTGTCTTTGACTTGTGAGCTTGATATCGAGAGATGGAGGATTGAGGTGGTGGAGGCCCAGGTGGAGGACTCAGTTTCTCCGGTTCATAGACGTGTCAACAAAGGTTGTCACTCTTGTAATCTCTGATTTTATTAATAGAAATATATTTTCCTGTCCAATGATGTGCATTTGAATATGAATATTGTTTCCATGGATGTATTTGAATTGCTTATACATTATTGAATATATATGCTATAGTATGTCTAACACATTATTATAGAGCATGCTTGTCTTGTTTGATGTTGTTGAGAGCGAATTGCTAATGAAAGCGTGAATTGGAAAAGATCAATGGGGATCTACTTCAAGCATCTGGAAAAAGGTACGATTCGGTATCCCTTAGTGTTAGATATTTGGTTTCTCTTGCATATTGGGAAAGATTAATTTCTGGTGTCAAGTTGTCTGTTGTGGTACCCCCAAAGCCATAGGAAGATTCTCTTCGTAACACCTAGTCATAAACTGATCTACAGTTTATGTTTCCTTCATTTTCAAACTAAATTCGAAGGATTTGTAATCTTATCGTTTTTACTTGGTCTTTTCCCTTGTAGGTGGATGCGATCAGATTTCAAGCTTGATGTGCACTGGTGGCTCTTGAGATCCGCGGGAAAATGGATTCCTCAATTCAGCTTTGGATCGACCATTTGTTGTGAGATCTTGGTCTCAACAAGCTTCTAGGACATTCTTATGGGAATTACTCATTGCGTCTAGAGCATTCATATCAATTTCTTTGAACTTAGTTTCCACTATATCCCAACATTTGTTGAACTAGAGAAACGTCTTCATCTTGATAGACCAAAACTCATAGCTGGTACCAGTTAGTACGAGTCTAGAGATATGATTCAAATATGAGGTGCTTGTGCTAGTATGACTAACTAGAGATCTTCTTTTTTTTAATTGTTTAAAACAGTTGACACAACTTTTATAGCTAGCACAGGGCGTCAGAAGGGTGCACCTGTCAAAAATCCTGTAAGTGAAGAGTGGTCGATGCACTTTTCCTTTGGACAAGGTGTGTCAGTGGTGTCAGTGACACTCTTTTACTTCATGCAAGGTGCACCACTAACGCACTTTCTCTTCAGACAAAATGCATAACTGATGCACTTTTCCTTCAGGCAGGTTGCGTCAATGGTTCAATGACACACTTTTCTTTCAGGCAAGGTGTATCAACACTCCAAGAGAGAAAAAAAAGAAAAATAGCACTTGATTCCTTTATGTGTTCTGGCTTCGATCACAATCTTCGTGTGTGTGTGTTTTCCACTCTGTTTGAAAGGCTTACCCAAGACAAAAGGAATGGATCGGGCCATACGCTCTAATACCATGTTAAAGATCAAAGAAAAGAAGCAGAAGATGGTGAAATACACAATAGGAATTTGTTTCCTTCTCATTATTAGAATCAAGTATTTATAGGATTACATCACAACAATACCATAAGCCAATACTATGGGGCACTAATCAAGATAAGGTGACCAAATCAACTACTCAACTAACTTACTAATTAATGTTGCATTTGACCAGTGAGATTGCATTTCTTAACCTAAATGGCTAGAGATTATTATTTTATAGAATTATTAGAGATTTACATTTTAAATCTTTAGTTTGTGGTTGAGAAGATATCAAAATTGAATATGATTTTGATATCATGCTTCTATTTTTTTCACTTGCAACAAATGCTCCAATAATTCACGACCATCTACATTTGAATTTGCATCTAGTTAAAATACATATATGATGAATACCATGCATATATTTAAAAGACATATATGATTTATAGCAGATACATTGCATTTTATGATTACATATATATTTCTCATATAGCCATGGAATTCTATAATCAAATGATCATATTTAGGAGTGATATTGTTGCCATGGAATTCTATAGTCAAATGATCATATTTAGGAGTGATATTGTTGCATTTGAGATGGGGTGAAGATCGTTAACCCACCTTAGTTTGCCACTCTTTCCAGTTAGGTTCATGCCTTGAGTACAATGCAAACATTAAAAGTTTTGCTTTAACCAGAAAAATGTCTGCAAAATTAATGTATATGCTCCTATAAGTTGTCATTACAATACATGAAAACATTTCATTAATTTCATGAAAAACATCAAAACAAAATATAATGACATGCAATAATAAAGCATGTAGGACACACCAAAAAAGACTCATAATTAATGGGGAAACGTGCCCCAAAAAAATGCTTATATCCATAGATAAAACATTCGCACATGTAATTCTCAGATTGTGTTGCATGTTTTGAAAAAACAAACGAAATGCAGGCACAGAACAGAAACTAAATGCAGGAACATAATTTACAATAATTCATAAACACGCGTCGGTGAAAAAAAACAATCTATACATTATACATTATACTCATCCCTTAGAGCCAAAAAAATCAGTGAATAAAAACAACATAACTTTATTTTAAACAAAGCCAATTGCATATCTAAAAAATGAAATATTTTTCACTGAATGTCAGAACTCGAATGATCACTTCTGCTTTTGTTCAGGGTCGGAATTTCTCCTTTTGTTCCCAATAGGGAATTTCTCCTTTTTTTGTGTTACCTTCCACATTGTGGTTTCTTGTGTCAGTTGTGGTTTTTTATTGTTTTTTATTTTGAAGCAAAAGAATACATATCTGGATCTGGATCTTCAGTAAGTCAAGCCTCTCATCAAATAGTTATAGGCAATATATCCATCATCCTCTTTTTTAATCTTTGTATTTGGAATTTTTACATAATGAGTATGTATTTATAGACATAAATCATATTTATAATTGAAATATTAAGATATAACATCGTTATTATGATAAAACTCTAAATACAAAGATTAAAAGTAAGAAGGATGAAGATATTACCTGAAACTAGTTGATGAAAGATTGACTTACCAAAGATTTGAGGCGTTAGACCTAGGGGTCCTAGAGGGCTGCCGGGCTTTGAGCCTAATGCCATAAGTTAAGAAGAGGGCCAAAGTTGTACTCGCACTTCCATGAAGTTGTGATGGGACTTTCAATGCTTTTTGTAGTAACTTGGGTGGATGTTATACTAGTTGTGATAGAGGATGATGTTTGGAAGAAAGGGTAAATAAATAAATAAAATTTTATAAGTAATATAATAAGAAGAAGAAGAAATTAAAAATTAAAGTTAAGGATGAAGTTCCTTGAAGAAGGAAAGTATGTAATAACCCACAATGAATAATAATAATAGTAATAATAATAATAATAATAATAACTAAAAGAAGGCAATATGAGGAATTGCAAGGATAAAAATGAAATAGTAATATATAATAATAATATTGATAAAATATTAATAAATAAGTCAAGATCAACTAATAAACACTATATTAATTAACAAAGAGAAAATAAATAAAATAAAATAATGACAAATAGAGATGTTGAGGGAAAACTGATAAAATGAAAATAAACATGTTTAAAGAAAGGGGAGGAAGTGGTGCTCACCATTGTTTTCTCCAATGGGTTATGGACTCCATGTTGGAAGGTAAGGTTGACATACTTTATTGTTTGACAGATTGGTAAGATTCTCAGTCTTGGATTGAGGGTTTTGGTTGAGAAAAGAGTCATCCCCCACATTGTGATTTTTTGTGTCAGTTGTGGTTTTTTATTGTTGCAATGGTGGAGATAAATAGTACATATTTGGATATTTGGTAAGTCAAGCCTCTCATCAACTAGTTCTGGGTAAGATCTCCATCCTCCTCTCTTTTAATCTTTGTATTTGGAATTTTATCATAATGAGGATGTCTTAATATATCAATTGTGTAGATGTAAATCATATTTATAATTAATATATTAATATATAACATCCTCATTTGTTGGAACCTAAGGTCTTGATGGCGCACCACTCCTCTAGATATTTTGGAGACAATCAATCATTACACGACAGGAAACTAGTGGAGGATTCAACTAGAGGACCAACCAACCAAGTCGATGGAATGATTGAACAATCGGTTGAACAACCGACTAAACTTTGGGATGTTGTGGATTCTATGAAAACGGTTTGGACCAAATATCCCTATTTGTGGAATAGATCTTCCTTACTTTCAAGTAGTTGGTTAGATATGAAAACTATAAATAGGTGACCCTATGGGTTTTCTAATATATGGATCTGAGATATCTTTCACGTTCATTATGCATTGTGATGTTATGATCTTAATGTGTTGTGCTTAAGTGTTGTAACGGTGTCTTTAGACACTACCACTTATATTGGAATATTGTTCCCTTCTTTTCTTTTGTTATGTTCAATAATTTTTGGATGACAGGTTCCCCAACTTGGTATCATATCCCATTATTTTGACCTAGCCTTGTTATTTGCAAATTGTGTTGAGTTGGATCTAGGATCATTGACTCCGGGCAGAATATTTGTCGATTTATACTACCTAAAATTTGATCAGTCCCGTTAGACCAGAAGGATGGCTTCCAAGATAGAACCTATTTTTCTCAATGGACATAATTATGTTATTCGTGTGACGGATATGGAGACCTTGTTGAAGGGAGAAGGATTGTGGCAATTCACAAAGACTGCTATTGCTAATCCGATGGGTGTCGTTGCCAACTTTTTAAGTGACATCAAGAAGGACGAAGATGTGGGTGTTATCATGTCACACATTTTGAGGGAAATTCACTTTCATACTTTTTTCATTACACCACTTCCATATTTTTCTCCATAAATCCAGTCTTTAGGTTATTTTGTGTCACTCATGGTCCATCAAGCCTTTACTTGACCATTCATGACTACTTTCTATGAGTTGGATATATATACTTATCTAGATTAGGGATTTAGTTTATTATAAGCCTACTCTCATGTGAGATACTCGAATTTCCTTTAGTGCATTTGAATTCTCTATTAAAAGATGTATTATTTAGTGTACCACCATTGTTCAATAATATAATGATGGAATTTTATCCAATTGAGTTTCTTTTTCTCATGTGTTCAACTCAATTTTTCTTCCTTCTCTACATTAGTGTGTAATGTCCACAAATTTTTCTTAATAGCACCATGTTAAACCCCTAGCCCTAGAGAAACCCATGATTACTAGTGGAATAATAATCTATTTAATTATGAGATCATTTTGATCAAATAATTACCCTTAGTAGGATTAGAAATATTTCATTATTAAATATTATGAATTTATTTAATTTTTACACCTAATACATGTGTTTGTTGGCTAAGGTGGTGCATGGGGACTTGTGGACCCAATGACTTGTCATTGTAAATGGAAACTAGAAGAAAATAAAGAAATATCCATAAAGCCAGGAAAAATATAGAAAAGTGGCAGAAAAAACAATCAACCAGGAAAGCAGTGCAAAATAAGGCAAGTGTAGAAAAGTTGTCAAGATGAAAAGCAAGAAATCAAACAAGTTTCCTCATTCATTCACGAGGGTGCATTGGGAAACTGACGTGTGCCACATATTGAACTAAATTCTACCTTGAAGCCTAATTATACTATAAAACAATGATAGCACATCACTATCACAAATTTTGTTCATTATGAATTTAGAGTTTGAGAGATTGCTCTTAGTGGTTGAGTGATGTGCCTCAACTGGAGCTTTGGGTGGTATGCCCCTTAGCCAGTGAATCTTGATTTTTGGTCTCTCATTTCAGTGCATCCATTGAAGAATATTTTTTGTAGGTATTGATGTATCCTTCATATAATTAGCACCTCATCCAGAAGATATTGGAGGCCTCATATCAGTGATATTCACTCTTCTTCCTTACTTCTCTCATTTCTATGATATTCTAACAATTTTTGGAGAAGTATAATGGAAATTTCGACCCTACTCTTATGTATTTCATGTAAGGATGTCCAATATACTTTTTAATATCAGGTTCATATAACTTTAAGATCATTCACAGATTTTTGGAGGTTCATGGTTCGATTCTCCTTGGTTTCTTAGCTCCGAAGCCATACTATTAGGATTTCATAGAGTTAGTGAGCCTAATTTTCTGCCTTAGGTCCATTACAATCGTATCAAAGCACTTTCCTTCACTCCTATGGTAAGTACTCTTTGAAGTTGTAAAAATTTCCAGCCATGTCCTATTCTGATGTTGACTATGATGAGCAGTATGAAGAGTATTGCAGACAATATGAGGGAAAAGAAACCCTCTATGTTCATGGAGGAATATCAAGAGATGAAAATGATGACTTCTATATCCAATAATATAGATAATAAATCAAGGTTGAACCTTCAATGATTGATAAATACTTGACAAAGGTGATATAAGTATGTGACGAGATGCCCCGTGCTACCAGGAGTATCTAGCATTAGGCAAGGATATTGGTGCAGTCATGACTTTCAAGGAGTATGTATATCTCAAGTATGGATTTTGGCCACGGAATGTTGATGAATATTGTTGCAAGAGCATCAAACCATCCACAGAGGAACCAAATTTTTCCACCTCTTTGAGTAAATAGGAAGAAGAAGGAACCAAAATTGAATATTCATCAAAGCCATCTGCTTGTTCAAGCATTATCAGATTGTTTGGTTTTTCTTCAAACAAAGCTTCTAAAAGTTGTGACATGAGTAAAATTCAAGATACATAAGTCTCAAGTTTCGTAGAGGAGAATAGAAATTAAGTAGAGGTAGAGAGTCATGAGGTGGAGTGCATTCATTGCAAGGTGACTGCATGGGAGAAGAAAGTGAAGTTGAATGCACTTCCATATTCTTTGTGGGTGATTTCCATATCAATGCTAAGGATGTTGGTTCATGTGAGGGTGGTGAGACATATTTTGGATCAAAACCAAAATAAGATTATAAATGATATTTACAGTCATCTCTTGTGCCCCATAATGAAGAAGAATATAAGGCCACACCACTTGGGTATGAACCCGAGAATTTGGTTGAAGAGAATACCACCATAGTGTCCTAACATGAAGATGATGAAGATGAAATGACAAGGTGTGATGTAATTTCTGATTTGTGCAAAGATCGCCTTTCATTGCAACCTTCAGAGATATCCTCCACTTCATATCATGGAAGTGATTTTGCAACAGATTATAAAGCTGACCGGTATGTTGAGAATGAGATATGTGTTGTGGATGCATGCCACAAGAAATATTATCTTATGTGTCAGCCATTGGAAGGAGAAACTTTGGTGGTGTTGAAACTAAATTTTCCATGTGAATTGTTTTCAAAGTGAAGTTTTAGAAAGAAAAAAAAGAATCCTAAAAAGATTAAGATTTGAATATATATAACAAAGTGTGAAAACATATTTTTCTTAGCACAATGTAATCATGTTACTAGGCGCTAAGGGAAAAGGCGCTAGTGGACAAGACATGTGGAGACCTCACATGGGCATGGGACCCAGGTATGAAGTCGGGCACAAAAAAAAAAGATGAACGACGAATATTTGGTAGGGAGGAAATCGGCGGCTGGCAAGTGATCTGGAGCATGGAGTTACACGAAATATAGGTAAAAGGAATGGTATCAGATTATAAACCATTTTCCCCGTGGTGCAACTTGGTGAAATCCGTTGGGGAAAGCGATAAGGAATAAACCACTTTCCAATGCTCCCAAAACCGGGTTTATTTGTGGTATAAAAAATCGTTGGCTAGTCAAACAAATTATTTTATTTTGATGATGTAGAAAATATGGGGATGCTAACGGCCCATAAATCTTCATCTTCAGTCTCGGTTCGAAGGTCAAATACATGTCGTTCTCCACTCATCAGGTAGCTCTAACACCTTTATTCTTATTGGGTTTGTTGTTATGGAAAGGGCCCAAGGTTTAGTTTCACTCTGTAAATTTTGAATCATAAGGAAGAAGTCATAATCGACAAGGAAGAGAATGTTTTCAACCCCGTGTTTCATGTATGCAGTATCTATCAGTATAAGGAACAATTATGGGAATTCAAGTCACGAGCGAGATATGTTTTCAATGTTAATGGTTCTTTTCTGTAATATTTTTTTGTTGAACAAGCCATACACTTCCCAGAATTCATAGAATGGTGCGTCAATAATTATTATCCAACTGAAAGGGTAATTATAAATAGGAACACTACCATAATTCTCTGTCAAATTAATGCAAGAATTGTCTGTGAAGCCTTTAATATACCTGAGAATTTTCATGAGAACCTTGAAGTTTTTAGTGAGGAAGCCTTGGTTCTGTTGTATATAGAGTGTAAATCCGAAGTTAAAAATGTTTTCTTGTCAAATATTTTGAAAACCAGTCAATCAATAGAAGACCTTGCTTTACCTTTCAATGTCAATCTTTTCCGAAAAGATGTTCAGTTATTTTTGTCCATATTGAGTCAAATATTGGGTTATGATGATGACAAGTTTGTAACTGAATTTATGTTGGGATTTTTGTTGAGAACAAACTCACCTGAACCAAAGTCAAACCAAATGTGTTTCCTTGGTCTAGATAAGTTTTTAGCCAGTGCAATTCACTCTTAGTTGATAGATTTACCTAAAGCGAGACATTTTAGGTACCAGTCATATTTGTTGAACTTGCTTCTATGTTCTAATGTTTTTGAGTTACATTTCATTGGTACGATTTTCTCTCCTGGGCTTCTTGGGCAGATAAATGTGTTTGAGTTTTTCAATAAAATTATGGCAAAAGTATATAGAATCATATTTGATACAGAATTGAGTAGAGTTATGGAGGAAATGAAGAATACTTTGCAGCCTTCACCAGAGAGTTGTACAGGAAATTGGTTTTTTTACAGAGAGTTTACTGTTATTCATGTGTACGGTTTCACTAGACCACCCTACAAGTTGCCTACCTTTTTTACTCAAAGGATTTTTTCACTTGAATTCATTAGACAGAAATTATGTTCATAGGAAGAGTATTTTGGTGCCTTTAAGAAATAATTTGACGTAAATTTTCCTCTTAAGATTGGTCCTTTCATCTTTAAGAGTAAAGTTGCATTATCTATTGTTGAGAAATTTTTAGAAGCTATGGATTTCCAAAAGATGGAAAGATTAAATTATGATCCACGTCAAATTATATCATAGAGAAGGCATCAAAATAAGAACAAATCCTTCGAACATCAAATGATAGAAGGCATGGATAAATTTTCCAATTTGTTAAGTTTCAAGCAGGATCATGAAGAGATCAAAGAAGAGATCGTGGAAATTGATGTAGAGAGGAGAGATGATTTGGAATTAATAGTTCAGACACCTCCTAATTATGTTTCAGTGAATAAGAGAAACCTTTGAGAGATTGATATAATGGACGTTGATGATGAAAATTAAAACAAAAGAATGAAGACACGGTCTGAAGGGGAACTAATTAGACGACATGGACAGAATTTTGATGATTTAGAGAAAATATTTATTTTACAACAACCCATACAAATATAGCAATATTATTTTGCTGGTAAAAATAGCACAGAGTAAGACTGTAGATACAAATCTAAGTTTGATTTTGTTTCAAGCTATGAGAAGAAAAACAAGCAATCTTTGGATGAAATGAAAAATATTTTTCCCCGGGTAAGACAATCAACGGATCGACAACTTTCGTTGATTTACACCAGGGATCTAGAGAGGAATACCTAGAAATTTTTTTTGGTAAGTGATGAAAAAGTATCAGAGATGGAGTTTAGGTTGGAAAAAATTAGTGTCCCTGATAAAATTCAACTTCATAGACAAAATGGCAATGTATTATATTTTGATTTGTTGAAATACACTTTGAAAATTACGAGATTGTAATCAGTAATCGAAAAGTTGGAAAACCAACTTAGACAAGAAAAAGTGGAGAATAAAGCAAGTTCAGTTCAAATTAAGAATTTACAAACAGATCTCATTACCTCAGGAACTAAACCTAATAATATTTAGATGACTAAAAAGTTGTTGGAAGAAAAAGAAAACATTATTCAAGCACTCAAGAAAAAGCTAAAGGTTCCGGGAGCACAGCATGTTCAGTTGTCTTAATTGGCGGTATTGCAGTAGGAAAAAGAGAAAACTCATCAAGAGATGATGGACTATAAATGGAAAGTGTTGAAATTACAGGAAGAAAAGTAAGCTTGGGAATTTTAAAGGTCAAGATTAATATCACATATTTCAGTTTTGAACACAAATTGGAGGGAACAAGAGGAAGTATTGGAAGAATTGATGAGTCAGCCTCTGATTCATAATGAATACTAGATGAATGAGTCTCATGTTGAGCATCTATATGTCACCATGTCGAGGATTAGCTTAAGAGAAGGGGAAATCAAGGAATTAAAATAGGATAGTATTAGACCTAAACAAGAAATGGATCATGATATTGAAGAAAAGAATAAAGTTTTAAATGAGAAAAAGCAATTACAAAAGAAGGTCAATGAATTGAAAGAAAAGGTAACAGGAAAGACACCATTACAGGGAGCTAAGCATCTTATTTGGGATGCATTTCCCATGGAAATTATGAAATTTAGACCTTATTTTAATTATGTGAATTGTAAAATATTTATAGTAGATATGGCCTTCCAAAGGTGCAAGGTGGTTAATGAAAATTTGGATAAGAAGCCATTGGATACGATGCAGAACGCCATTAATTTCTTGAATACTTTAACGTATGAAGATATGCAGTAAATGGGAATTAGAGATAGACTCGCCCTTATTCTATGGGCTAAGAGATTTATCAGTAAGAATAATCTTGTCAAAACTGTACAGGAAAAGGCAAACCAGATGCTTCTTCAAATTAGAGATTTCAAAAACTCGTTAATGATGGTCTTCCTCCTTTCTAGTATAGCGATGGTAGGTTAATTTCTCAGGAACAATATCATAATCTGTTGGTGCGTAGTCGTATGGACCATTCTAAATTTGAAGATTTAACAAAAGGGTTGACTGGAAAAGTCATCATTGAAGATTTAATAGATGATTTTGAAATATTTGATCGGTTTCTAATTACTCAACGTAAATTACCACCTATTTCTTATACTTCATACGTGGAATTGGAAGTGTCAATTAAGGAAATGATGGACTACAACATCTTAAACCAAGAGAAATGGAAAGTCATGGGGAAGTTCAAAATTAACAAATAGATATTACATCAATGATGGAAAGGTGTCGCAGTTCAAAGGAACAGTTTAAGTACCTCATCTGGCATGCCATATGGATCTTTAAAACTTGTTATTTAGAAAAAATTTGCAGTTACTAGCTTCCTATAAATTTGGAACTTAGTTACAAGAACTTTGTGTAACAAGTGATTTGTTAATATTTTTCTCAAGGAGCTACTTTGTATATATTTTGAATTTTATGATGTGTTGGGGGCTGGATCCCAAAGAAAGAAGCAAACAATTGTGCTCAATATTTTTTGATATTTAAGGATGAGCAACATGGGCAGATTTTTCTGCAGGAAGATCAAATGATGTTGATCCTGCATAAGGTAATGGACAATCAATATGAAATAGCCAAGAAGTTGGGGTTAAAGCTCAAGCCTCAAATGATCAGGTTCCTTTGTAAGGTCTATATGTCTTTTGTATTTGGTTTTAGAAAACTGCTTCGGTTTTTAAGACCTTCATGACTGATACCTCGTTAGGAATATTTAAAACTTCTAGATCATTCTGGTTCAGTCTTGTTTCCTTTCGAGGGAGACTTCCAGATTGATCTCTAAGCTTGTTTTCCTAGAGATGGGAGAGCTTGTATTTTTTATGTAATTGTCTATGTGTTTGAATACTGCTGGTAATAGAAGGACCTACTCGCTTACAAAAAAAATGATATTTAATACAATTTTGTAGAGAACAGAGAGAGAGAACTCTTATGTGAAACAAAAAATCTTGTGGCAATAATTCTAAGTTTGTGGCCTTCCTTATGTGCAAGTTTTATCTTTATTTGAATCTTTTCATTGTATGTGTTTGTTCTTAGTATTCAATTGAGAAAAAATGATTTGGAATTCATATGTGGTGCTCCAAATGCATGAAATTGAATGCTCGTACTTTTTTTGTTTAACATTACATTGAAATTACTCCATAGCTCAATGCTTTGATGTAATGGATTATTGTTCTTGAAATATGCTATCATCTCATAGAAAAATTTATGACTGAAAATTGTTTCCTTCCTTGCTTCTGAGTTGGAGATTATTCATGTCCTTTATCAACAAAGTTGAATATCTTTATTTGTTTGACCCCATTTCCCAATGTTTTCTTTCTCCTGATCTTACCAGTTATAATTTGAAACATGTTTTGATTTGTGTTTGAAAATTCTAGCCACTGTATTGGAAATAAAATTTGTTGTTGTGGTGATCTTGGGTGGTAATTTTGTTAAGGTAGCCCCCTTTGACTGAAAATGATAGTTTTTGGTCTAGAGTTTGATTTGAGGTTAAATATAGAATTTTACTTCCACATCCAAAAGAAATTTCTAAGTGATAATAGGTGGATGGTATTATTTTTTAGTGGATCACTAAAGGAGGACAGAGAGAATTTTGTGGCATCCATGAAGAAATTTGTTGACACCAATGCCTTGGTGGCAAGATGTTGTTGGAAATATTCTGGAGGAGACTTGGAAGGAGAATCCTTTCTGGAAGAGTTCATAAAAATTAAAGAAGGCATCTTCAAGATGAAGGGGAGCTACATGATTTTATTATCTGATAAATATCATCTACTCATGGTGGTTGCAATGTACCATTGTTCATTCAAGAAGGAAGTAGAAGAGTCTAAAAGGATCCATAGCAAATGGGGGGCTACATATGATTCCTTGAAGAGAACCCAAGAATCTCTTAAAGAGTTAAAAGGAGTTTAATGTACTACACCATCCATATTGCATGGAAAATTATCATGTGCACATGGTAGGAGGTACTTTGGATGTGCTGGAGAAACCTCATGTGGAGAAAAAACATGAGAATGGTGCAGATTTGCATGTGCTTGTGAAAAGCTAAGATGAAAAAAATATTGGCCAAGCACTTATTCATATTGGCAGGAAGGATGAAGATTTCTTAGCCATGGGAAAGATAGATTAGGATATTATAATTGAATTAGAAAGAAAAATTAATTATCCATTCATGGATTAGGTTGCTAAATATATCACTGAAATGGAGGATCAAGGATGCACTAGAATTTCTTGCATCGGAAGAGGGTTATTTGTCATGCATACCTTGAAGAGGAAACCTCATGAAATGTCATTATGGGTGGTATATTCTTATCTAGAAGAGGTGTATGATCACATTCCATATGGATCAGCAAATAAAATCCCTTATTCATCTATTTATTGGGTGGATAGAGGCATTATTGAAATGAATACTTTGGGAGGTAAGGGATTTTTTGTTTCTGCAATAACTTTTTTTTTATAATTGACCTTGTCCTAATTGGTGAGCAGCAGCAAAGACTTATTTTGCAGCCATTAGATACCTCCCATACACATGCACATGAGGTGAATTTTTATTTTGCTGTGCTTGAGGAGTTTGAGGTCAAGAAAAAAGAAGACCAAGAACTTGTTCATCACCAGAGAGATTAAGAAATACCCTTAGAATATTGTTGCATGTTAATGTATTTGTAACTTCGGAATGTATTCAATTGTATATTTTATATTGTATTTCATTGTACCCTGACAGAGATGTTTGTTCCTCCAATCAAGAGAGTCATAAATATAATAAAGTCATGTAAATTCATTGAGGTTAACCCTCTGTTGTAAGTCAGGGCAATAGTCCCCACAATTGAGTTGAGGTTAACCCTCCGTTGTAAGTCATGGAAATAGTCCCCAAAGTTGAGGGGTATTAGGGTTATTAGAATCTCCTAGTGAGGTCAGGCCTGTAGAATTTTCCAGTGGAAAATTAGTATAAATAGAGAGTGGGGCTATCATTTGGAACATACACTCACTCAATAGTAGCGCATGAGTGAGAGAGGAGTAGCTCGCACAAGTGAGAGATAGAGAACAGCTGTCGGAGATCATCTTTGTGTTTTTGGGTTTTACTTTTACTATTGGTGCTCATTCTAACTCTAAGGAAGTTGCGGGGTTTTCTCCTTTATGGTTTCCCCAAGGAAAATTATTTGTGTCTCTTGGCTCTTGTGATTATTGATGTGGATGTTATTCTCTCAAACAAGATCCTAGATCATATAGTAATTAAATGATAAAAATATAACATGGTATCAGAGCTAACTTGACAAGAAGACATTGTACAGCTATAGAATATAGGGATTCTTACTTTTTGGGTCTCTCTCCATAAATCATCAATAAAAGGATGCTAGGATAACTCTCCATTGAAGGGGGCATCTTTATGTCAAAGCAGATTTTGATTCTGGGCATTTTCATTTTTTGACTTGTCACTACTACGGGAAATGAGGCCTTTTCACAAAAGAGGAATTTTTGAGTGATCCTAGCAGAGGATTTCTCTCCTCCTCAAAATTTAAATTTATAGACCAAGATCAAATTTTTTGGTTGGGTGGAACTCCGAGAAAGTCAATTCCTAATTTGAAAAACCCTAAAAGACTAAAACTAGTCATTTTGGGTAATTCTCTATATCTAGATATTTGAGAAGGACCCAAAGCCAAAAAATCTACAAGCTGAAGATAAATTCCTGATGAACTTTTTGTAAACATTTCAGCCTCCGATTCTCTATATTCTAGGAGATATGATTCCTCCAATTTAGGGTTCCAGCCTCTCCCGAGATTCAACCTTAAACGGGTGACCTAGGAAAAATTGATATATATCGGGCTACGAAGGTCCAAATGAAATTTATCAAAATGTTCCAGATAGGGAACAGACTTTAATTTTTGTGGTAAAATTTTAAGACCCCGAAGGTCAAACAATGACACATGGAAGTCCATACAAGTTCATAATTTTGAACAGTCATGAAATAAGTCACCTTGGGAAAATGTGCATAATTCCCAATTGGTGAAACCAATTCTACTCTAATATGTGGTATTAGAAAGAGGACAGACAAGGATAGCTTAGTGATAATTTTCAGACATGGAGGAGCAGTAATTTAGGATATACCACAGAAACAATATCAGGCATTTCTACAGAAGAAATTGGAAAACTAGGGCTTCCTGTTTCAAGAGCTTCCCTCCACTATTTTCAGAAAAGGAGTACATTGGATAGCTCACCTTGAAGAGGCCCATATTTATATCCAATTAGAATTTTGAAATTCCAAGTTTTAAAAATTAGGGTTTCTCTAACAAACCCTAGATCAGCCAACTCCAGAACCAGGACAGACGCCTCAAAACGTAAGAAAGGTCTTACAGCCAGAGGAATATGAGGCTAAGGATAGAGCCTAGAGAATCATTGCATATTCTATTAAATATCATATCATTCCTCCTGTGTCATCCTTGAAGACACCAAAAGGAATTTTTTGTTGCTACGACGAAGCGATCAAAGAAGAACAAGATATTGTTATAACCACCTTGAATGGCCTCCCAGGATCATGGGATTCATTCATTCGAGGAATGTGTGCCAGAAGGAAGTGATTACCTTCAGAGGACTCTAAGAAGAGTGCACACAAGAAGAATCTTGACTCATAATAACATAAGAGAAGATGGGAGCAACTAAATATCAAGCTCTCACGATTCAAAGAAGATCCCTCAAGAGATGAGGAATATGAAGGACTCAATTCTTGAAGAACCTCTTATCCATATTAGCATTTGGATAAGAAATGATGATGTCATGAATGAAGAAGATGATAAAGTTGAAGGCGCAAGAAGGAGTCTACCCATGAAACAAATAAAGATAAGTATTTTAATTGTCTTTTCCTATATATATAGTTGTTTATATGACATTGTTTGGTTTTGAAATGTATTATGCATGATATAATAATGAACAATATACTACTAATGTGCATGTGATGGGTAAGTAGCCCATGGTTCTATGCAACACTCCATTGTTACTTATCTATAATGAAACCTCTTTGCTGACATATTGGATTAGTGAACAATCTCAATGATGTCATGGTAGAGATGGAAGGCATCCAAAAAATTTCCATGAGATATGGATGAATGTTGTATTGGCTAAAATAGTTGCATGATTATATCTTTATGCATAAAGAATTTTCCATTATGAATATTCCCTATGAAATTTTTCTAACCATACAACTGGTGTATTTGAATTGTAGGAAAGATCATGTACAATCACCTACAAGAAAAGAAGAATGAGACTTGTTCCCAAGAACAAGTGATGACAGTTCAAGAAATAATCCAAAATGAAGAATAGTATGACGAGACTTCAAGAGGCCTCAGACACATTCTAGTTATGTGACACTATTAAGTGACATCATTGATGCAGAGCCTTCCAGCTATGAAGAAGTAGCCAGGAAGAAAGGGAAGGACAGTACCAAGAAGAATGATGTATAGGATGCAGTATCGAGACCTGAAGGGAACTCCATAGTGTCTTCCATATGGATCTACAAGATCCATCATGTAGTAGATGGAAACATCGTGGGATACAAGGAAATATTCGTATCACGAGGATTCTCATGGGAAGAAGGCATAGACTACGAAGAGAAATTTCCAACCACTGGAATTTAAGACACATGACAGGAAGACTCATGTGTACAAATTAAAGAAGGCCTTGTACAAGATCAGAAGGCACCCATGGGATAACACATACATGAGGAGCTTGAAGATATCCTAGAGTGATGAAGATCTTAACCTTTGCTAAAAGGTTGAAGATGAAATCCTATAGAGGATGACAAGCTCACATATGGGTGAGATAAGAACTTTTGAAAAGGTTGAAGATAGAGGATCTTGGTATCCAGTGACCCTAGATGGATACATAGAATATTAATAGTAGAGGAATCTACTTGTTAGTCCAATACATAATGTTTCAATGCATAGAGTATGAAAGGAAGAGGGAGAATGATGCTTTGATTCAGAGGGAGTGAATGCAGAAGATCCTGAGGTTCGACATGATACGATGGGATGGAAAACTTACTGATGGCTTAGGATTTACTAAGAGTAAAGTAGACTCCAACCTTTTCTCCAAGGTTGAAGGTGAAAGACCAGTTATGCTTCTATTATATGTCAATGACCTGTTCTTGATAGGAAAAGAGGAACACTTTAAAGTTGCAAGAAGGATACTTGTTGCCTATTTCGAGATGAAGGGTATGATTCACTACTTTCTAGGAATGGAGGTGTGGAGTGTAGATGGAATCTCCCTTGGATAAGGGAATTATGTAGTGGAGATCCTAAAGAGGTTCAGGATGATGAACTACAAGGCCATGACCAAACCTATGGCATCGAACCTGAATCTATTGAGTGATGCTTCATCAGAGTCGGTTGATGCTACGATGTATCGTCAGATTATTTTTTCATTGATGCGCCTGACAAATACGAGACTAGTCACATGTTTTGTCGTGAACAACCTGTGTCAATTCCTAGGGGAGCCGAGACATGCTCACCTGATGGTTGAAAATCATGCAATGAGGTACCTGAAGGGTACAGTTGAGTATGGGCTCAATTATGATATGAATCAGAAGACTAACCTGGAAGGTTATGTGGATTTATATTGGGTAGGTAGTTTCATTGAGAGGAAGAGCACTTCGGGGTGATTCTTCAGTATGGGATCAGGTGTGATCTCTTGGTTTAGTAGGAAGCAGTCCTGTGTGGCACTGAGTACAGCCGAAGAAGAAGAGAAACAGTGAAGCTCCAGTTTGTGATCCAGATTGAGATCTCTCAAAAGAGGGAGTTCTAGCATAGCCGGTGAGATAGGTTGTCTAAGCATAAAATCTCGACAAAGCTTTTAGGTTTCTCAGATGTAAATAGTCATGTAGTTTGTCCTCATATGTAATCGGTCATGGTGAAGCTCACAAGTTATCCTTGGAAGTAATTAGCCTTGATGTGATTCTATACTAGAAATGGCCAGAGTGAAGTTTGAGTACTTCAGAGAGAACCTTGGAGTTCTTCAGATCGAATTTCCTTCCAACGGGAAGTGATGAGTCACAGAGCCTTTCTGGCATGGTTGTAGGCGGGGCCTCCCATGGTCAGATGTAAGTGTAGATCCTTTTTGACATGGTGGCATGTTGGGTCTCCCATGGTCAGATGTAAGTGATGATCCTTTATGACATGGTGGTAGGTTAGGCCTCCCATGGTCAGATGTAAGTGTTGAGCCTTTCCGACATGGTGGTAGGATGGGCCTCCCATGGTTGGATGTAAGTGTTGAGCCTTTTCGACATGGTGGTAGGCTGGGCATTTCATGGTCAAATGTAAGTGCTGAGCCTTTCTGACATTGTGGAAGGTTGGGCCTCCCATGGTCGGATGTAAGTGTTGAGAATTTTTGACATGGTGGCAGGCTGGGCCTCCCATGGTTAGATGTAAGTGCTGAGCCTTTTTGACATGGTAGTAGGCTGGGCCTCCCATGGTTAGATGTAAGTGCTGGGGATTTCTGACATGGTGGTGGGATGGGCCTCCCATGGTCAGATGTAAGTGTTGGGACTTTCTGACATGGTGGCAGGTTGGGCCTCCCATGGTCAGATATAAGTGTTGAGACCTACATCCAACATAAAAAAGGGTTGGCTCTGTAGAACCTCCTATGACGAGAATAATTTAGAGATAACACCATTTGCTCGAGATAGCAGGAGCAGTGATGATGATGATCCAGCTTGATGATGATATAACTTTGATGATCTAGCTTTGATGATGATCCAGCTTTGATGATGATCCAGTGAAGAAGACTTGTTCTAATGAACTGTTTCAAGAGAATACCTTCCTAGTTAAGAGGGAGTGTTGATGTATTTGTAACTTCATAATGTATGCACTTGTATATTTTATATTGTATTTCATTGTACCCCAACGAAGATGTTTGTTCCTCTGATTGGGAGAGTCATTAATATAATAAAGTCATGTAAATTCATTGAGATTAACCCTCCGTTGTAATTCGGGGAAATAGTCCCCACAATTAAGTTGAGGTTAACCCTATGTTTTAAGTCAGGGAAATAGTCCCCACAGTTGAGGGGTATTAGGGTTATTAGACTCTCCTAGTGAGGTCAGCCCTGTAGAGTAATTGTCAAGTGGAAATTAGTATAAATAGAGAGTAAGACTCTCTATTTGGAACATACACTCACGCAATAGTAGTGTATGAGTGAGAGAGGAGTAGCTCACATAAGTGAGAGAGAGAATAGTTGTTGGAGATCATCTTTGTGTTTTTGGGTTTCACTTTTTCTATTGGTGCTCATTCTATATCTGAGGAAGTTGCAGGGTTTTCTCCTTTATGGTTTCCCCGAGGAAAATTCTTTGTGTCTCTCGTCTCTTGTGATTATTTCTATACATGTTATTCTCTGAGATAAGATCCTAGATCATATTGATTAAATGATAAAAATTTAACATTTCATAGTTTTGAAGGAGGCACATGATTACACTTTCACCAAGCCAACCAATGGAGGAAGTCGTGCATCCATTATCTTGATAAATGAGTATTGCAAAGAGTTGGTTCAAATTTCTTCACCCCACACTTCTATTTCAGCCACCTCATGTGGGGATGAAAATTGGGTGAAAGGATTTTTTTCATTGGTGCCACGGGAGGAGCATGAGACTTCCACTCTTCTAGTTGATGGATTGATTGTGAAGCCTTGTGGTTTGACAAGTGCACCAATAGTAGTTGAATTATTCCCACATGGATCAATAAGCATGAGATTTTTTTTCATCCATTGATTGGGTGGCTAGACAAATGATTGAGATGTGTGCCCCAGAGGGTAAACATCTTGCTTGAATCAATGGAGGTTCATTAGACACATCAAAAGAAAAAAAATGAGCATTGGAATGCTAATGTATGGTTGTTATATGATGCACTTAGTATACATGGAGGGAAATGGTACAACCACCTATGTATTCATAGCAGCAATAATGTGAGTTTTAGTATTATCTTGCACATGGATTTTCATATTTTGGAGAGGCTCAATATGATTTGGCCCCATAATGAGAAGTTCCATGCTTTGTGGGAGATTCTCAAAGACATTCAATTTGGCATGGGGATTGATCAACTTTCACTGTGGTGGTATGATTTTTACCTCTTTCTTGATGACAAGTTCTTTCAGTTGGTTGTGATATTTTGGAGGATGCAGTTGAGACATTGGGACCCTGGTATTTCTTGGAATGACAACTTTCCAAAAGTGGGAGGAGAATTTAGATATCTGCAAAGGAGGAAGTGGGATTCAAACATTTTTCTCAATTATCTTAATTGGGTGAAACTTTTGCAGAAGAAGGGTTAGACATGAGGGGAATGACTATAACCAAAGTGGTGTAGCAAAAACATGGTGGAACTTTGGTATTTAGCTTGTGATTGGGGGTTTCCAATTATGTAAAACCAACAACACATCTTCAAAATTGAAGTTGTTGGTTGTCTCCATAGATGGTTGGAGTTGGTTCTTGCTTGAGGACAAGCAATTTTGGGAGGGGAGGACTGTAATATCCCTAATTTTTTCTTAATAACACCATGTTAAACCCCTATCCATTGAGAACCCTATGATTCCCAGTGGAATAATAGTCTAATTAATGATTTGATCATTTTGATAAAATAATTACCCTTAGTAGCATTAGAAATATTTCATTATTAAATATTATGAACTTATTTAATTTTAACACTTAATACATGTGCCTGGTGGTTAAGGTGGCGCATGTCGCCTTGTGGACCCAATGAATTGTCATTGTAAATGGAAACTAGGGGAAAATAAAGAAATATCCATAAATCCGAGAAAAATATAGAAAGTGGCAAAAAATGCAATCAACCAGAAAAGCAATGCAAAAGAAGGAAAGTGTAGAAAAGTTGTCAAGATGAAAAGAACACAACTTTTGGAGGGGGCAGTTTCCAAAAAGGAAAAAAGGCAAGTCATCCTAAAATAAGGAAGGGCACAGTTTCTAAAGAATATAAAATCAAGTCATTCTAAAATCAGACAAGTCTTAGAGGGCGTAGTTCCCAAAGGGAGAAAAAGGCATGTCAAGGGAAAAGCAATAAAGCAAGCAAGTTTCCTCATTCAATAATGAGGGGGCATTGGGAAATTGAAGTGGGACACATATTGAACTAAATTATAACTTGAATCCTAATTATGCTATAAAACAATGATAGCACATCACTATCACAACTTTTGGTCATTTTGAATTTGGATTTTGAGAGTTTTCTCTTAGTGGTTGAGTGATGTGCCTCAACTGGAGCTTTGGGTAGTGTGACCCTTAGCTAGTGAATATTGTGTTTTGGTATCTCATTTAAATGCATAAATTGAATAATATTTGTTTCATTTCCTTATGTCTCATTCATATAGTTATCATATCATCCAGAATATCTTGGAGGCTTCCTATCAGTGATATTCACTCTTCTCCCTTCCTTCTCTCCATTCTATGATATTATGACAATTTTTAGAATAATGTAATGGGAATTTAGACCCAATTATTATATATTTCATGTAATTATGTAAAATATATTTTTTAATATCACTTTCATATCACTTTCATATTAGTCACAAAGTTTGGGAGGTTCAGGGTTCGATTCTCCTTGGTTTCCTAGCTCTGGAGCCATACTACTAGGATTTTGACTATTAGAGGCTGCTTATAATATTATATTGAGATGTATTTTGACTATCATACATATTTTATGATATAATTTAATGTATATGAATATTACATGTCATTCTAAACTGGTTAACTTAAGTTTCATAAAAATCTTTCATATACTGCCTAGATTTCTATGCAAAAATGACTAGTTTTCCAGTTTTAATAAATTAGACTATCTAAACATGTATATTATATTTATTTTATGTTGTGAACATTAATTAACATGATAATTAATATATACCATGTTTAAAACATAATTTTAGTTCCCTTTTTTATGTGTTTGGAAATCACAAAAATTTAGTTTCCTGCCTAGTCCTAGTCACTAATTTTCTTATTGTGACCCTTAAATTTATTTGTTACTTTTCAGACTTGTTATGAACCTGAAAATTTTTATTTCAGAATACTAAATATATTTATATATCCCTCCTAAATCTCTCTTATCCATTTGGTTGCTTGGAACTGGTTGTTAAGATTTCAGTTTGCATTGGTTGGGACTCCCAGAAGCCTGGTACTAGACTTAAACATAGATCATGATAAAAAAATAAAAGGGACCAACATATAGGTGCATATTAATCTGAACATTCAGTCTCCTACCTTTCCTTTTGGTTTCACCTGCAAATCCAAAATCATTCCTACATTTTTACTTGTAAAATTGCCCACCTGTCAACTAGTTATGTGAAGTTGATTGCATAAATTTAGTGAGCCTAAGTTTCTAACTTAGGTTCATTACATATTGAAAAACTAATTGTGATTTTTATTCAGTGAACTAGATTCAGGTTGTGACAAATTCTCACATGAATAAGTGGGATTGAGACTAGAGATATGCTACATGCTTGCACCTAGTAACCAAGACTTCCTAGGAGTTCATCCATCCCAAGATTCCTCTGGATCAAACGTGCTTAAATTTGGAGTTTTACCAATAATAAAGACAAATTATCTTTCTACCACATTCACAAAACCTTAGCAATTATTGTGCCTTATGAACTATTCAATTAAAGCTCCCTTAAATTTCTTTATTTAAGTATTGATCGATTTTTGTAGTCCAACATATTGTATATAATTTTTGGGATTATATGTGTATTATAAGTAATTAATATATGACCCATATCCCATGAGAATAGTCACAACTATCCAAATCCTCATGGATTTTGAATATTCCACTTAACATTCATTGCATTGGGTGCTTCTCAAAGGGGTGACGAAGTGAGATTGAGACTAGAAAAATGAAATTCATCGCTTCAATCATAACTTCCAGGGCTTGCACGTGGTAACCAATACTTCCGAAGAGGTCACCCATCCCAAGAATCCTCTGGATCAAGTTCGCTTAGCTATGTATTTTTCCCCACAACCAAGACCACTTAGCTTGCTACCCTATTTGCAAAACCTTAGCAGATATTGCGCCTTACGGAATATTCAATTAGAGCTCCCTTGACTCTATTTATCTATTAAGGGATAGTCCAGAATATGATATATCATTTTTGATATTATATGTGTATTATAAGTCATTAATCTATGACACATATCCCATGAGTATGGTCACAAATAACAAGTTTATTATGGTTCTTTAATAGCCCACTTAACACTCAATGTAACTGGAGGGCTCACACCATGAACAAAGTTTATAAAGAAGAACAAGCATCGTGATTAATTTATATTGAACATGTAATTTGATTTATTGGGGAGAGGTATGTTGAAATATTGTAACTTCGAAGAATATTCTAATGTATTTTATTGTTGTAATCTATCGGAGATATTTTATTCCTCCGTCTGAATGTTATTATTGTATTTGGTCATCATTGAGTCATGAGGTAAAACCTTTGTTGTAAGTCGGGTCAATATAACCCTCCAAAAATTAATATTATCTTTTTTTTAGTATTCCTAGGTAAGTCAGCCCAGTAAGTTTGTTTGGGCCTACCTAGTTAGGGAAAAAGTCAAGTGGAAGATAAAGTATAAATAGAAGTGGTGTGCTCCTCATTTGGACACACACACTCACTTGTGTATTGCACATAGGAGAGAGAGGGAGAGAGATATATATGCAAGGAGAAGAAGAGTATGTTTGAATTTTTGTCCTTGTACTTTTGATCATCTATATTGAGGAAGTTTTGTTTGGTTTTCTTCCCCTAGAGGGTTTCCTGGGATAAATTTGTGTCTATCTTGTGATTGTTTTTCTTTCATTTATCATGTATATGATATTGTTGTGAAATTGAATTGAATACTAATGATATATAGCTTATCATATGGAATCTTACCATGGTATCAGAGCTATCCTGAATAGGATAACTTTTACAAGGTGAAACTCTCCCTCTTCTCCCTTCGACAAGAAATTAGGGTTTCTGTCAAAGTTAGAATTTTGGAAATTTGATTGCATAGAATGTTTTGTCTCCCTAGAGTGCATCTATTGATGTTGTACAGGAATAAACACCTTATAACCAAAGGTCTGGGGTTACCAACATACTCAAGAAACTTGCAAGCAATTGACTCTAGAGTGCAATAAAGGAAACAGGAGGATAGAAAAGTCTCACCCGATACACGACGGTTGATCCTAGCTTGTCCTCTTTCGCTCTACTTCTCCTACAAAGCCTTCAAGGATGCTTCTCCTTCACCTTTCAAGAGTCAATATTCCAAATACAAGATGATACATATATATAAATGGGTTAGATAAATCATATACAGAATGCTGAAACATAAATATTTATCAAACCACAATATATAAGAGACATTCAAGACACATATGGAAGAAGGATTCTCTTTATTAACAATAATGAAATAGTTCAGATTACAACCCAACACCTGAGACAAGGACTCCTCTGCAACCAAAGGATTCTGAGTTCCACTTCTCCAAATACTTCTGTATAAACTCCACCAGCATAACTTTGCTCTCCAAGTGTATCTGATTAACACCCTCCCCAAGGCCTGTATTTATACTTGGTGAGATAAGGTAGTTTCGAAGGTTGAGGAGGTTGAGACAGTTAAGGAGATTAAGTTTAAGTGCTTAACTAATATCAAGTAATCATGTGTTTTTATTTTTAATGTCAAAGGGACATGTACACGAGTATCAATACTGGCAACTCGTGTATGACACGTGAGTTTCTCTAAGGGTAACCCACGTACACATCTGTACACGAGATGCAACAACCGATACTCGCGTACAACATGCGAGTTGCATATCTAAAGAGTCACGTACATGACTTGACATATCTAAAGGGTAAAAATAACCAGCTGGATGGATGATGAATGTAGTTCTGAATAAGCCCATCTATAGTGTTTTGGGCAACCCTCAATCCATAAATGTCCTTTTGTGTGCCAACATGAGGAGTGTCGGCACTCGAACGGAGAGGTGCCATTGAGGTGGATAACAGATGCCCCCTAATGTGTGAGTTCAGAGGAAAACGATGGCCGAAATATATTATAATCTTTATCTTTGGAGAACTCAGAAATCCAATGGAGCAAAGAGATTACCTGAAACAAATACATAGTAATGTCATATACAAAGTTACATCTGAGGATGCTATGTTCAATTTACTGGAACACTAGCTCCTTTACAATATTTGAGTACATCATATGATACGGGTATAAAACCACGTATATTACAAAGGTGGATTGAAGCCACAATATACAATAATGATGAGTCTTCAAAGATCTAGAAGCTGTGTATATGAATAGAACATAATCTTGCGCAACTTAGTCCATAGATGAGGAACTAAGGTCTTCATAAAAGAGCCCAAAGAACTAGTACAATCCAAGCCATGTGAATAAAGGTAAGTTGAAGTCGAACATGGAAAGGATTCAACAGTTTGTCAATCAATAGGTGATAATCGACAACTGAAGAAAAGGAATTCACCAATGATGAAAGTGAATCCTGATGTACAAACGTAAAAACTCTAGGTCTTCGTCATCAGGAAGTACTGAAATGGAACCATGTTGTGATAAGGAAGGCAATAGATCCTCCAATGGATCACATGAGCGACTAGGAACTGGGCAAAAGAAGGGAGACACAATAGATAACAGATATAACAATGATGGGATCAGGATATAGATCAGACATTGGGTATAGTCCTTGAACAATGAGCACAACACAGAGATGACCCAAGGAAACGTTTAACTTAGAGATAGAACAACTAGACCTATCTATCATGTAGGAGACATGATCAGATTCCCCAGGTATAACGGACAAGAGGAGGAGTAAGAAACTCAAGGTAATAGTTGAACAGAAAAGTAATCACTGAAACATGGATATCGGAAAACAAAGAGTGCTATGTTCAAGGAGGACATGCTGCCATTACTGAAAACAAGAGAAAACTTATTCCTTACCTTCCCTGTTAAATTTTAACGAGTCCAAGAAAGTAAACTTGGATCCCTCTTCATTTTTTAACAAGCTTGAAGAGATGGGAAAATAATGCTTGATAGTGTCACTGATTCGTGGATTTAATGAGCCCGAACTAGTACATGCTCAGTTGGTGTTTTCACATTTAGAGAGTCTGAAAACTCCAAAGAAGACTCTAGGGGGGTCCTTTTTCATCCAATTTAGTCTCCTGAGGCTGAAAAAGTATAAAACATACCACAGAAGAACTCTCTTAACTTCCGAATAAGAAAAGGTGAACCTTTTTCGTACTTAGTCAGGGAGGTGCGAAAAAGGTTAAATTACCACCTACCCAACGCTCCTTCTAGAACAGCATAAAATAGCTTGAGTTTTACGAGTGTGAAGGAAAGCAAGATCACTCGGAAAGATCCATTTGGTTACGAGAAATGGGGTTTACAACAATAAACTCGTTGCTTTGTTCTTAATTGTTTAACGAGCATGACAAAGACACAAAGTACACTTGAAATATTTTTCATGTTTAAGTCCAGAGCACAAAAAAGAGAAAACTAGGCTCAAACCGAGTGTTCCTTTTCTGTAAATTTAGTCCCTCAGGCCCAAAAAAGTGATAAACCTATACCTGAGAATACTCTTCTCAATTCAAAAAGAAAAGAGAGTGATCCTTTCTCGTATTATTCTGCATGGTCTGAGAAAGAGATAACCTACCACCAATGCGGATGCCCGCTCACATATTCTTAACGAGCTTGAACGGATGAGTTAACTCGGTAGTCAAGTCTATTTTGAAGGAGTCAGACCTAGGCCTAAAGAAACTCCATAAGGGCGGGGAGTCCTATAAAGGGATAGCTTGTAAAAAGAGATTCAAAAGAAGCTCTATTTGGCATGTAAAATATTCAAGAGGATACCCCTGAACCTGGAACAGTTGCGGCATGAGTACCAAAGGACAACATAGGCTTAGAAGAAGGATACTCATGAAAAAGGGTCCTATCCATGGAAGAACAATGGTACAAAACAAGGAACTAATGGTTAATGATACCAAAGTCCGTGGCAAAAGGTTGATTGCTAAGGTTAATGTGGTTTGAATAAAAGGTGCCAAAAATGTATTGGAAATGACAAAACCACCCAATTGGAGCAACAACACTTTGTAATAGTGAAAAACCTGTTCCAAAGCATAAAGAAATATGGTATAAGTTGAATAAAATTTCAAACTATATAAAAAGATCCACTTAAAGAAATATAATTTCTATAAATAGTTGAAAAATCAAACAAAACTCACCATTTGAACTTTTGAGCCATAAAAAGCAAGTTTTACCTTCTACCTTTGTTCGATCATTGTGAACAATTGAACCATCGAAATCAAAATCCGCCAGCTGCAGGTAAGCCTACACCCTGAGCTCTTCATTTTGATCCAAGCAATTATCAATTTTGAGTCCAAATTCCATTATTAAAAGCATCCTAAAAGTAGCACGGTGCGTACGTGGGTTGCTGGTTTGAAGACTCATGTACACGCATTCTATACGCGATTTGTCTAACTAGACAGTCGCGTACAGTACGCGACCTATCTAACTAGACAGCCGCGTGTACTGCGTGGAGGATAAAAGGCTAAATATAGTCCAAAAAAATTGCATTTTGATATGGAATCACTGAATCAAAATACTTGTTTTGATAGGTTAAAGATGGTTATGGAATGGAGGGAAAGGGAGCACGAAATAATGGACCAAGCAACACTCCAAAGTGCGCCCACTATACATGCATTGCGAACAAGTGGGCTACTGAAATTATTTTGCACATCACCAATGCGGGCCAATGTCCGCATACTTGATTTCATGGTAAATTATTGGGATCATGACTTGGGGATGTTCAACCTACAGGGTGAAACCTTGGAGATTACCACTGAAGACATATATTTCATAACCGGTCTATCACGTCGAGGGCACTGGCAAGGGTGGTGACCCCTTAAGTGTCCAAAACTATATAGATGTATTTTGCACACCGAGTACTGAAAAGAGAGGGAGTTGCATTCCTGTTGTACATATTAGTGACTTTACTCTACAAGTACTTGCTAGCACCATCGTGATAATTTCAGGATCCTCATCTCTACATTTGGCTACAAGGAACCAAATGAGGCTGGCAGTTGACTATTTCCGCGGTGCTCTCTATGATTGGTGCTCGGGAGTTGTCCCTATCATGAAGAGACAATTGTTCGATTGCAAGAGAGGAAGGAAGAAAAACTTTGGTTATGCAAGCATATTAGTGGCCTTCTTCTAGAGAGAGTACCAGCATTGAGCCCTGCCATACCTCTACCGATCAGATCTCCACATCAGCCGAGGATGAGCAGGTGGGGAGACATCTTCCTCCATCAAGGAGGAGGAGACACGGTACATAGTGTATACGATGATGATTTCTATACCTGGTGGGAACGACAGTTACCGCCACTGGAGCAGTTTCCATATGTCGGGATGGACTTTCGAGGTGACCCCGACCTTGTCCTCCCTCTAGGAGGAGCATGGGGTGAGCTAGGTAAGTAATTTTTAAATTTTATCATTTTTCAAATTTTTATGAATTTTAAAATGATAGATATATACATATGTACAAGTATTAATCCTATAAATGTATCAAAATGTAGATATTGGACTAGTCCACCCTAAAGGGCACCCACGCATGTTTGTATGTCTTGTCATAGGTGAAGACCCGGGACTGATCAGGGTTCTAGAGGGGAAGCTGGCCAGGCTGACCCAAAGAGTACCTACCTTATGGATAGAGCATGTCCCGACTGCTATGCAGGATTTTGTAGTTGGAGTTCCACCGGTCTGGCTACGTCTATTCAGGTGAGTGGTCAGAGTGGTACTTGTATATATAGAGGTTGTAGAGGCTGCCGAAGCCGATGAGGCTGAGGAAACCAGGGTGCAGAGGGACCATGGGGACCAAGGTGGTCCTGCATAGATCTAGGACATTTTGATGGACTACGATCCACATTTTGTATATTTTGTATATGACGGGATCTGAGCATCAGACTTGACCTATCTATGAACAGATATTTTACATATACATATATATATTGTTTTCAGTTTATTTACAATTTTTTTTTATATGTTTGTTGTATATCTTTATAAAATGTGTGTGAGATGCCAATCTAAAATGTAATTAGCATATGCATCAGTCAATGAGTTCTGATTTCGTGGAATATGATTGAATGTAATAACCTCAAAATGTCTTTCCAATAAATGAATTTGCATGAACTGACATAATAAAATAGGATTTCGTACCTGATAATCTCGATTGAGCTGAGAAACCACCAACTGAGAGTCCAGACAGACCTCAAGTTGTGTGATACCACGTGACAAAGCATCCCATAGGAGCTCAATTACAGCCCTATACTCAGCAACATTATTTGAAGCAGGACCTAGACAAGCGCCTCCCATGGCAACAAGCTGTCTTGAGGGAGAATAAATAACCCATGCTGCCGAAGCTAGGTTACAAGTGTGACGGTTGGCGCCATCAGCGAATCCTATATACCTTTCAAAATACATCTGCAACAACCAGCAGATAGTATAAAAAACAAAACCGACAACCTAATGTACATAAAAATACATACAAGAAAAAATGCTAAGCCTAAGCATAGTACTTCTTCAGGTAGAGCCCGTTTCTAGGCTCAGGAAGCTTGTTCCCATCAAAATCAACTAACTCATATGTGCCCTTACTCAATACTTTTGACACGACATAAGGTCCTAACCACATTGCCTTGAATTTTCCTGCCCCAAGGGTTCTTTGTCTTGGTCCCAAAGTAAGACAAGTTCCCCTTCATAGAAAACCCTAGGTTTGACCGATTTATCATACTGATTTTTTACCCTATTTTTATGAGCTTGGTTAGCAGTTAGCGCATCTCTACGCTATCCATCAAGGTGTTCTAAATGTACCAGACGTTCCTCAAGCTCAGTCATATCAGGTAACACATGAATGGCTATCTTTAGAGACGGGATTTCACATTCAATCGGAGTAACTGCTTCCACTCCATGAACGAGTTGGAAAGGGGAGAAACCCATAGCAATTTTTACGTTAGTTCGATAGGCCCAAAGAGCAGGATATAGCATGATGTGCCAATTAGAACGGGCTGCATCAATTGTACGTTTAAGAATAGTTTTTAAAGTCTTGTTGACAGCCTCAACCTGACCATTTGCTTGCGGATAGTACGGGGAAGAAAATGCTCTTGTCTGAATCTGAGCATGGTGGTCAGTTCCATCATCATGTTATTTTGAAAATGACTGCCATGGTCAGTGACAATCACTTTGGGTATACCAAAGCATGCGATAATATGATTGAATACAAAGAAAGCTATTGTTTCCCTATCGGCTTTAAAAGTAGGCATTGCCTCTACCCATTTCGTAAAATAGTCAACAGCGACAATGATGTATTTATGCCCCCCAGCCGAGGCTGGGTTGCAAGTCACATAATCAATCTCCCATTTCATGAAGGGGCCTACCGAGACAACGGGAAATAATGGAGCAGGATGTGACCGCATATTCCTAGTGTAAAGTTGACATGGATGACAGTGCTTCACTGCTTCCACACAATCTTTAAAGATCATGGGCAAGAAATAACCGGCACGTAGTATCTTCTGAGCCGTTGCTAACCTAGATAAATGACCCCCACATGCTCCACTATGGGAATCATTTAGGACAATCTCTGCTTCCTCGTGGGTAAGACAACGACGCAAAATGGAATCTACCCCTCGTTGATATAATGTATCTCCTATAATGAGGTAGTTCTTGGCATGAAGGCGTAACTTACGTCATTCCTCCCTCGAGGAAGCAGCAGGATACTTCAAAGTCTGGAGATATATAAGAATATCCCCGTACCAAGGATCAGAGGTGGATATTATGAAGATGTGTTCATCTGGGAATGAGTCATCTTCGACGGCTACATCTTCTTCAGTAGGAAATTCTGCTATAAGTTCAGCAAAAAATAAGGACTTCTTAGACTTAGCGGACTGGAAATCCAAGTCAAACTCTTAGAGAATGACTATCCATTTGTTAAATTTCCCCCCAACAATCCGTCGGGATAAAACATATTGAAACGGATTCACATTCACCACTACTGTTGTGGTCCTCAGTAAAATGTAGTGACGTAACCTTTGCATAGCATAAACAGCTGCTAAGGCTAATTTTTCAACGTGGGAGTATCTAAGTTCAGGTTCGGCCAAAGCATGGCTAAGGTAATAAACGACATGCTCTACAAGCTTATCATCCTCCTGGACTAGTACTACCCCAATGGTCGACTCCGACGCAGCCAGATATAATATAAAATCCCTAGAATAATCTGGTGGACGTAATAAGGGCGCCGACAGCAAAGCTTTTTTCAATTCCTCGAAAGCAAGTTGTGTGGTTTCATCCCATACAAATGGGGTGTCCTGTTTGAGCAGGCACATGAAACCTTTAGTAATCGTGGCATAATTAACAATAAAACGTCGAAGAAAATTAGACTTTCCTTGCAGGATTTGAAGTTGCCTGAGAGAGTGAGGAGGAGGCATATTTACAATGGCCTCAACTTTCAAAGGATCCACCTGGATGCCTCTATTAGAGACAATGAACCCGAGCAATATTCCTGACTCGACACAGAATACACACTTGTGGGGATTGAAGCATATTTTATAATATCTGTATCTTTCAAATATCAACCGTAAATGATCTGGATGTTGGATCCTCTTACGAGAATGTGCAGGAAGATCATCAAGGTATGGTTCGACAATGGATTTAATGTCATGGAAAGCAAAGTTCATAGCCCGTTGAAAGGTTGCCCCAGCATTTTTCAATCCAAAGGGAATTTTCTTATACGCGAAGGTACCCCAAGGACAAATGAAAGCAGTTTTATGTTGGTCTTCCAGTTTTATTTGAATTTGATTGTATGTTGGGGCGTGCACCCTAACGGTCCTTAAGGTGGGTAACTCCGTGGAGTCATGGGAGTTTGTAAGCGGAGTTACGACTCAAAATAGTCTTAGGGGTGTCGAGGTTGAGTCAAAGCCCTCTTTTTGTAATAAACCCATGGTTTAAATCCAGGGTTTAGGGTTCGGGGTGCCCATGGTTTAAGCCCATGGTTTTGTAATAAGTGCACTATAAATAAGCACTCTTGTAAAGAAGTCATTTTAGGCTTTTTGATGTAAGATGAATTGATGCGAAGCTAAGGCTATTTTGTAAGAGAAGGTTAAGTCCCAGCTGTGTGCGTGGATGACCTCTGCAGCTGTGTGCACAGAGGGTTTTTGGGTGATAAAGGAAATCTGCAGCTGTGTGCGCAGAGGGTTTTTGGGTGATAAAGGAAATCTGCAGCTGTGTGCGCAGAGGCTTGCAGCTGTGTGTGCAGCTTTGAGGACTTGAAGGGATCTGCAGCTGAGTGCACAGATCAGAACTATGGTTTTTTTGTAAAGAGTTGAATAAAACATAGTTCTGTGGATGTAGCCCCTACACTGGGGGTGAACCACGTTATATCGTGTTTTTTAGTTTTTTTTATGTTGTTGTTATGTTCTTTATGCATTGATAAATATATATCTGATAAGTAAGATCACTGCTAAATATTAACTTCGCTAGAATTCCCAGTAAAGGGTCAAGCAAGGCACTGTTTGTTTATCTAACCGCGAAGCTAAATAAGTAACTATTAAAGCTCTGCATTGTATGAGTATAAGTGTTAGAAGCTAAAGGTACAGTAATATCCCTCTTCTGCTTGCAGAAACCTGATTCTACGGCACCCCATAGCTGTTTCGGGTGAGACTGCAACCTGTTCACAGGTTGTTGCCGAAAGGGCCAACACTGTGGGTCTTTTGTTTGTGCGAAGTTAATGGTAAAAATCCCGGGTCTGCCCTATAGCCCAACAAATTGGTTCCATTGCCAGTTGAACTCAGTATCTGCTCAAGAGGGGTTTACGTCGTACCTTAAGGGCTATGTTCTGGAGACCCTCTGTGAAGGAAATTGGTGATTGGCTTGATGAGACTTATCTGAAATTTGCTGAGCAAGAGAACAAAGATCCACGTCGTAGTGCAAACGACTTTCTACAAAGGTATTTTTTTGTGATATTTATGAAATTTTCTTTGGTAGTATCCACATAGAGTTGCACCAGTGGTTATCCAGGTTAACAGAGAGAAGGACGAACTTCCAAGAACATCAATTTCTTGATTGGACCCCCACAAGAATTAATATACTGAAAAGGGTGAACAACGAGATATCCCGTGTTGTTGATTTCTGGACAACACGAACCCTTGAAGCATTTGTGATGGAGTTCGCCATCGACACGAGTACTTCCTTTAGCAAAGCCGAGCGGCAGTTTTTCAAAGGACCAAGGGGTAAGTTTTTGAATTCATTTAGTTTGAGAATTAAAATGCTATTAGCTGAAAAAGGTATATTGCTAATTGAATCAGACTGTTAGATTTAGTATTACTAACCTATGTTTGCAAGTGAAAATACCTTCGATGAGCAAAGTGGTTTGCTGCGAAGTGGAAAAAGGTACAAGAGAGATTTTGGATCCTATTCCCAGGGTTAGCATACCGAGTATTCCCCTGTAAATCCCATAGATTCAGAACCCGAAGAAACCCCTTCTGTTGGAAACCCTCCAATAACCCCGCAGCGAAGACCTATTATCCTTGAGAACCCATCGCAGTCTGAAAGTCACCCTAGCCCGAGTATTCCTGTCATAGGTCAGTCTACTCCAGTAAGTTCCCCCCCGCCTACTTCCAATCCCCCTCCAACCCCCCCTAGATCCACTATGGCCCACATGCATGATGGTATTAAGCTACCTATTTTCAAAGGAACTGGATCAGAGGATCCAGAACAGTTCTGGTTTTTATGCGAAGCAGTGTGGACTGCCAAGACCATTACGGATCATGATACAAAAAGAGCCCAGCTGGTTACTTCTTTCGAAGACCGTGCTCTGACCTAGTTCGTGAAGTTTTCCAGCACTCAGAACCATGCTTTGGCTGATATAAAAGCAACAATGATAAAGGAATTTAAGAAGCCGAAATCAAAGTCGCAATGTATCACTGAGTTGAAAGAGATTTAGCAGAGGCGCAGCGAATCAGTGTGGGACTTTGATCAAAGATTCAAAGTTCTGCTAGACCAAGTCAGTTTCCCCATTGGACCTGCGCAGCACAAGGAATGGTTCATTGCAGCGTTGCTACTGCATATCAGAACTCCACTCATGCAACAAAAGGTTGCTGACTAGCAGGAGGCTCTCGAAATCGCGATGAAGCTTGAAACTGCTCCTGTCGAAGACAATTCTGGTATTGCTCAAATCCAAGCGCAGTTGACAGCGATGGCTCTGGAACTTCACGATATGAAGAAAGGAAAAACCGGTCGTGAAGAGGTTTGGTGTACACAATGTCGGACAGAAGGTCACGACAAGGAACAGTGTCCTGTGGTAAGAAATTACCTGAATACTGGTGCACCAAACCTGTTCAACCCTGCTATTCTATATTGTGAGATCTGTCGGACAACTGGCCAGCATCGACCTGATAATTTCTATCTGCTACAGAGGTATGTGCAAGTCCCCAAGAACCCCTATTGTAACTTCTATAAGTCCGTAGGACATAATGAAGATGAGTGTCGCAGTTATGACCTCATGAGAGAGAGCACCTATGACGCCTATCGGGTACAAAATGAGGGACAGAGAAATGATGGCTATGGTTACCGCGGTGGTGCATCAGGTAGAGGTGCTTTTGGAGGTCGTGGTCATGGTGGTATGGATGAAAGAGGAAGAGGCCAGGTTGTGTGTTACAACTGTAACTAGGCCGGGCATCTAGCGAGAGACTGTCGGAACCCAACTATGACATGTTGGTATTGCCAAGCAGTAGATCATGTGGTCGAGCAGTGCCTGTAGTTGATAGAGAAGATTCAGGAAATAAACAGTGCCCCCACTCAGAATATTCAGATGATTTTCGTCAAGCAAATACCTATCCCAGCCAGTAATGTTTTTACCTGGAGTGGAGCTACGATGGAAGCACAGAATAAGGAGAAACATCATGACGAGGCTTAGGTTCGTAAGGCCCCAGCGAAATTTCCAGCATCTGATGTCAAAAGAGAAAAAGAGACATTCATGGAAGCCAAGAGATATTTTGCTACTCCTAGCACATCAGTAGCACCTGTGCAACAACATCAGCAGCAATCGCAGATGCAAGAAGCTTCGGCAGACAAAGTAAGTACACTGTCCTCCTTCTTACAGAGTTGTCTGAAGCTCTTACAAAATCAGAATGCTTTAAGTGAGTTGCAGAAATTTATTGCTTCCTATGAACCTCAGCAAAGTTCTGGTCAGGAAAAAGCTGTTAATAGAGTCAGGAGAACTGGCAAGGAAATGAGATTGAATGCTCAGATCGGAGAGTATGATATGACTAATGTTATCTTAGACCTAGGCTCAGAGGTAAATGTCTTAACTAAGAAAACCTGGGAACAAATGAGACGACCTACCTTTAATTGGTCCCCTATATAGTTGAGATTAGCCAATTAGCAAAATATTGTGCCCCTAGGACGACTCCCTAATGTCCCAGTAGATATTGATGGCATCTGTACTATAGCAGACTTTGAATTTATTGAGATCATTGACGATAGCAACCCCTATCCAGCCTTATTAGGAATTCAATGGGCAATGGAAAATGCTGCAGTAATTAACCTGAATAAGAGACAAATGACTTTCGAAGGGAAAGAACTGAGATTCATAGTCCCATTGGATCCTTCTCAAGGAGAGAGATACACAGAGCCAGTAAGATACGAAGACCAGGATGTTTTGGACCACATCTACAATATCACAGTGAAGGAAGAAGATTGTGTTGATCCTACTACCGAAGGTATCATGGATTGGTAGTGTGACAGCTCCTACATGACAAATTCAGAAGATGGCCTAGAGACTTGGCAGAATAGACTGTATGAGCTACATGGCCATTGATGTGCTAGAATTACCAAGTCTCTCAGATGGATTGGCTCGCAGACAAGACCCTTACCTATTTTTGATGGTTCGATAGACCCCGAAGAGTTTATTGTGCAATTCTCAGAGCAGGTACCAGACTCACAGAAAATGGAGACTCTAGATTCAGCATTCAGAGCCACAGCAACCAGATGGTGGAATGGTCACAAAAAGTACATTCATAGTTGGGAAGCATGCCAAAATTCTGTTTACCTAAGATTTAGATACCAACCTCGGGAGGTGCAAAGCAGGTTTAATGGTAAGACTAGTCCTCAGGGACATTTGGAGCAATGCTATGAGGCATGGAAGCATGTACCTCATGAAGAATGGGTACATAGGTTTGTGCACACCCTGGAACCTATAGCAAAGAACTGGTATGCGGAGGTCGAGCTTCACCATGGTACTGTAAGTTGGGATTGTCTTGTTGATAGTTTTGTGTTGACATTTTCTATTAATGAGGTTTCTCTTGCTTTGGACACAGCTATTAGGTTGATCCACACTAAAGTATTTGATGATCAAGACATAATAGAATACCAACCTAATTGGAAGGCACAAGAACCCAATGCAGTAGAATGTTATAACCTCGCAATTGACAAGGATGACGATCCGCGCAACATTAACATTCCTGAGTCAAAAGGACACTGCGAAGTGCATGGACCAGCAGTTGAGGGACTTGAAGTTGACTCAACCCCTGAAGACGTGGACCATAAACATTGGGTCAGAAGAAAACCCTAAGTATGCTACCATTGGAGATTATTGGGATGACGAAATGGTAAGCAAGGTGACCCAACTTCTCCATGAATATCAGTATCTATTTCCGACGAAGTTCTCAGAGATGAAAGGTATCCTTGGGGATATAGGAGTGATACAGATCCCTTTGAAACCTGATGCGAAGCCTATGAAACAGTGCCCTTATAGGCTAAACCATAAGTATAAGGAAAAAGTCCGAATGGAGCTGGATAACATGCTTGCCGCAGGAATCATTGAACCTGTTGAAGAGTCCAAGTGGGTCAGTCCTATGGTGGTGCAAGAAAAGAAGACTAAGGGAGAAATCAGAATCTGTGTCGATCTGAGGAAGCTGAATGATGCATGTTTGCATGATCCTTTCCCCACTCCCTTTACAGATGAAGTTTTAGACAATGTTGGAGGTCAAGAAGTGTACTCTTTTACTGATGGATTTTTAGGTTACCATCAGATTCGAATTGCTCCAGAAGATCGACATAAGACAACCTTTGCTACAGAAATGGGATCCTTCCAGTATACAATTATGCCATTTGGATTGAAGAATGCACCTGCCATGTTTTCTAGAGTAGTCATCTCTACTTTTAAGGAATTCATACATAAATTTTTAGAAGTTTATTTTGATGATTGGACTATCTTCGAGTTAATAAAAGACCACATAGCTAGTTTAAGACTTATGCTGGACAAATGTCGACAGCATCAGATTTCCTTGAACTTGAAAAAGTGTATCTTCTGTGCCCCTTTTGGAATTTTGCTAGGTCACATTGTCTGTAAGCAAGGATTGATGATGGATCCTGCGAAGATATCCCTTATTGTGAACCTGCCACCTCTGAAGTCTGTTAAACAACTGCGCACTACGCTTGGTCATACTGGTTATTACAGGAAATTCATCAAAGGATATGCTCAAATAACAGCTCCTATGGAAAAGTAGTTGAAGAAATATATTAAGTTTGAATGGACACCTGAGTGTCAAGCAAGCTTGGATATTTTGAAGGAAAAGATGGTAACTACCCCTATTTAGTATTCCCTGATTGGAACAAGGAGTTTCATGTGCATGTCGACGCATCCTCCATTGCTCTGGGAATAGTATTGGCTCAGTCAGGTGAAGGTAATATCGATCACCCTATTTCTTTTGCAAGTAGAAAGCTGTCCACAGCAGAAAAAAATTATACTACTACAGAATGATAAGGTTTAGCTATGGTTTATGCATTACAGAAGTTTCGACATTATCTGTTAGGATCTCATTTTAAGATGTTCATTGATCACTCTGCTTTGAAGTATTTGGTTAACAAGCCTGTGCTAGGTGGAAGGATATGCAGATGGTTGATTCTATTTCAGGAATATGAATTTGAGATCATAGTCAAACCTAGAAGATTGAACCTAGGTCCTGACCACTTGTCGCGACTCGAGTCAGGAGAAGAACCCATTAGCTTGGACGAAGGTCTTCCCAATGCCCAGTTGTTTTCCATCCAGATGGTTGATGATTATTTCTAGGATATTGTTCAATATTTGTCTCCGCCGAAATGACAACGCAGTAGAAGAAACAGTTGGTGGTTAGAGCAGCCAACTTTACCTTAATACCAGGATAGCTATATAAGATGGGACCAGATGAAATACTCCACAGATGCGTCCTAGAGCATGAAAAGCCATTAATTTTGGCTGAGGCACACTTTGGCGCAGCAGGAGGTCATTAGCAGGAAAAGCTACAGCACAGAAGATTCTGACAGCTGGATTGTGGTGGCCCACAGTTCATAAGGATGCAAGAGAATATTTCCACAGCTGTGACATTTGTCAGAGGATAGGCAAACCATCTAGGAGGGATGAGATGCCTCTAGTTCCGCAGGTAACTTTACAACCCTTTGATAAATGGGCTATTGATTTTGTTGGACCTATCAATCCCCCTGCAAAGAAATCTAGAGCAAGATACATTATTACAGCAACCGACTACCATACTCATTGGGCCGAAGCTCAACCAGTCAAGACCTGTAGTGCTGCTACAGCCGCAAAGTTAATCTTCGATAACATCTTGTCAAGATTTGGGTGTCCTAGAATTCTTATGAGTGATCAAGAATCACATTTCGTAAATAAGACTATTGAAGTATTGATTGAAGAATTTCAAGTATATCATCAGAAGAGTACTGCCTATCATGCTCAAGCAAATGGAACTATCGAAGCCTTTAACAAGATCCTTGAACACGCTCTGACAAAGGTTTGCAATGCTAACAGAAATGATTGGGACCTTCGAATTCCAGCAGTACTATGGGCTTATAGAACCACCTGTAAAAAGTTGACAGGCCATACACCTTTTAGGTTGGTTTATGGACAAGAGGCAGTCATGCCCATGGAGTACATTGTCCCTAGCCTCAGAATATCTACTTTTACAGGGATGGATGACCCATACACGATGAAAGAAAGGCTATCAAAGATACTAGAACTTGAAAAGGACAGATTCATTGCAGGGTTCCAGCAGCAAGTACAGAAAGCTAGAGAAAAAGCATGGCATGATAGACACATCAAGAAGAAGTAGTTCCAGCAAGGTGATCTTGTGCTCTTATATGACAGAAAATTCATGAAATTCTCGGGTAAGTTCAAGACACACTAGAAAGGACCATACATAGTGCAGAAAGTTACTGATGGTGGTGTAGTCCAGTTAGCTAAATTGAATAGAGAAATTTTACCTTCCATGGTGAATGGAAGTAGGTTAAAGAAGTACAGGGACAAACCGAGACCTCTTGATCAGGAGTAACAGCATGAAGGACAGTCTAAGTACCAAGAACAGTTGGAATTGGGTACTAGACTATAATGAAGATGTTCTCAAAGCTACAAAGTGTTGAATATTGTCAAAGTCTGAAGGTTGAAGTTTGGTTGCCGTATAGGTCAGGATGGGTCGAAGGTGCATATTGTGTCGAAGATACTTATCAAGGTGAAGTTGAAGTTAGTAGTTATGTCGAAGATCAAAGGTGTGTCGCAGCCTAAAATGTGACATATGGGACAAACTACACTTGGCGGCGTCAGCACGAGAACTGCCCTAACTGCCTGCAATAATGAGATTTTGGGAAAATCTGGCACCGTGTGGACAGTATTTCTGCCACTCCATCAGATTCGGCATCATTAATGCACCATGATGACAGATTCTATTGTGGGATTCTATAAGACGCTACACCAGCCTGCGACTCCTGCATTGTGCATCTCTTTGAGTTTCTTCAGTTAGAACTATGTCGAATGATCGTGAAGTCCAGGAGCTATTATGATTGGTCAGGGAGAAAGCTCTATTGAACCTTCTAAGCAATCCACCCATGCAGCCATGTTCAACCAAGGCATAAAGAAAGGCAGAAGTTCACTCTAAGAGGAAGGAAGAAAGGCAGAAGTGCGCTCTAAGCCGCATGAAGAAAAGCACCGGTCTTCACAGGAAACCTCTGAAACATCCCAAGATGTATCCTCCTGGGTTGGCAGAACCGAGGCGGCTATTTGTCTTATGCACCTTGACACACAATTCGGGGGACCCTAAGTTGTGGATGGTCAAATGTTCAGCAAGTAGATCAAAGGATGGGGTCACTGATAGATCCAGAAGGCCTTAACCAGCAAAGGAACAAGCACCCAACAACCGCATGTATGGCTTCGGCAAGCAGCGCACTATGTTTCGCCAACAATATTCTACCACCAGAAAAGCAGCTGAGTGTCCCGGGACGGGACACTGGTGAGTCTTAGGGGCCTGTTGGGGCGCGCACTCTCACGGTACTTAAGGTGGGTAACTCCGCGGAGTTATGGGAGTTTGTAAGCGGAGTTACGACTCAAAATAGTCTTAGGGGTGTCGGAGTTGAGTCAAATCCCTCTTTTTGTAATAAACCCATGGTTTAAATCCAGGGTTTAGGGTTCGGGGTTCCCATGGTTTAATCCCATGGTTTTGTAATAAGTGCACTATAAATAAGCACTCTTGTGAATAAGTCAGTTTAGGCTTTTTGATGTAAGATGAATTGATGCGAAGCTAAGGCTATTTTGTAAGAGAAGGTTAAGTCCTAGCTGTGTGCGTGGATGACCTCTGCAGCTGTGTGCCCGACTTTGAGGACTTGAAGGGATCTGCAGCTAAGTGCGCAGATCAGAACTGTGATTTTTTTGTAAAGAGTTGAATAAAACACAGTTCTATGGATGTAGCCCCTACACTGGGGGTGAACCACGTTATATCATGTGTTGTGGTTTTTTTTTTGTTGTTGTTATGTTCTTTATGCATTGATAAATATATATCTGATAAGTAAGATCACTGCTAAATATTAACTTCACTGGAATTCCCAGTAAATGTTCAAGCAAGGCATTGTTTGTTTATCTAACCGTGAAGCTAAATAAGTAACTATTAAAGCTCTGCATTGTATGAGTATAAGTGTTAGAAGCTAAAGGTACAGTAATATCCCTCTTCTGCTTGCAGAAACCTGATTCTGCGGCACCCCATAGCTGTTTCAGGTGAGACTCCAACCTGTTCGCAGGTTGTTGCCGAAAGGGCCAACACTGTGGGTCTTTTGTTGGTGCGAAGTTAATGGTAAAAAGCTCGGGTCTGACTTATAGCCCAACATTGTATCTGGAGAAACCATCCATAAACGAAAACACCTCACTTCCTGCACAGGCATCTATGATCTGTGTTGGGGAGCGCGCCTTAACGGTCACTAATTTTGGTAACTCCGTGGTTTTTGTGGAAGCTTGTAAGCGGAGTTGCGACTCAAAATAGTCTTAGGGGTGTCAGGGTTGAGTCAAAGCCCTCTTTTTTGTAATTGTCCATAATTTTCGGGTGTAAGCCCATGATTTTGTAATAGTGCACTTGTATAAATAGGCACTCATGTAAAGATGTCAAGGGTATCTAATGAAATGAGGATCATATGATGCAAAGAAGTTAGATCTATTTTTGGGTTTTAAGGTCAAGTCCCAGCTGTGTGTGTGGACGACCTCTGCAGCTATGTGCGCAGAGGGTTTTGTAAGGAAAGGAACTGTAGCTGAGTGCGCAGCTTAGAGATTGTAAGAAACGAACTGCAGCTAAGTGCGCAGTTAGACTTGAAGGGTGGATCTGCTGCTGAGTGAACAGATCAGAACTGTTGTTTTCTAAGAAGTGGAATAAAAGCGCAGTTTTGTGGACGTAGCCCCTACACTGGGGGTGAATCACGTTATATCTTATGTTATGGTTCTTTTGTGTTGTTTCTGTTATGGTTTTATTTTATGCATTGATAAGTAGATAATTGATAAAGTAAGATAACTGTTAAATATTAACTTCGCTGTGAATTCCCGGTTAAGGGTTAAGAAAGAAACGTCTTTTATCTAATTGCGAAGCTAATTAAGTGAATATCGAATCTCTATTTGGTATAAATATTGTTGTTAAGGCTAAAGGTACAGTAATATCCCTCTTCTGCTTGCAGAAACCAGGTTCTGCGGCACCCCATAGTTGTTTCGGGTGAGATTGCAACCTGTTCATAGGTTGTTTCCGAAAGGGCCAACACTGTGGGTCTTTTTGTTGGTGCGAAGTTAATGGTATAAAAACCCAGGTCTGCCCTATAGCCAAAAAAATTGGTTCTGTTTCCGGTTGAACTCAGTATCTACTCAAGAGGGATCTACGTCGTACCTGAAGGGCTATGTTTTGGAGGCCCTCAGTAAAATAAATCGGTGACTGGATTGAAGAGGCCTATTTGAAATTTGTTGAACAAGAAAACAAGGATTCTCGTCGTAGCTCGGACGACTTCTTGCAGAGGTATGTTTTTTCGGATGTTTATGAAATTTTCTTTGCTAGTATCCACATAGAATTGCACCAGTGGTTATCTAGGTTGACAGAAAGAAAGACCAACTTCAAGGAAGATCAATTCCCTGATTGGACCCTCGCAATAATTAACATATTGAAAAGAGTGAATAACGCGATAACACAAGCTATTGATTTCTAGACAACGCGAACCCCTGAAGCATTTGTGACAGAATTTTCCATTGACACAAGTACCTCTTTTAGCAAAGCTGAAAGGCAGTTCTTCAAAGGACCAAGGTGTAAGTACCTAAATTCATTTAGTCTACAAATTAAAATGCTCTTGGTTAAGAAGGGCATATTGCTTATAGAATCAGATTGCTAGATTTATTTTTACTAACCTATGTTTGGAAGTGAAAGTAACTTCGACGAGCAAAGTGGTTTGCTGCGAAGCGGTAAAAGATACAAGAGAAACCTAGAATCCTATACCCTAGGCCAGAATACCGAGTATACGCCAGAAGACCCTGAATCCAAAGAAACCCCTTTTGTTAGAAACCTTCCTATAACTCCGTAGCGAAGATCTGTTACCCCTGAGAACCCATCGCAGTCTGGAAGTAACCCTAGCCCGAGTTTTCCTGTTGTAGGTCAGTCTACCCTAGTAAGTTCTCCCCCCCCTCAGTCCACTATGGCCCATATGACTAATGATATCAAGCTCCCATTTTTCAAAGGAACTGGATCAGAGGATCCAGAACAGTTTTGGTTTTTATGCGAAGCTGTGTGGACTGCTAAGAACATTTTGGATCAAGATGTAAGAAGAGCGCAGCTGGTCACTTCTTTTAGAGATCGAGCTTTGACCTGGTTTATGAAATTTTCCAGTACTTAGAACCATGTCTTGGATGATATTAAAGCAGCAATGATCAAAGATTTCAAGAAGCCTAAATCAAAATCACAGTGTATAACTGAATTGAAAGAGATGCAGCAGAGGCGAGGTGAATCAGTTTGGGACTTTGATCAAAGGTTCAAAGTTCTACTAGATCAAGTTAGTTTCACTATTGGACCAGCACAGCATAAATAATGGTTCATTGCAGCCTTATTACCTCATATCAGAATGCCACTCATGCAACAGAAGGTTGCTGACCAGAAAGAGGCTTTGGAGATTGCCATGAAACTAGAGACAGCTCCTGTCGAAGATAATTCTGGCATAGCCCAAATACAAGCGCAGTTAGCAGAAATGGCTTTGGAGCTGCGCGATAAGAAAAAAATGGAAATATATTCATGAAGAGGTGTGGTGTACATGATGTAGGATAGAAGGTCATGACAAGGAACAATTCCATGCGCTAAGAAATTACCTGAATACTGGTGCGCCGAATCCATTTAACCCTAATGTTCTATATTGTGAGATTTGTAGAACAACTAGCCAGCATCGACCTGAAGACTGCTATCTACCACAAAGATATGTGCAAGTCCCTAAGAATCCCTATTGCAAGTTTTGTAAGTCAGTGGGACACAACAAAGAGGAATGTCGCAACTTTGACCTTATGCGAGAGCGAACATATGATGCTTATAGGGTACAAAATGATGCACAAGGCAATGATGGATATGGTTACCATGGTAGTACATCAGGTCGAGGTGCTTTTGGAGGTCGTGGTCGTGGTGGTATGCTTGGAAGAGGTCGAGGCCAGGTTGTGTGCTATAACTGTAATCAGGCAGGACATCTAGCTAGAGACTATCGGAACCCAACTATGACATGTTGATATTGCAGAGTAGTAGATCATGTCATTGAGCAATGCCCACAGCTGATAGCCAAGATACAAGAAAGAAATAGTGCTCCTCCTCAGAATATTTAGATGATTACTATAGAACAAATACCTTTCCCAGCCATTAACATTGTTACAAGGAGTGGAGCTATGATACAAGTGCAGAATAAGGAAAAACAGCCTGATGAGGATTGGGTTCGTAAGACCCCAGAGAAAGTCCCAACCTTCGATGTGGATAGAGAAAAATAAACATTTATGGAAGCCAAAAAATACTTTGTTTATCTGAGCACAGCAGTAGCACCTGCGCAGCAGCATCAACAGCAGTCACAATCTCAAGAAGCTTCAATAGATAAAGTAAGTACACTGTCAACATTTTTACAGAGTTGTATGAAGCTCTTACGAAATCAGAATGCTTTAAATGAGTTACAAAAAGTTATTGCTTCTTGCAAACCTCAGCGAAGCTCTGGTAAAGAAAAAACTATCAATAGAGTTAGAAGAACTGGAAGAGAAATGAGATTGCATGCTTAGATAGGAGAGTATGACATGACTGATATCATATTAAACTTGGGATCAGAAGTCAATGTCTTAACTAAGCAGACATGGGAACAACTGGGAAAACCTACCCTTGAATGGTCCCCTATACAGTTAAGATTATCCAATCAGCAGAAGATTGTACCCCTAGGAATATTCTCTAGCGTCCTAGTAGACATTGATGGAGTCAGTACCTTAGCAGATTTTGAAGTCATTGAGATAATTGATGATAGCAACCCCTATCCAGCCTTGCTAGGAATTGAATGGGCAATAGAGAATTCTGCAGTAATCAATCTTAAGAACAGGTAGATGACCTTTGAAGGAAAAGGCTTGAGAGTCATAGTCCCCTTGGACCCTTCTCAAGGAGAAAGGTACACAGAGCCAGTCAGAGATGAGGATCAGGATGTTTTGGATCATATATACAACATCACAGCTAAATATGAAGACTATGTTAACCCTACTACTGAAGGTATAATGGATTGGAAGTGTGATAGTTCTTGCATGACTGATTCAGATGAAGGCCTAGAGAATTGGCAGCATAGACTTTACGAGCTACATGAACATCGGTGTGCAAGAATTACCAAGTCTCTCAGATGGCTTGGCTCACAGACAAGAGTCTTACCTATTTATGATAGCTTGACAGACCCCGAAGAGTTTATTTTGCAATTTTCAGAGTAGGTACCAGATTCACAGGAAATGGAAACTCTAGATTCAGTATTTAGAGCCACAGCTACTAGATGGTGGAATGGTCATAAGAAGTATATTCAGAGTTGGGAAGCTTGTTAAAAGCTTCTTCACCTCAGATTCATGGATCAACCTTAGGAGGTGCGAAGCAGGTTTAATGGTCAGACTAGCCCTCAAGAACATTTGGAACAGTGTTATGAAGCATGGAAGCATGTCCCTCGCGAAGAATGGGTACATCGACTCGTGCACACCCTGGAACCTGTCGCGAAGAATTGGTATGCAGAGGTGGAGCTTTTCCATGGTACTGTAAGTTGGGATAGTCTTGTTGATAGTTTTGTGCTGGCATTTTCTATTAATGAGTTTTGTCCTGCTTTGGATGCAACTGTTAGGCTGGTCCACACTAAGGTGTTTGATGGTAAAGAAACAACTGAGTACCAACCTGATTGGAAAGAACAAGAAGCCAATGCAGTATAATGCTATAACCTCGCAATTGACGATGATGATGACCCACGCAACATAAAAATTCTTGAGTCAGAAGGACACTGCGAAGTACATGGACCAGCAGTCGAAGCACCAGAAGTGACTCAGCCCTTGAAGCCAAGGCAAGTAAACATTGGGTCAGAAGAAATGCCTAAGTATGCTACTATTGGAGATTATTGGGATGAAGAAACGATAAGAAAAGTGACCCAACTTCTCCATGAGTATCAGGACTTATTTCCGACGAAGTTCTCATAAATGAAAGGTATCCTTGGTGATATAGGAGTGATAAAAATCCCTTTGAAACCTGATGCGAAGCTTGTGAACCAGCGCCCTTATAGGCTGAACCCTAAGTATAAAGAAAATGTCAGGGTGGAGCTAGATAAGATGCTCGCAGCAGGAATCATTGAGGTTGTGGAAGACATTCTATCGCAGGTCGAAGCTCGAAGCCCTGTCGAAGCCGATGTCAGGAAGTGTCGAATATCCTTATTATGGCACAGCCAAAGTTACTAGTGGTGCCAAAGAAGGACAGGTGTGCCGGAGCTCAAAATCCGACCGTTGGAAAAAATTAGAATCGACGGCGCCGATACATTAACTGCATTAACTACCTGTAATAATGAGATCCTGAGAAATCTAGCATCGTTTGGACAAGATCTCTGTCAAATTTGGTGTCTTCAATGCACAGTTATGGAAAATTTGGTTGATGGATTCTATAAGAAGACACCCAGGCCTACAGAAATCGCATTACGCATTTCCTTAAGTCTTACAATTGAGTCCATGTCAGCTAATTGCGAACTTCAGGAACTATTGAGAGACTTTGAATAGACGGGTTTGTAGAACCTTATGAGCAATCCACCTACCTCTGCACCCCGTGAAGAAACTCCCCCAGCACTGACTCAGCCAATGCAGACACGATCTACTAGGAAGAAGTTTAAACCAGAAGTTCGCTCTAAGAGGAACGAAGACAGACACAAGCAATCAGGGAAAACTTCGGAGGATCCCGAGATGAACCCTTCTGGCTCAGCAGAGATCCCACCTAAAGGTTTTGAAGACTTCGGCGAGGTGGAGAACATTGCATCACACTGGACCCCTTATCTTCCACCTGTTTGACCAGGAGTTCAGCTACCTCGATGGAAAAAGAAGTTCACATTATGCACCCCTTCGATGCCACCAGGTGTGCAATTGGTTGGGACAATGACATGGAAAGTAGATCACCTCAAGTACGCCGACCATGATACAAATGATCGTGGTAAATTTCCACAGTTCGCACCTGGGACATACTTGCACTCTGTCCACTATCCAGAGACTAGAGTGACATTATTAGAAGCGAAATAGTGGGCTACTGGCTTAGACAGAGCAGGCTTGCTGAAAATGATGAACATCCCCCACTTCGGTCGCAGCACGCCGGTTACCATGGTAGTCAAGCAATTATTGGCGTTGGTGCATGATGGGTACCTATGGATTGGCGATGAGAGAATCCCTATTAATAGAGAGCTGGTTAATAGGATCACAGGCTTGCCGAAGGAAGGGCCTGATCCTAGGATCGAATTCATTGGGAAGCATGAAGACATGAAGCTGGCGTAGCATATGAAGGAACGCTTCAGGTTAACAAAAGGAAAGCGAGGGTATCAAAGCTCAACTATTCAGCATCAAAACATTCGCTTCGCTGTAGAACTGCTAGCATGCAAGCTAATACGGAAGTGTAGACCAAATGAAGTATCTGCACCGATTATCAGTATTGTTGTGAACTGTACCAAAGGCTACAGTTACAACTGGGTAGCGTACATTACTAAGGAATTCCTTGAAGATGTCCGTGACAAGTAGGAGAAAGGTAGACCCTTTCACTATTCATGGTTGTTAGTGCTTATTGCACTAGTAGGATGGAAAGAACCTACCGAGGCACAATTTGTTGATGTGCCTCTGCATATGCCTGGAACAACAAGGTATGCATCCCTGTGGGTGTCACAGGATAAAAGCTTTCAGCAAATGACGAAATACGTGTTCACCTTTTACTCGATGAGTATCTCATAGGAGATTCTGAAGATGCCACAGCTCAGTAATGATCTATTCTCTCAGTATGATGGAGCGGCCAACTTTAGGGCTGACATGCATCATGTCTTTATTCAGGCCCGCGCAGATAAAAAGCATCAATGGTTTAAGTTACCATATGTAGTAACCAAAGAAGACATCCTCGCAATAGTTCAGCAATGGCCGGCTGAATGGTTGAAGGACGCAGGGACAAAACCTAATATTCCAGTCCCTCCAGTCACCAATGTGAGTGCAGGCCCTAGTCACACGCAGCAGAATGACCCACTCAAAGAAAGCGAAGAATAGAGTGAATCGCAGTAGAGTGAAGGAGACCAAGGTGGAGATGACCGAGATGAAGACGAAGAAGAAGATTCAGTCAAAACCGTCTCAGACCCCAATCAACCAGATAAGTGCAAGTCGCCAGAGGCAGAGGAAGTGACCAAACCTCAGTCCAGAAAGAAAGCAAAGGCATCAAAAGGTACAAATATCGTCGAAGAGCCCGCCGTGATGATGGAAGAGCTTGAGCAAGCTCTGACAAAGTCTACAGAAGCACTAACTAGCAAGTGGTCGCAATTTGCAGCTATGTAACTTGATGCCCTCACCGGCGTAACGCAATGAATTTCAGAACTAAAGGAGTTAGCAGAAAAATACATGACCGGCGCTACAACAAGCAGTGTCCCAGTAAGCATGTAGCCAGACACAAGGCAATGGCTAGCCATAGATAATAGAGGACAAGTGTCAAGTGCATCCCTCATAATAACTGACACAGTGTCTCGCTCGGAGATGAGCATGACAGTCGGGATAGATTACACCAAGTTGTCTATGACGGAGCTGCATCTTTGTCAATTAGCAATCATAAAGGAGATCCAAGCACAAGACCATTACTCACAAATGCAGTTGGAAAATACTATAAAGCAGAATGCAAGCCTCGCAACGCAGTTTGAAGAAGTGGAGCAGAGGAAGAGGGACGCAGAACGTAAGCAGGCTACACTGGTGCGAGTGTTGGATGAGGCGTGTTGAAATCTTCCTGACTTCAACATACAGGTTGAGGAAGAACTGGAGAAAATAATTGCTAAGCTGAAAGATTATGCACAATAGTCTCGCAGCGATATTGAAAAGCTAAAAGCAGAACATGAGGCTCAGATCGCGAAGCTTCAACTTCGCATCACTCCAGAGAGTCCACTAGAGGTCAGGGAGCAGCGTCACAGGGATATTTAGGCCTCAGCAACAAAGATCACTGATCTTGTGGCCAGCGCAGCAAAACTGCTAGAAGAAAGCGTCGACGCCTGGAAAAAACTGCAGGAAAATCCAAAAGTAGAAAAGCTGCAAGAAACCATCAAGCAGCGACAGGCAGAGCTGGATGCAGTGAAAGTGGAAATTAAGACTCTTCCTCCTATGCAGAAGATGCTCAAGGTGAAGAAAAGCAATGAACTCCAGCAGGAAATTGAGTCGTACAGAACGAAAGCAACACTGTTGGAAAATTCTATGTAGCCCCTTATCGACGAGGCCTTGGAGTTGAGCACTAATGTGGACAGCCAGCTCAAAGTCTTGAAGAAATATGATACATTCGCACAGGAAAAGGCCAGCAAAGCATCAGCAGCAGCAATTAAAGGAGTTGGTGGAGAAGGAGCAAGCAGCCGACGATATCATGCATGGTCTCAACAAACAGTTCACTCTATTTGCCAACAAGATTATCCCACCAGACAAGCAGCAGAGTGCCCCGGGATGGGACACTGGTGATTCTTAGGTGCCTGTTGGGGCGCGTGCCTTAATGGTCACTAATTTTGGTAACTCCACAATTTTTGTGGAAGCTTGTAAGCAGAGTTGCGACTCAAAATAGTCTTAGGGGTGTCGGGGTTGAGTTAAAGCCCTCTTTTTTGTAATTATCCATAATTTTCGGGTGTAAGCCCATGATTTTGTAATAGTGCACTTGTATAAATAGGCACTCATGTAAAGATGTCAAGGGTATCTAATGAAATGAGGATCATATGATGCGAAGAAGTTAGATCTATTTTTGGGTTTTAAGGTCAAGTCCCAGTTGTGTGCGTGGACGACCTCTGCAGCTGTGTGCGCAGAAGGTTTTGTAAGGAAAGGAACTGTAGCTGAGTGCGCAGCTTAGAGATTGTAAGAAAGGAAATGCAGCTAAGTGTGTAGTTATACTTGAAGGGTGGATCTGCTACTGAGTGTGCAGATCAAAACTGTTGTTTTGTAAGAAGTGGAATAAAAGCACAGTTTTGTGGACGTAGCCCCTACACTGGGGGTGAACCATGTTATATTTTGTGTTGTGGTTCTTTTGTGTTGTTTCTGTTATGGTTTTATTTTATGCATTGATAAGTAGATAATTGATAAAGTAAGATAATTGTTAAATATTAACTTTGCTGTGAATTCTCAGTTAAGGGTTAAGCAAGAAACGTCTTTTATCTAACTACGAAGCTAATTAAGTGAATATCGAAGCTCTATTTGGTATAAATATTGTTGTTAAGGCTAAAGGTACAGTAATATCCCTCTTCTGCTTGCAAAAACCTAGTTCTGTGGCACCCCATAGCTGTTTCGGGTGAGACTGCAACCTGTTCACAGGTTGTTGCCGAAAGGGCCAACACTGTGGGTCTTTTTGTTGGTGCGAAGTTAATGGTATAAAACCCGGGTCTGCCCTATAGCCCAACAATCTGGTCTATAAATGGTGTGGGATAGTTGTCCTTAGGATAGACTTTATTGAGGTCTCTAAAGTCTATACAAACACGAATAGTCCCTTGTTTCTTATCAACACGAACAGGGTTGGATACCCATTCAATCAAAGCTATGGGATAGATAAAACCAACCTTCAACAGCTTTTCAACTTCTTCCTTCACAGTCGCCGCTTTGCGCGGGTTAACGGGTCTTAACTTTTGTCGAACTGGCTTGGCATCAGGATATGTTCAGATTTCATGTTCAACAATTAATGGATCTATGCCTGGAATCTCCTCATATGACCAGGAAAAGACATCACGGAATTCCTTAAACAAGGCAGTATAGATGGCAATCTCTTTAGGAGAGCAAGTTACACCTATGTATATGTTTTCCATGACATCAGGGTTCATAGAGATGTTAATAGGTATAGTAGTGGAAATATTTTCCATGTTCCCCTCGGCAAACATTCCTTCCCTAGGAAATGGATTGATAGGTATATCAACATCTTCTAACAGTCTCAAACGAAACTCTTGGTTTTCTATTTTGCTTAGTTCTGGAAGAAAATATGATCGATGATGAAGATCCTCACAAATCTTATCACATCCACTCATGGCTTCCAGAATAGCTTCATCGGAAGGTAGAACCATGTCTAAACAATCTATAGAATGCGAAGAGTTTTCCGCCCATACGGGAAAATAGACTTCTTCCAGATCATCCAAGACTGTTAGAGGATCTGGAATGGGATCAATAGTGGCTTGAGTGATAGGTTGATAAGTGACCTCCACTGCCGATAAGGGCACTTCTGATTCATGGGAGGTTGGGAGAACCCAAGGATCAGTCCTATTGACAACTGTAGCTATGGACTTCCCCACACTAGTAGAACCAATATAATTAACCGGGGCTGGAAGATCAAATGTGCCCATCAGTGATGTGTACATTCCATCCCCCAAGCTCTGTGCAGCAAGTTTGACCTGATCAACCAATGGCACAGCGGACTCATTAGAGTCTAAATGACCTTTTCGGGTAAAATCAAGTTGGTCAATAGTAACCAACTTTCCCTCATGTGGAAAAACCACTACACGAAAGACGGTCGATGCAATAGCGGACATCGCATAAGTCCAGTTCCTTCCCAGAAGCAAATCGTAGTCCAAAGGAGCATCAATCACTTCTACTTCAACAGACACTACTTTTCCTGCCAACTTAATTTCAAAAGCTGGCAGGATACCATGCCGACGGAAGGATCTTCCATCAAAAGCAGTAAGCAAAGTGTTTGATGGGACCAGCTCTGGGGATCCAAGAGCTTTCCAACAAGCCAAAGACATAACACATGTAGAAGCACCCTCATCAACAACTGCCCTTCCAATGGTCTTACCACCATGGACGACATCTATTGATAAGGATACATGGTAAGGCAGGCAAATTTTAACATCGGACAAATGAAATTTCACCATGAGACTCGAAGAGTCCATGCTACCTAAAGCTGCTAAGAGAGCATCCCGCTGAGCAGGAAAACTCTGTAACACCTCTAAAGCTGACATTGCACACGGGGTTTGAGCTAAATCTTCAACCATGAAGTAGTTTGAAGCAGCCCTAGCATTAGGGTTATGCAAGGTCTTCTTGAAGACACCTTTCGGTATCTTTAGCATAGTTTCAGCAGGCTTCTATATTGTGAGAGGGTTAGAAGTTTCACCTACAGCTTTACCCTTCTCAAGAGTCTCTTTCTCATCATTTTTGTTCCTTGTCTGCAACAAAGTCAAAGATCGAACCATGTTGATATAGTTTGGGTCAAGGGCAGTTTGAGTGCCCCCTGCTGCATTAGAAGCTGAAGCAGAGTTCTGTCCTTGGGGAAAAGGATCCTTCAGGACAGCCAGTTGTTGAGCTTTAAGCAGCTTCTAGCTTGATCCATAAGGGGACAAAGGTGAGTAAGGTGGTCCTCATGGCACAACTTACACAGGAACTTGACCTTCTTCTTTTCTTTTTTGCCCCCATCAGCATTGTTTGCGGGCTTTTGCTTGTTTTGATTTCCCTCTCCCTTCTTGCCTTTCTTTTTCTTCCCGTCGGGCTGCTGATTTCCCTTCTGAGAGGTTTGTGCAAAAACATTTGCACTCTGGGGGGAGGGGGCAGCCTTTGCTACCTCCATCGTAGACTGCTTGATAGACAACTGATGAAGTTGCTTAGCCAAAGACTCTACGGTGGGAGAGTTAACGGACCCAACCACGCCATTGGCATGGGGTCCAGGCTTAGGCTTCTCCGCATCGTGCGTAGGCCTCGGTGCCTCAGGGATAATCTCATACAAGAACCCAGATTGTGAACAAATCAAATCTAGTTGCTGGGCCCTGAGAATGGCTTCTTCTTCGTTCATCACTCCTGAGGTGGATACGTCCTTAGATATGTAGGGCAACAGGGATTTAAGGAACCACTCTAAAAGGAACTCAGGAGGGATAGTGGCTTTTATAAGGCTCTTTCACCTTCTCCACTCTTGGATGTGATCCAAGATGTGGGTAGCCTTATTCTGCCTAAAGGTAGACAACAAGTCCGTTCTGAAATCATATCAGATCGGAAGCTGAAAGTGGCTAAGAAATGCACTAGCCAAGTCCCGGAAACTTCTGAAAGCAGTAGAAGACAATTCAATATACCATTTTGCCGCAGTACCTGTTAAGTTTCTCTGTAACGGCCTCAACCTAACTGAATATTCATTCAGCGAATTTGAAGAACACCATAAATGGAATGTGGTGGCATGAGCCCCAGGATCTTCACCAACTTTGCCTTCGAACTTAGGGATGTCTGATGGCAATTAGGTGGGAACAGGTGGCCACAAAGGGTCATGCTTGACCGGGTCATTCATCAATTTTGACAAATCTGGCAAGTTTAAAGTTGCCAGGAATGGAAGTTTGGGTCAAACCAGGGAACTAAATGTGCCAGCCTAGGGATTAGAGGGACCTGCCCCCAAATGCCCATGGGTAAAAGTGGGGTTTCCCCCTGCCACCTTCGGGCCACCTATAAAGGGATATATTTTGTATTGTAAAAGGTTGGTTCATTCAGTTGTTAGTTGTTTTGTAGATTATCAGATAGTTGTAGAAGCCGAGCTCTGGTTCTGTTATTAACTGTAGTTATCTTACTGTAACCAGTAGCTGGCTCATAGAGCATGCATGTAATGATCCACAGGGATCGACAGAGAGGGAAGAGTATATTGTAAGATGTGCAATATAGAGTAGAAAAGAGATCTAAGAGAGAAGGGCTCCAAGCTGTGTGCGGAGTTACTCAGAAGATCTCGAGCTGCATATGCGGTGCAGCAGAACTGTGTTTACCTTCCCTCGAGCTATAATAGAAACACAGTTCTATGGACGTAACTTCCATCCTGGAGGTGAACCATGTTAAAATCGTGTGTTATGTGATTGACTTATGTGTTGTGTTCATTTGTTGCATTTATCAGTTATCACATGGGTCTTGTTTACAGTTTAATGTATGTATGCGTTATTCAGTCTACAGTACTATAGAAGATAAATGCAAGTTGAAGTCCATAAGTATTTTGTGTAAGAGTTTATCTACATTTCATCCCAGGTAGTTAAGAGTCATAGAGTTAAGCAACCCTGTATATTGAGTCCCGTAAGTCGAAGCGAGTAGCACTGAGTACGCTGAGCCACAGCAATAGGATATCGCAAGGAGGCGATATCGCACCAATAGAGGAGCTGTGGTGTGCTGCGGTTGAGAATCAACGTAGGAAGGAGTTACACATTGCCTGAGGCGTGGCGATGCGATAAGGACTAGAGTCATCGCAAGTAAGAGGAAGTTGCATGTCGCAGATAGAGAGAGATCTCGCAGGCTAGAAGAGTTGCAAGACACCCAGGCTGCCACAGAACCTGGTCCAAGACACTTGAGTCCTTGGCAAACCCATTTCACTTCAGGTGAGACTTCAGGCCGCTCTGCGGTCTGTCACCGAAAGGGCCAGTGAGCTAGGGGTGTTGTTGGTTAAATACAGTAAACCCGGGACTGCCCATGCAAGCCAACAGGGTAGTATATGGAAAGGAAGAAGGAATGGTAGGTATATTGGGGATCCTAGTAACCATGTCACCAAAAGTACCTGCTAGGTTTGAGTGAAACGGTGGTTGAACCACCCGGCTCGCTGGAGTCAAAGGTGTAGAAGGTATACTAGATCTAGGGGCACTTACTGGGGGAGGTAGTACCCCTTCAATTGGAACGGCTGAGGTGAACACAAAAGGACTTTCTTCCGCAGAAGACATGATGCTACCCACAGGGACACCTAAAACAGGTGAATCAAAGGGTCTAACCTGAATGATCATAGGATCGTTTAAATCAGTCAAGGGGGTGTTAAAGTTCCTTGCAAACTCGTCAATCTACAATTTTTCTATCTCAACTGTATCAAGATCAAAACATTTAGCTATCAGTTCTGGTTCACCAAGAACTTCACTTATCCCTACCAGTTCAAATGAACCGTCTGTGTCCAATCTCCGCCTTTTGGGTGGAGGTGGAGGCTCCAATGTGATGAGAGGAGGAAAGTTTCTCAACCTTCTTGACCTTCTAATAGGTTGGTCCTCCATGATTAAAAATTTGACAAATCACACCCTAAGGCCAACTAAACACAGGAAAAACCACAGAGCATACACTATAAAAAATCCTAAAGCCTCAAACAATCAAACAAGGGTGAAATATATACTTTCCCAAAGAAAGCTGATGAATGATTACTTGGCATCCTTGAAGTGGTTCTTAGGCACAAGTGGAGGAATCACCCAACCTCCCTCCTACACTTACAATAAGGGTTACCTTCCAAGCCCGTTCAAGGTGAACCAGAAATAGCCTTTTGGTTTACCTAGGTATGAACCCTAAATGTCAAGAGACTAAAGGCTACCTTAGCTATACCAACAGTATGGGGGGACAGTCACAAGCCTGACTCGTATGCATGGGCAGGGTAGCTGAGCCCGAAACTCTGTCTAAGACAGAATCCCCAGATGCGTAAAAGTCCTGATTTATGTTTTGACAAGGATTTTGAGGGTTATCTCCTCTTTCCAATGCCTCCACGCGGCCTCGTGATTAACTCTCGTTTGAGAGGAGCTTCCCAGATACAATCGATAAAGTCAAGGATTTACCTAAAGAAAAGTCCACTACGTCTGAATTTTAAAACTTATGGGAAGTTTACACTTCCTATCCCACAAGTCTAGCCTAAGCTAGTAGGTGAAAGGCCCCTAAAAACAAAAAATTACTAGTAAATTTTAATTATTGCATTCATTTTAAAGGGTTGTTTCTTACTCAGAAGGAAATGGAGTGATGTACTTATGGTGTTATTGACTCGATAAGAAATAAATAAAAGTAAAGGTGTATTTTTCAAAGCAAATTACCACTATTAAAGCAAACTTATTTTTTTGTAAATAGATATTGATGAATTAATGCAAACGATGAAAGAAACTAAGCCTATGTTTTTTGTAGTTTTTGAGATTATTTTTTAAAACTGAAATGAAAACTACTAATGCAAAAACAAATGCAAAAGCTTAACAATGTTTTTCTTTTCACTTTTAAACTTGCTCAAACTCTACCATGCACCTAAAATGCACTAAACTTGAGTAAATTTGGATCTAATCAACTGTATAAAAACAACAAACTGAAGTAAAAAAGGCTGATAGAACCAAGAAACAACCAACAAAGGAAGACTAGGAACCCTAGTTTGGGTGTACACAATGAGAAAAATCATTGTAAACTAATAAAGGAAAGTGACAACCAACCACTATCAAAAGACAGACTGGAAAAACAATCACCAAGACCCTGATCACTGATCTAGACAGAGATACTTCACCCTATAACCCAAATAGGCCAAGCTACTTCAACATGCAAACAGTTAATAATCCAAGCAAAAGAAACCCAAGGGCTTTCGAAAAAGCACAAAGTGTGGTCATCTAAGTCTTAAGACAAATAGCATAGTATTCATAAAGAAAGCCAACTAACAATTAGGAATTACACAAAGAGCGGGACAAGAAAACCCAATCCTAAAAAAATCCCTATTTCCAAGCTTGTACGTGACTGTATATAAGGGAAACTCATGTACTGTACACAACTGTCCAAGAGAGCAACCCGTGTATGGGAACCTCTATACATGACTGTGCAAAAAAGCAACCCGCGTACAGGTACAAAAATTTTCTCAGAAAACAAGAAAAATCCACAAGACTTTCAAACATTGTACTAAGTATGAACCAGGATAAAAGACCACACACAAATTTCAAAGCAAAGACTGGTCAGGGGTGACAGAAACAACCTACATCAGTCTAGGCTCCCCAGCAGAGTCGCCAATTCTGTTGTACAGGAATAAACACCTTATAACCAAAGGTCTGGCGTTACCAAAATACTCAAGAAACTTGCAGGCAATCGACTCTAGAGTGTAGTAAAGGAAACATGAGGATAGAAAAGACTCACCTGATACACGATGGTTGATCCTAGCTTGTCCTCTTCCGCTCTGCTTCTCCTCCAAAGCCTTCAGGGATGCTTCTCCTTCACCTGTCAAGAGTCAATCTTCCAAATACAAGATGATACATATATATAAATGGGTTAGATAAATCATATACAGAATGCTGAAACATAAATATTTATCAAACCACAATATATGAGAGACATTCAAGACACATATGGAAGAAGGATTCTCTTTATTAACAATAATGAAATAGTTCAGATTACAACCCAACACCTAAGACAAGGGCTCCTCTGCAACCAAATGATTTTGAGTTCCACTGCTCCAAACACTTCTGTATAAACTCCACTAGCATAACTTTGCTCTCCAAGTGTATCTGATTAACACCCTCCCCAAGGCCTATATTTATACTTGGTGAAATAAGGCAGTTTCAAAGGTTGAGGAGGTTGAGACAATTATGGAGATTAAGGTTAAGTGCTTAACTAATCTCAAGTAATTGCATGTTTTTATTTTTAATGTCAAAGGGACATGTACGCGGGTATCAATACTGGCAACTCGTGTATGACACGCGAGTTGCTTTAAGGGTAACCTGCGTACACATCTGTACGCGAGATACAACAACTGATAATCGCGTACAACACGCGAGTTGCATATCTAAAGAGTCGCGTACATGACTTGACATATCTAAAAGGTAAAAATAACCAGCTGGATGGATGATGAATGTAGTTCTTAATAAGCCCATCTATAGTGTTTTGGGCAACCCTCAATCCATAAATGTCCTTTTGTGTGCCAACATGAGGAGTGTCGGCACTCGGACGGATAGGTGCCATTTAGGTGGATAACAATTGAGCCCTAGATCAAAACTTTTGAGGGGGTAGATCTCAGGGAAATTCAAATGCTAGTTTGGCTTTGGACCAGAAAACTGTAGATCAAAATATCGCAAGTCAGTTTTTAGAGGTGAATATTTGGAATCTTAAAAAACCAAGTGTACCATAAATTCGCCTTAGTCAAGCGCATATCTTGGTAAGGTCATTTTTTCATTTTGAAGAATTTTATTTTTTGGTGACCTCCTATATAATATTTCCCCAAGCACTAAGCTTGAGGAAAAGATAGAAGGCATAGAGAATTTTTGATCATGGAAATATAGGATTGTCCTCATTCTTAGAGATAATGATCTTGACAAATACATCAAGAATGAAGTTTCATAACCTGAAGAGGATGAAGCTAAGGAGAAGCATAAGAAGGACTTGATTAGGGAAATGAGGATCATTGTTGATTCTATCAAATACCACTTGATTCCTCAAGTGTCATCCAAAGAGACCCCAAAGGAGATGTATAAATCCCTAGCTACAAAGTATGAAGGAAGGAACATCAATAGAAATATGAATTTGATATATCAACTGAAGAGTACCAATATGTACCAAGGAGAATCCATCCAAGACTACTTCACAAGGGTCTCCCAGTTCAAAGAGAAACTAGAAGCCATTGGAGACTCCCTTGATGAATATGAGCTAGTTATGACTGATCTCAATGGTCTCACTAGACCTTGGGATTCATTCATACAGACTATGTGTGCCAGAAAGGAAAGCATGAAATTCGACATTGTATGGGAAGATTGCATCCAAGAGAAGGCTAGAGTAGCTAATAGAGAATCTCTACTTAAAGAAGATGATCAATCCCTAGACACCCATACTAAGAGAAGAATAATTAAATCTAGCTTTAGGAAGGAAATCTACAAGGAGTCTCAACCTCCCAAGAAGTTCCAAAGGACAAGAGGAAACAATCCAAGAAGAAACTACTCCAACTTTCAATGTTTCAATTGTGACAATATAGGACACATCACCAGAAATTGTCCATTGAAAAAGAAGAATACAAGGAGAGGAACAACAACAAATGACATCATGCACACCTATTTGAAGATGAATATTAAGAAGAAGAGGAAGAAGGACCTCGAAGAAGATGAGCAAAAGAAGAAGATGTAGAAGAGTATGTATTATTATCTGCACTCTCTGGGTCTGTGACACATGGAGAAGATACATGGCTTATTGATAGTGGTGCTTCAAAGCACATGACGGGAAAAAATAAAACTTTGCCAAAACTTGAAGAGAATAACTCTCTTTAGAAGGTATCATTAAGAGATAACTATCAATATCCTATCAAATGAATTGGTGAAGCAAGCTACAAGCTTTATTCTGGAACCCCCATGAAGTTGAAGGAAGTCTTATATGTACTAGGTTTGAAGAATAACTTACTTTCTATCTCATCAATAGATAATAAAGGATATATGGTTGCATTCATATATGGACAAGTACTTATGTGTCCCAAAGGAAAATCAATTGAAGATGGAGTTGTCATTGGTGAAGAGGAAGGTGGCTTATATAAACTCAAGGGACATTCAAAAAAACCCTTGTTCATGAGACCACTAGCCCAAGTGAATTATGGAATAGGATGCTTTCTCACATCAACTAAAAAGAACTACCCCATGTGAGAAAAGTAGTGATGGGATTACCATATTTGAACATTGATCATGAAGGAATTTGCAAAGGATTTGCAAAAGGAAAGAATTGCAAGAATCCATTTTTGAAGAGTGAGACAAAGACTAAAGGTACGTTGGAATTAATACATTCAGATGTATGTGGTCCAATTGCCTCCACATATTTGAGTGGTTATGAATATTGCATTACATTTATTGATGAATATTCAAGAAATACATGGATATATTTCTTGAAAACAAAGGATGAAGTATTTGGAATATTCAAGGAATTCAAAGTCTTGATAGAGAATCATTCAGAAAGAAGAATCAAGACACTAATAACAGACAATGGTGGATAATATACTTTAAAATATTTTGAATCCTTTTGTAAAAAATAAAGAATCAAGAGGGAACTAACTTCTCCCTACAATCCTCAACAGAATGGTGTTGTGGAAAGAAAGAATAGGACCATTATGGAAGTACTGAAGAAAGTGATACATGATCAAGATCTTCCAATGCATCTATGGGATGAATTAGCAAGAACGAAAGTTTATGTACAAAATAGATTATCCCATAATTCCCTTGGATTCAAGACTCCAGAATAAATGTTCATAGGAAATAATACTGAAGTGAGCCACCTCAAGATATTTTGTTTCCTAGTATATGTTCACATACCAAAATCAAAGAGAAATAAGTTGGACCCTTCCGAAAAGAAGGAAATATTTGTTGGATATTGTGAAGTCTCCAAAGCCTTCAGAATATACATTCTAGGATTCCATCACATGGAGATTAGTAGAGATGTAACATTTTATGAAGAAGTAGCTCTCAAGAGATCCAGAAAGTGCCAACATGAAGAAGTATATGAAGAACATGTACCTCCCAGAAATGTAGAAGTCACACCCTCCCCCGAAGATGAAACATCAGAAGACCATGATATGCTAGAACCTCAAGAACCTCCTACTATGAATATGTCATGAAAGAGAAATCACGCTTGGTTAAGATAAATTATACAAGAAGTGGAGAATTATACAGCTCCAGAAGGCTCCATAAGAGTAAGCAAGAATTCAAATCCATTTTCTAGTTATGTGTCTTTACTGTGTGATCTTGTAGATCTAGAATCTAGCAGTTATGAAGAAGTTATACAAAAGAAAGAATGGGTAGAAGCAATGATGGAATTGTCACATGCCCCAATTTTGCAAACATAATATTATCTTATTTGATTTTATTTAAAGACAATATGTTAAATTTTATGCTAAGTTGTAATTGATGACTCAGCAGAGTCAAGGATATTTAATGTAATTCTAAATATTTTAATTATAAATAAATAAAGGTGGAGACAACAGCTTAGGAGAGCTGTTAAAAGAGTGTTTACTAGTCAAATTGGTGGAGGAGACTGGGTGGAGAGAAAATAGACATGTGGCAGCATCCTCAAACCTCTTCCAACTATTACAGGTGGCAACCTCCCTACATTTGGGGTCATGATCCCCCAAGAAAGTGGGATCAGACTAGGTGGCTCAATTAATGACAACTAACCCAAAAGTCCTGGGCAATCTTTATAAAAATTCCCATTGAAGAGAGCTGAGGTTGCTCATTCTAGAGAAATGATCATTCAATTGAATGTACTTCAGAGAAATTCAATGGCAAGGGAGTTTGTGGAAAGAGTTTGAGGGGTTAATTGCTAAGTGATCTAGTGCAGCTTTTCAGCTGAAGAATCTTATCACTGAGTGCAGAGTGATTACTGAGTCATTGGACTAGTCTATTGTTTGCTTTCTCCACCAGTTCTTGGCCAAGGAGACTAGGAACAGGCTCAGGGGTCCTGAGGAAGCGTTGTTTGAGCGCTCTCCAGGAGTTTGGTAGGGAGGAACGGCCTCCTAACGTTGTTGTTGTCCATCCTAATCAGGTTCTTCATTCTTTGTTTTACTATGTTAGATAGTTAAATGTGAGTTTGACTGTTAAATGAATGTAAAATATTTAGATGTAAAAATGTTAGATTATTGAAGGAATGAATCTGAAATAGATGGAAAATAATTCTAACCTGTGTTTTTCCACATCTGGAAGGACCAGACCATACTCCAACACAAGCAGAGTATTTAAAGTAGATGAAGGAAATTAGAAGAAACTGAAATGAATAGATGTAATATGCATTTCATAATAGCAAATTAATTTATTGTGGTATGTAGGTAATTATCAAAAAGACCAATAACCTGGTTATCTATGTTCCTTGTTATTGTAAATATACTGATAATGAAATAGCAGTATTCCATTACAGGTAGAAGAATTATTATGTTAAGAGAATACCCTAGTATATAAGATGTTATGTTTATACACAATACATTATACTTTTTATTCAAATTAAAATATGGAGGAGAGTAAATAGTGTTATGTTGTTTACATATTTTGTTTATGTTTATTCAATAACTAGTTGCTTATGCAGTAAAAGAAAGGTAGTTAGACTACTTTGTCTACATTCAGTTCATTAAAGATATAACTACTATTCATATAGCTTATTTACTAATAATATTAACTAAACTAAGTCTAACATTTACTAATAAGCAAGTAGTGTATTACTAAAGTATTTAAAATATAAAGAGCAAACTAAACTAAGTTACAGAAGCTGCAGAAGCTGAGTTCTGAGTATTTTCAGCCAATTAACTTCAGTAGATTAAACAATAAGAATATGATAATAACAAATTCATAAACGAAATACATATCTATGTAAGAACTATTATGTAATTAATAACAGGTTTATACTTGTAAGAGTAACTATAGGGTCAAAACCCTTTATTAATTTCTTTGTTTCAATAAAAGAAAAACAGTTAAGCTATAATTCTATTATTTGGAACATTATCATTAAACAAATTGAACTATTGTATATTGGTTACAGTTTTGATAACAAATATATATATATATATATATATATATACAGATGCAAATTTAAGAAATTTCATTATATACAGATAATAGTATTAACTTAAACAATATTTGTTTTACAAGTAACAAAACTTACTTAAACAAATTAAAAAGAATTACTTAAAACAAGGGTTTCATTCAGGAAACCCTAGCTCGAAATTTCGGAGCCAGCAAGTAAAACAATTTTATAATATGACTGAGGGACAGTATTAAAGCCATTAACAATAATTTCATACAAAATAAATAATACACAGTAAAATTAATATTACACAATTGAATAGGGTAAAAACCCTAGTTTATAGAGTCACAATAATAGCATTAATATAAACCGAGACTGAGCTCGAAAGAAAAATTTGTTTCTTTTAAAAACCTTGTGTATTGCTTGATAGGCCGTAAGGCTTTAAACTTAATCAATGTACACAAAAACCAGCTCTGAGCCAGTGCACCCATGTCGTGACATGGGTTTAATAAACAAAACTAACAGACTGTGCATCAAAACCTACAATATTGTAAAAATCCTTTTAACACAAGAAAAGAGCATTTACAAGTCACGACATTGAGTCGGAGTCACCCTGCTGAAATCAAGGGTTTTAAATCAAAAACAAAACTAATAAATTGAAGAACAACAACCCAAGACTGGGTAAAACCATGCCGTAAATTCTTCCAACTGCAAACTTTCCCCTAAGGTCTGCACAAGCAGGGAGAGCCATTTTGTAACTAGGGCTTACCCATAGACTGAACGTCGGTCCAATTGAGAAGTGGTTATTGTCAAATGTTAAGGCGAACTATCCCTGCAAAATGGAAACCAAAATATAATTAAAAACTTGTGTGTAGAACTGAAATTGTAAATTCTTCATAGATTCCAACTTCTTAAAAATGATGTGTTACCTGTAATGTTGGAAACTGAGGTCAAGAAGAAGGCAGACCGACACCATGAGCACAGCAACCCTCACATTCACCTGAGAAGGAGGTAGTTGAGATCGAGTTATCAATTACATCAACAACTGGAGCAAGATCAAGCCAAGGCAGTGGCTAAACCATGACTTCAACACTTAAACTACCAACTATGTAATACAATCCTCACACACAGCAAGGTTGTTTGCAAAAATCAACTCATTCACGAGCTATGGATTTACATCTCTCACTCTAAATAACGGCTCTTCAAAGAAAAATGCACAAATAGTGGAGCTGGAGGCAAGCAACTGCGAGCCCTCATGGCCATAGTGAACCCAGTGAAGCAGAGACTGAAACCCTCGTTGAATAATGAATAATAGGGTTGCAAGGTAAAACTTATAAGTCATGTATTGCATAGAGAGGAGAGTTCCACGTGTACTCAAATCTCTTCACTTCACGGTGGGTTCTTTTGTATAGTCTCCACTGCAATCATTCGAACCAAATAATTGATAAATCAATTACAATATGCATGTAATGATAATGCATTATCACACAAATTCAATATCATATCATTTCCAAACAAAGTCAAGCCTCAATGATGAACAAGTAGTATACCATCATTTAATATAATATTTAAACCTTATAAATAGCTTTGGTAAAGAGCCAATTTACATATGTATTCGATGCACTTGTTTCTCAAAGATTTGATTTATGAATTCGATGCCTAGTTTTGTGAGGATCTTATAACCTTTCAAAACCAAACTTGTAAGAAAAAGATTAATAGGATAGTAGAATTTTGGACAGGATTGTTAATGCCTTAATTAACTTTTCCTTATAATCATAAACTATGATTGTTTAATCTATAAGAATTAGATTTAAACTAATAAGGTGCATATAGATATAGTAACATTTATACACAAGAATAGCTCATATTCTTAAAAGGGATCTAAAGTACTGGATGTAGGATATAAAACCTACAATTACATGATCTTTGAAATCCATAATATTTACCAAGATCTAAGACAAATCGAATCAAGGTTAAGTTAGAATTTAGAGTTTAGGATAGTAAAATATCTAGGATTTTATTGCACTACTTTTACATTTAAGTAGATAGTAGGGTAATGTGAAGTTATTGCATGATGTTAGTCATAAAGAAAATGGGAATTCAAGTCACAACTTGATGATGTTTTTATGCAGAGGAGACTTTAAAACTATAGGCGATGTTAAGTTGATAAATTCACTATATTGAAGCCTGATTAAAATAGAGCTAAAAAGTACATAGTATGCTTGTGTACTGAAATGCTTAGGTCTATTTCTATGATGATAAGCAACGCTTTAATTATTATGCTGATAATAGCAATAGACTCTTATGTCCAAGGAAGAGTTATGAAACAATATCATGAGCTCTTTTAAGAACTGGAAATCACTTAGAGTAAAGTTAGAAGGAAGTTTTATCTATCTTAAAGATCTATCTGATAAAAGACAACAGCAGGGAGACGTTAATAACCCTTATGACAGAAATATTAAGTAATATCATGTTGTGGATCAAGTAAAAGAAACATTACTTACCTTGCGGGATCTTGAGTCTTCTATGCAAATTTTTACTCTAGCAGTACTTTAAGCTAAAAGAAATATATCTGGTTTAATGCCTTAATAAACTTTTACTGGGTCAAGATTTACCTATCAAGCCTGTAAAGATCCAGAAATTTAGATACATTAGCAATCGCTAAGTAAGCCCCAGCTAGAAAATGACTCCTCACCTGCTTGACATTCAAACCATCAATACAACTAACTATTCGAATGCAGATTACTTACATCACATATTACAATTGAAACAACATTAATCTATATGAGTTAAAGTTAATGGTTACTTTTATTTTCTGTTTCATTTCTTCTATTAGCTGCTAGTAGTTATCTAACTGCAACTGTAATATTTTATGTTATCTCAAAAATTTTAAATTTTTGTGAAAAGCTGGGGTTTTGACATGTGGTATCAGAGCACAAGGTTCAAACACTAGGCCTTGATGAAGCCCAACTAGCTTTTATTTACTACTAAATTGAATTATTATGCTGATGTATTTTCTTTTAAATGTTATTCAACAAAGAAATTGTTTCTGAATTTTAACAAACAGGTATGGAAAGGATGGAAGAATATGCAGAGGAAGAATCTCCATTTACTGAACCAGAAAACTTACCAAGAGATCATGTACCAGAAGATTTAACTACCAATTCCTCAGAACTATTACAAACAATAAAAGACCTAAAATCTGAAATGGAATCTGTAAAATGAGAGAATGAAAGGATTCTGAGGACTTGGGAGGAGCTGAATCAGATCCTAACAGAAAGGTTTCAATCTAAGGGTAAGGGTAAAAGAACTAAATCAGAAGATACAAGTCATCAACACAAATTTAAAAAGATGAAACATACTAAACATGAAAGCAGTTCATCTTCAGAGGTGTTTGGTGAACAACGAAATTTCCACTCTACTAGTGATAGCAGTGATGACAACCATTACACTAAAAAGAGGAAATACAAACCTTATGAGGAAATATCTGGGGAATTCAAAAAAAAAAACCACAAACATTCAATGGAGAGACTGAGAAGGGGGAGCAAGCGGAATCATGGTTATCTAGGATGAAGAAGTACTTCCAAATATATAACTATTCTAACCAGTTAAAGGCTAGAATGGCTATCTACAATCTCTCAGAAAAGGCTGACATTTGGTGGCAGGACTTGAAGAGAGTTAAAGGAATTAAAGAGAAGACTGTAAATTGGAGTACCTTCAAGAGGTATTTTAAAAAGAAATTTCTGTCTGAGCAATACTATGAAGAAAGAGAAAAAGAATTTTATGAGCTTAAATTAGGATCAATGACAATAAAAGATCTAAACAGCAAATTTTTAAGTCTGCTTAGGTATGTGCCATACCTTGTAGATGAGAAACCAAAGGTACAGCGATTCCTCAGTTGTCTGCCTTATCATATTAAGGACAGGATTGAGTATGACAATCCAAAGACTTTGGAAGAAGCCATGAGGAAAGCCAACTTCTGTTATGAATAGAATCGGAAGAAGGAAAGCATGGCCAACTGGAAGGCCAAGAAGAATAATAATCAGTATGATCAAAAGAAGAAAGAATTTGTGCCCAACAGAAATTCTAAGAACAATAAGGCCAGAAATTTTCCTAACAAAAATTTCCCAGGAAATGAGAATAATTCACCAAGCAATCAAAATAATTCTAAGGGTAAAGAATTTGCTAATAACCATGGTAACTATACCAAGAAATTTGAACGCAAAGAACCTATAAATTGCTGGGAGTGCAATGGCCCACACTATGCCTCAGTCTGTCCTAATTGGAAAAAGACTGTCACTAATATTCATACCATACAGGAGGAGATGACTATTGGAGAATTAGCAAGGACTATGCCTAGAATCAATGCAGCCTTGGAGAATCGACAAGCAGAATATCAAAATTCCATGGTGGAAGTAGAAGGTATGATAAATCAAACCCCTACAACTATTTTTCTTGATCCAGGAGCTAGTCTCAGTTATATTTCACCTAAAATGGTAGAAAAATGTAAGTTGCCTGTTGAAAATTTTGAAAATTCTTGGTTAGTTCAATTAGACACTGGTGCTAAAAGAAAGGTAACTTGTTTTGTAAAAGAATGCGCAGTAGTTATGGATCATTTTGAAACTGTTGTGAAGCTTAATGTATTACCGCTTGGTTCTTATGATTTATTGATCGGTATGGATTGCTTAGAACAAAATAGGGTAATTTTAAATTGTTATGATAAAACCTTCACATGTTTAAACAGTGATGGAAAACCAGTAAGTGTAAAAGGAATCACTAGAAAAACCACTATAAGGCAGATTTCTGCTCTACAGCTTAAGAAATATGTTAGGAAGGGTTGTAAATATTATGCCGTAATAATAACTGATGAGGAGAATCCAAATAAGACAGATAAATTAAAATTGGAAGGCATACCAGTCTTGAGAGAATATGTTGATGTATTCCCTGAAGAAATTCTGGGACTACCTCCGAAAAGGGAATTGGATTTTACCATTGAGCTGGTACCTGGTGCAGTACCTAGCTCAAAAGCCCCTTATCAAATGAACATACTTGAACTTAATGAATTAAAGTCTCAATTAAAAGAACTAATAGATAAAAAGTATATTCGACCTAGTGTGTCTCCCTGGGGGGCACCTGTCATCTTCGTTAAGAAAAAGGATGGTACCATGCGACTTTGCATAGATTACCGTCAGCTAAATAAGATGACCATTAAAAATTGATACCTGTTGCCCCGTATAGATGATCTGTTTCATCAACTACGTGGAGCCATGGTGTTTTCAAAAATAGATTTAAGGTCTAGATATCATCAAGTTAGGATTAAAGATAAAGACATCTTTAAGACAGCTTTTAGAACTCGATATGGCCATTACAAGTTTGTCATCATGCCATTCGGGCTTACTAATGCCCTAGCTGTTCTTATGTATTTAATGAACAACGTTATGCACAAGTATCTAGATAAGTTTGTAGTCATGTTCATCGATGATATATTAATCTATTCAAAAACTGAAGAAGAACATAAAGAACATTTAAAAATTGTTTTGCAAGAGTTGCGAGATCATCAACTCTTTGCAAAGTTTATTAAATGTGATTTCTTCAAGGATAAGATTCAATACTTAGGTCATGTGGTGACCAAGGAAGGGATTTCAGTACATTCCGAAAAGATAAAGGCAATCGAAGATTGGCCAGTTCCTGAGGATGTAACTGATGTTCGATCTTTCATGGGAATTATCGATTACTACCGGAGGTTCATTGAAGGTTTTTCGAGGATCCTGGATCCGATAACTTCTTTACAGAAGAAAGGAAAGAAGTTTGATTGGAACCAGAAATGTGAGGAAAGCTTTAAAAAGTTAAAAACTTTATTAACCAGCGCACCTATTTTAAGAATAGCTGATCCAAATAAAGAATTTGTAGTGTGCACTGACGCCTGCAATGATGGCTTAGGCGGTGTTTTGACTCAAGAAGGGCATTTTATTGCCTATGAGTCTAGAAAATTAAAAATTCATGAAAATAATTATGCAACATATGATCTGGAATTAGCAGCTGTTATACATGCTCTATAGATGTGGCGACATCACCTAATTGGCAGAAAATTTATTTTAATGACTGATAATAAGGGATTAAAGTATCTGTTAGATCAGCCTAATCTAAATGCCAGACAAGCTAGGTGGCTAGCTTTTCTAAGTGAGTATGATTTCGAAATTCAACACATTAAAGGTAAATAAAATAAAGTTGCTCATGCATTAAGTAGGAATGCAAGGCTGAATTTTGCAGCAGTTATCAGCACTTATACTACATATTTGAATGAACAACTTAAAGCAGGAATAGAACAGGATGAAATTTACCAAAATTTACAAGCTAAAACTAAAGAAAATCCAACAGAAAGCTTAAGTAAAGGGTACAGTTTGAATACAAAAGAATTTTTACTGTATAAAGACAAAATGTTTGTACCTAACGTACCTAAAGTTAAGCTGTTAATTTTGGATGAAATACACAAAACTCCATACTCAAGTCATCCAGGCTATCAAAAGACTATAACTATGTTAAGAAAAGAATATTTTTGGCCAAATATGAAGACTGAAGTAGCAGAATATATCGCTAGGTGTTTTGAATGTCAGCAGGTGAAGACTAAACATCAACACCCAGCTAGATTACTTCAGCCATTACCCATTCCTAGCTAGAAATGGGAGATAATTAGTCTTGATTTTGTTATTGGATTGCCTAGAAATCAGAATTTAAATGACTCTATCATGGTAGTAGTCGATAAGTTAAGTAAAGCAGCTCACTTTATACCTGTTAAAACTACATACAAAGCTGCAAATATAGCTGATATCTTTCTAAAATAGATTTTTCGATTGCATGGAATACCGAAAGTCATAATCTCAGATAGAGATCCTAAATTTATAGGTAACTTTTGGAAGTCTATGTTTAAAGGATTAAACACTACATTAAATTTTAGTACTTCGTTCCATCCTCAAACAGACGAACAAACTAAAAGAGTAAACCAAGTACTGGAAGATTTATTAAGAATGTATGTGAAAGACCAGCCAGGTAAATGGGAGGATTATTTGCATCTGGTAGAATTTGCTTATAATAATAATTATCAGACATCAACCAGATTTAGTCCTTTCGAAATTTTGTATGGAAGGAAATGTAATACTCCTATCTCTTGGAGTAATCCGGTGGATAGATTGGTATTAGGTCCTGAACTATTAAAGGAAATGGAAGAAATTGTAAAGCAGGTACAAGGTAATCTAAAAGTTGCACAGGATCGACAGAAAAGTCATGCAGACCTTAAAATAACTCCAAAGGATTTTCAGGTAGGTGAACATGTGTTCATCAAGGTGAAGCCCAAAAAGAGCTCTCCGAGATTGGGGAGTTGTGCAAAACTAGCACCTCGTTACTGTGGTCCATTTGAAATTCTGTCCAAAATCAGACAAGTAGCTTATTAATTAGCATTACCACCCAATTTAAGAGTACATAATGCTTTTCACATTTCTGTATTAAAGAAATATGTTCATGATACTACTCATGTTGTTATCTGGAATGATGTACAGGTGGAACCAGAAGGATATTTTCTGGTGGAACCGGACTGTATCCTCGGGAGGAGGGAGATCACACTTCGGAACCACACCATTGGACAGGTGAAGGTGCATTGGAAGCACCTTAGTCCAGAGGAAACCACCTGGGAATTGGAAAGTAATATGCGAGATGCATATCCAATTCTGTTCCAGGGGAATTCTGAAGATGAAGAATAAATAACATCGAGGACGATGTTATGTTTTAAGGGGGTGTGTATGTCGCATGCCCCAATTTTGCAAAAATAATATTATATTATTTGATTTTATTTAAAGAAAATATGTTAAATTTTATGCTAAGTTATAATTGATGACTCAGCAGAGTCAAGGATATTTAATGTAATTCTGAATATTTTAATTATAAATAAATAAAGGTGGAGACAGCAGCTTAGGAGAGCTGTTAAAAGAGTGTTTACTGGTCAAATTGGTCGAGGAGACTGGGTGGAGAGCAAACAGACATGTGGCAGCATCCTCAAACCTCTTCCAACTGTTGCAGGTGGAAACCTCCCTATATTTGGGGTCATGATCCCCCAAGAAAGTGGGATCAGAGCAGGTGGCTCAATTAATGACAACTGACCCAAAATACCTAGGCAATATTTATAAAAATTCCCATTGAAGAGAGATGAGTCTACTCATTCTAGAGAAGTGATCATTCAGGTGAATGTACTTTAGATAAATTCAATGGCAAGGGAATTTGTGGAAAGAGTTTGAGGGGTTAACTGCTAAGTGATCTAGTGCAGCTTTTCAGCTGAAGGATCTTACCGCTAAGTGCAGACTAATTACTGAGTCATTGGACTAGTCTATTGTTTGCTTGCTTCACTAGTTCTTAGCCAAGGAGACCAGGAACAGGCTCGGGGGTCCTGAGGAAGCGTTGTTTGAGCTCTCTCCAGGAGTTTGGTAGGGAGGAACAGCCTCCTAATGTTGTTGTTGTCCATCCTAATCAGGTTCTTCATTCTTTGTTTTACTGTGTTAGATAGTTAAATGTGAGTTTGACTGTTAAATGAATGTAAAATATTTAGCTGTAAAAATGTTAGATTATTGAAGGAATGAATCTGAAATAGAAGGAAAATAATTCTAACCTATGTTTTTCCACATCTGGAAGGACAAGACCGTACTCCAGCACAGGCAGATTATTTAAAGTAGATGAAGGAAATGAGAAGAAACTGAAATGAATAGATGTAATATGCATTTCATAATAGCAAAGTAATTTATTGCAGTATGTAGGTTATTATCAAAAAGACCAATAACCTGGTTATCTATGTTCTTTTTTATTGTAAATATACTGATAATGAAATATCAGTATTCCATTATAGGTAGAAGAATTATTATGTTAAGAGAATACCCTAGTAGATAAGATGTTATGTTTATACACAGTACATTATACTTTTAATTCAAATTAAAATATGCAGGAGAGTAAATAGTGTTATGTTGTTTACATATTTTCTTTATGTTTATTCAATAACCAGTTGCTTATGCAGTAACAAAAAGGTAGTTAAACTACTTTGTTTACATTCAGTTCATTAAAGATATAACTACTGTTCATATAGCTTATTTACTAATAATATTAACTAAACTAAGTCTAACATTTACTAATAAGCAAGTAGTGTATTACTAAAGTATTTAAAATATAAAGAGCAAACTAAACTAAGTTACAGAAGCTGAGTTCTGAGTATTTTCAGCCAGTTAACTTTAGTAGATTAAAAAATAAGAATATGATAGTAACAAATTCGTAAATGAAATACATATCTATGTAAGAACTATTATGTAATTAATAACAGGTTTATACTTGCAAGAGTAACTACAGGGTCAAAACCCTTTACTAATTTCTTTGTTTCAATAAAAGAAAAACAATTAAGCTATAATTCTATTATTTGGAACATTATCATTAAACAAATCGAACTATTGTAGATTGGTTACAGTCTTCATAACAAATATATATATACAGATGCAAATTTAAGAAATTTCATTATATACAGATAATAATATTAACTTAAACAATATTTGGTTTACAAGTAACAGAACCTACTTAAACAAATTAAAAAGAATTACTTAAAACAAGGGTTTCATTCAGGAAACCCTAGCTCGAAATTTCTTAGCCAGCAAGTAAAAAAAAATTATGATATGACTGAGTGACAGTCTTAAAGCCATTAATAATAATTTCATACAAAATAAATAATACACAGTAAAATTAATATTACACAGTCAAATAGGGTAAAAACCCTAGTATAAAAAGTCACAATAATAGAATTAAGATAAATCGAGACCGAGCTCGAAGGAAAACCCTAATTATTTTAAAAACCTTGTGTATTGCTTAACAGGCCGTAAGGCTTTAAACTTAATCAATGTACACAAAAACCAGCTCTGATTCGGTGCACCAATACCGTGACATGGGTTTAATAAACAAAACTAACAGACTGTGTATCAAAACCTACAATATTGTAAAAATCATTTTAACAAAAGAAAAGAGCATTTAAAAGTCACAGCATTGAGCCGGATTCACCCTGCTGAAAGCATGGGATTTAAATAATAATAAAAAACTAATCAACTAAAGAACAACAACCCAAGACTGGGTAAAACCATGTCATAACTTCTTCCAACTGCAAACTTTTCCCTAAGGTCTACACAAGCAGGGAGAGCCATTTTGTAACCAGGGCTTACCTGTAGACTGAACATTGGTCCAATTGAGAAGTGGTTACTGTCAAATGTTAAGGAAAACTATCCCTGCAAAATGGAAACCAAAATATAATTAAAAACTTGTGTGTAGAACTGAAATTGTAAATTATTCATATCTTCCAACTTCTTAAAAACAATGTGTTACTTGTAATGTTGGAAACCGAGGTCAAGAAGAAGGTACATTGACACCACGAGCACAGCAACCCTTGCATCCACCTAAGAAGGAGGCAGCTAAGATTGAGTTATCAACTACATCGACAACTGGAGCAAGAGCAAGCCAAGGCAATGGCTAAACCACGACTTCAACACTGAAACTACCAACTATGTAATACAATCCTCATGCACAGCAAGGTTGTTTGCAAAAATCAACTCATTCACGAGCTATGGATTTACATCTCTCACTCTAAACAATAGATCTTCAAAGAAAAATGCACAGACAGTGGAGCTGGAGGTAAGCAACTGTGAGCCCTCATGGCTGCAGTGAACCCAACGAAGCAAAGACTAAAACCCTCACTGAATAATGAAGAATAGGGTTGCAAGGCAAAACTTATAAGTCACACATTGCATGGCGAGGAGAGTTCCACATGTACTCAAATATTTTCACTTCACGGTGGGTTATTTTGTATAGTCTCCACTGCAATCATTCGAACCAAATAATTGATAAATCAATTACATTATGCATGTAATGATAATGCATCATCACACAAATTCAATATCATATCATTTCCAAATGAATTCAAGCCTCGATGATGAACAAGTAGTATACCATCATTTAATATAATGTTTAAACCTTGTAAATAGCTTTGGTAAAGAGCCAATTTGCATATGGATTTGATGTACTTGTTTCTCAAAGATTTTATTTATGAATTCAATGCCTAGTTTTGTGAGGATCTTATAACCTTTCAAAACCATACTTGTAAGAAAAAGATTTAGAGGATAGTAGAAGTTTGGATAAGATTGTTAATGCCTTAATTGACTTTTCCTTATAATCATGAACTATGATTGTTTAAGCTATAAGAATTAGATTTAAACTAATAAGGTGCATATAGATATAGTAACATTTATACACAAGAATAGCTCATATTCTTAAAAGGGATCTAAAGTACTGGATGTAGGATATAGAACCTACAAGTACGTGATCTTTGAACTCCATAATATTTACCAAGATCTAAGACGAATCGAATCAAGGTTAAGTTAGAATTTAGAGTTTAGAATAGTAAACTATCTAGGATTTTATTGCACTACTTTACATTTAAGTAGATAGTAGGGTAATGTGAAGTTATCGCATGATGTTAGTCATAAAGAAAATGGGAATTCAAGTCACAACTTGATGATGTTTTTATGCAGAGGAGACTTTAAAATTATAGGCGATGTTAAGCTAATAAATTCACTATATTGAAGCTTGATTAAAATAGAGCTAAAAAGTACATAGTAGGCTTGTGTACTGAAAAGCTTAGGTCTATTTCTATGATGATAAGCAATGCTTTAATTATTATGCTGATAATAGCAATAGACTCTTATGTCCAAGGAAGAGTTATGAATTGAATATCATGAGCTCTTTTAAGAACTGGAAATCACTTAGAGTAAAGTTAGAAGGAGGTTTTATCTATCATAAGGATCTATCTGATAAAAGACAACAATAAGGTGATGTTAATAACCCTTACGACACAAAGATTAAGTAATATCATGTTGTGGATCAAGTAAAAGAAACATTACTTACCTTGCAATATCTTGAGTCTTCTAAGCAAACTTTTACTCTAGCAGTACTTTAAGCTAAAAGAAATATATCTGGTTTAATGCCTTAATAAACTTTTACTGGGTCAAGATTTACCTGTCAAGCCTGTAAAGATCCATAAATCCAGATATGTTAGCAATCGCTAAGTAAGCCCCAGCTAGAAAATGACTCCTCACCTACTTGAAATTCAAACCATCAATACAGCTAACTATTCGAATGCAGATTACTTACATCACATATTACAATTGAAAGGACCTCTTGTGACAAGTTTAAATACTTTTGTGACAAGCTTGGTGTGGTTTGAAAGGACCTTCCCTGAAAGGGGGAGCAGTGATGATGATGTTGCAATGGTATTGTATCATCCTTGGAAATTATCCCTAAAGTGATCCACAGAATTTTGTCTCTATGATGTGGATGGGATTGTATCATCCCTGGACATTAGTCCTAAAGTGATCCATGGAATTTTGTCTTTGTGATGTGGATGGGATTTTATCATACCTATTAATTAGTCCTAAAGTGATATGCATACCTTTGTCTCCATGATTTGTATGGGATTGTATCATCCCTAGACATTAGTCCTAAAGTGATCCGCAGACCTTTGTCTCTGTGATGTGGATGGGATTGTATTATCCCTGGAAATTATTCCTAAAGTGATCCGCAGACCTTTCTCTCCATGATTTGGATGTCTATGTATCATCCCTATACACTATTCCTGAATTTATCCTCAGAATTTTGTCTCAATGATGTGGATAGGATTGCATCATCCTTGGACTTATGTCCTAAAGTGAAAGGGATTGATCATACCATAATTAGATAATGTGTGCTGCAGGTTATATTGTTGCAGAAGATGTTGTTGTTGATCAAAAGATAAATTGTTGTTGCAGATGATGTTGTTGTTGACCAAAAGATCAAGTGTTGTTGCAGATGATGTTGTTGTTGATCAAAAGATCAATTGTTTTTTCATAAGTTTAAGATCAAATATGAAGACTCATTTTTGTAGAAGATGATGCTCCAATACTGAATATATTGAATATGTTCCAGTAACTATTCCAGTTGTTGATGTCATTGAAGAAAAATTCTGATGATTTATAGATGTATCACCTTGATATTGTTTATGATGATCTCTCTCCTTGAGACTACATTTGATGTTGTTTTTGTCAGTAGAATACCCTTCTCACTAATGGGGGGTGTTTAAATATTGTAACTTTGAAGAATATTCTAATGTATTTTATTATTTTAATCTATCGAAGATGTTTTATTCCTTCGTCAGAAGGTTATTATTGTATTTGGTCATCATAGAGTCATGAGGTAAAACCTCCATTGTAAGTCAGGTTGATAGAACCCTCCAGAAAGTAATATTATATTGTTTTGAGTCTTCCTAGGTAAGTTGTCCCAGTAAGATTGTTGAGACTGACCTAGTTAGGGAAAAAGTCAAGTGGAAGATAAAGTATAAATAGAAGTGGTGTGCTCCTCATTTGGACACACACACTCACTTGTATATTGCGCATATGAGAGAGAGATATGCAAGGAGAAGAATCATTTGTTTGGATTTTTATCCTTGTACTTTTGATCATCTATATTGAGGAATTTTTGTTGGGTTTTCTTCCCCTAGAGGGTTTCTCAGGATAAATCTGTGTCTATCTTGTGATTGTGTTTCTTTCAGTGACCTTGTATATGCTATTGTTGTGAAATTGAATTGAATACTAATGATATATAACTTATCATATGGAATCTTAACAAGGCAGTAGGTTGAACTTCACTAATACATAATAGTGCAACATTGGTGTTCTACCCAATTAGGAAATAGTTTCATGAGAAATGCTACAAAAACCATAACTACCTTAACATGTGGTTACTTTAACTTCACCTAGGATCTTGAGTGTGGAATTCTCTAGTGCAGAAGTATTGGAATTTCAAAAAATATGGTTGGTGTCTCCATACTCATTCTCAAGTTTTCTTTAGTGGAAGAAAAATGTAACAAATGTGTTAGGTATATGATATATTCTTTGCATGTGTGTGTGGGAGGTGCAACTGTCAATGATGTGCCTAAATATCCCTATGGGAACCTTCATGAAACGGCCTATTACACCATTTCCACTTTCAGAAATGGTTGTTAGGACATTTCATATGTGAGCGCAGCGAGCCTAAACTTTGGTTTTTTTGGATATTCTTGGGAATTTTATAAAAATATGTAATTTAATCTCGGTTAAGGGATTGGGTCTATTTTCTAATTTGGGTTAACAGATTACGGTATTGGAGGATATGAAATACTTATATTGTATTTTGATTTATTCATAATGATAATGATAGAAGAGTGTTAGGATATTTAGACACTTAGGAGTTAGTTAAGATCAACTTGTGTAATATATCCGTTAGGTAAAAGTGTGTTTCTTTAGTATGCATTAGTATACATTTGTAAATATTCTAATCCAACGGTCACGATATGTTCTAGACATAGAGTGATCCGACGGTTCAACTTCTCTTAGATCATACCTACCATTGATCTGTGGCTTAACACCCGATTGGTCTATGATCTCTATTTAAAGAGCATAGAGGTTCCTTGGCTACTTGATCAATTATGAGAAGCTCATATGTAACTTTCTTTCTTTTGCATAATAAATTGCTCCAAGTAGCTATTTGGCTGGGGCCTTGGACTATTTCCCTCTCGAGGGTTTTAATCACGTGACAAACTCCGGTGTGTTGATCTGTGATCTATTTGTGTGAATCAGTTGCTGAAGGTGTTCGGTATTTTTGGAGTACCCTATGTACCCGAACATGGTATCAGAGCTTTTATGAAGAGTCGCTTTCGGTTTTGATCAAGATCTGGAACCGATGTTGCCGAAACTTTGAAAGGGTTTCTGGTTCTATATTTTTTGTGCATTTGTGGCCTATAGGAGCTATTCCATTGTGTCCAGAGCACCATTTCCATTGGGAAATAGTTTTCGTTTCACTAAAAACCATTTATGTTTGCTCCAGAAACACCCATTTCGGCAAATCTGAAGGAAAAGAAAGCAAGCACGGAGAACGAGAGGGAAGAGTGTTAAAAAAAAAAAAAACCTTCCTCTTTCGATTATTTTACGTACCTTTTAAACTTATCTCACTTGGTCCAAAGTTGCTTTATTACTTAATAGGTCTTGAGTTCAAGTCTTATTAAGCTACTTTTTAGTGCATGCAATTTCTATTTTCAAGTTACTTTATTGTAAAAGTGCATCTCACATAAATAAAATAAAATAAAAGTGAGTCACTTAAGTTTTTAATTTATTGCCGCACTATTTAAAAGTCACATTATTGTAAAAGTGAACATCACTTATTCTACAAAAGTGATTCACTTCAAAGCAACTTTATTGTAAAAGTGATTGTCAAAGGTTAATCTTGGGAAGAGCGGGCTTCTTTTTTTAGTTGGTCAAGTTAATATCTGCCACGTCACCATTGGGGACATCTTCAACTTTTTCTTTGATCAAGCATAACTTCATCATCTAGAATCAGTTTTAAGTGTCGTTTTTTTTTTAAACCGCATATTTTTTCGAGCTCTTTGCATCCAGACAATTAGTTTCTGTTCTTTAAGCCATTATTTTATAGTATGGGCACCCCTTGTGATATTATACTTACAAGTTCTAACTATTTCTCATGGAAATCTCATATGGAAGATGTTCTGTGAAGTAGGGGACTTTTCAGGATAACCTTAAGGAAAGAAACAGAACCGACTGATGATGATAAGAAAATTAAATGGGCAAATAGATGTGATTAAGCTCGTGGATTGATTGGGATGTTAATATCTACTGATTTGCAATTCCACATATCTGGAATTGATGAACCTAATCTCGCTTGGGAAAAGTTGGAATCTGTGTTTGGTAAAAACTATGAAATTCGGGGCCATCAACTTGAGAATGAGTTGCTTTCCTTGAATCCAAATGATTTTTCATGCATTCAATACTATTTATCTAAGTATAAAAATCTTAGACTATTATGTGCAGAATGCAAGATTAAGAAAGAAGACAAACAATGTATTTATCATATTCTTTCAAAACTTGGACCTACATATTCTATTTTTGTATCTACATTCTACTCCATGAAAGAATCCTTGACTGCGACTAGCTATCAAGAGCCTAGCCTTGAATCCTTTTGTGATTCCTTAATTAGAGAGAAAGATAAGCTCATTCATCTTGGAATAATTAACAATGCAGATACATCTGGGAAAGCCTTTTCGCAATAATAAGCAAAACAACAAGGGTCCCAAACCTTCTTAGTCAGCTCCTTCTTTAAAAAATGACAAAGGATCCAAGCAAAAAGGAAAGAAGACTGAGCGTCATTGCAATTTTTGTGGGAAAGATAATCATGATGAATCTAAGTGTTTTAAGAAGATGGCATCCTTGAAAGCAGCAATGAAGAAGCACCACCTCAGCCTAGATTTGTCTTCAGAATCTACCTCTCATGGACATGCACTTTGTGCTTCTGGTTACTCTTATACTGCATCTTCTTCTTCTACTTGAATTGAATAGCTCATTGATTCTGGAGCATCTTATCATATGGCTAAGGATAAATCCATCTTTTCTACTATGCATGAATGTAACACCAAACAAATATTTGTTGGTGATGATAGATCTCTAAGTGTTGTAGGATCTGAAATAGTTCCAGTAGAAAATGGTCATTTCAATGATGTACTATGTGTTCCAAAAATTTCATGCAATTTGTTATCAGTATATCAAAATACTCATTCAGGTGAATGTAAAACTGTGACGTTTACACCTCACCAATTTGTAATCAAGGATTTTAAAAATCCTCAAAATGTCATTGCTACTAGAACTATTGATGATATTACCAGGTTGTACAAATTTAACAACTTTGGGTCATCACCTTTTCCTTCAATTTTTTGTTGCTCATAGTGATAAATTGAGCAAACTTTGGCATGAGTGATTTGATCACTTAAATTATCGCTCATTGCAACAACTATGTAAAGACGATACGGTGACTGGTCTTCCACTGGTATCTTGCAAGGATGGTGTTTGTTCTGGTTGTGTACTCAAAAAACATAATCAGGACATTTTTGACAAACATGCCTCTTGGCATGCCTCGGTTCCCTTGGAGCTTATGCATAGTGACTTGTGTGGCCCTCTTCCATCTGCTTCCTTTTCTGGTTTCAAATATTTCTTAACTTTCATTGATGACTACTTCAGATGCACTTGGGTTTACTTCCTAGAACTTATGAGCGAAGTATTTAACATGTTCTTGGCCTACAAGGCCCTTGTTGAAAAACAATCTAGTCATAAAATTATTAAGTTAAGATCTGACAATGGAGGAGAATATGTTAACAACAAGTTCACTAATTTTTGCACTGAACAAGGAATCCAACAATAGCACATTGTTCCATATACACCACAACAAAATGGTGTAGCTGAATGAAAGAACTGCACTTTAAAAGAAATGGCTAATTGTATGATCCAATCTAAGGGACTAAGTATTCAATATTGGGCTGAGGCCATAAATTGTACAAATTACATAGTTAATCGCACACCCACTAAATTTTTACAAGGGATAACACCGAAAGAAGCATGGAGTAAAATTAAACCAGATGTAAGTCACTTTCGTGTGTTTGGTTGTGAAGCATGGGCTCACATTCCGGATGAAAAATGGAAAGCATTGCAGCCTAAAAGTGAAAAGTGCATATTTGTTGGATATTCTGAAGATGTAAAAGGTTATAGACTTCTTCAACCCCATTCACATGATATAATCATTAGAAGATATTTTAAATTTGATGAAAATCTCTTGGCCTGCGAGCCTAACTTGGTGGGTGTTCCATCTTTGGCCTGTGAGCCTGATTCGGCGATTGTGCCTTCTTCTTCTTCTTCTTCCAGCTTCCTTGATAGGTTTCCAACTCTAGTTTCTGATGATGATAGTGAGGATGAAAATCCACCTCCACCTGCTCATGTTACTCCAATTGCACCAGCACCAATACTTCCTCAATGGGTCCGTTCAACATCTGAAGATGCTGGTGATCTTGTCGATGATCCTAGAGATCAACGATGAACACGTTCTTAGTTTCAGCGAGCCTCTTATCTTTTGGCTCAAGTTTTCAAGAATCATGTTCCAGAAAATTTTGTAGAAGCTTCAGGAAATCCATATTAGGATGCAGCTATGGATGAAGAATATCCTTCCTTAATGGCGAACGATACTTGGGATCTTGTTCCACTTCCAAAAGGAAGAAAACTTGTCAGATGTTAATGGGTCTACAGAACTAAGTATGCATCAGATGGAAGTGTTGAAAGACTTAAGGCAAGGTTAGTTGCCAAAGGTTTTTCCCAAGTTGAAGGGATTGACTACAATGAAACCTTTGCCCCTATAGCAAAAATCAACTCCATCCGCCTTGTTCTTTCCCTTTCAACCTTGCATAACTGGGAATTCCATCAAAAGGATGTCAAGTCTACCTTCTTACATGGTGATTTACATGAGGAAATTTACATGGAACAACCTCCTAGATATGTTCAGGATAACTCTAGCCTTGTTTATCTCCTTAAGAAATCCTTATATGGCCTTAAGCAAGCTCCTAGAGCTTGGTATGACAAAATGGATAGCTTTCTCCTTGACACTGGTTTTTCTAGATGCCATTCTGACCCCAATGTCTATACCAAGAAATTAGGAAACCATCTCATCATACTTGTTCTTTATGTTGATGATCTTATCCTTACTGGTAGTGACCCTAAACTTATAACCCATGTGAAATCTAGTCTTAAACAAAATTTTGAAATGTCAGACTTGGGACATTTGCATTATTTTCTTGGTCTCCAAGTCTTGCAAACCAAAGAAGGAATATTTCTTTCCCAGTCTAAGTGTGACCTTCTTTGTCGCTTCCACATGGAAGATTGTAAACCAGCTCCTTCTTCCTTCTAGTCTGGAGTCAAAATTTCTGCCACTTGTACTTCCCCTGAAGTAGATGCCACCTTGTATCTTCAGCTTGTTGGTAGTATTTTATACTTGACTCATTCCCGTCCTGACCTTTCCTTTGCCATTGGCCGTGTTTCCCGTTATATGCAAACTCCTCATGAAAGTCACTAGAAAGTAGCAAAAAGAATAATTCGATATATTCGAGGTACAATTCAGTTTGGGATTCATTACAGTACAGCGGGGAAACCTTTGTTGGTTGGTTTCACTGATTCAGATTGGGCCGGAAATCCTGATGATCGGAAGTCTACTGCAGGTTATGTTTTCAGTCTAGGATCTAGACCTATCACTTGGGCTTGTAAGAAACAACAAGCACTTTCTATTTCTTCAGCAGAAGCATAATATCGAGCCATAGTTAATGCTAGTCAGGAAGCTTTATGGCTTCGACAGTTCCTTTCAAAGTTTGGATTCGAGTAGCAGCAGCCTACTCCACTTTGGTGCGACAATCAAAGTGCCATCAAGCTTGCCAAAGATCCAGTTCTACATCAGCGCAGTAAAAACATTGAGCTACACATGCACTTCATCAGAAATCTTGTTCATGATAGTGTTATTGAAGTTCTCTATTGCCCTAGAGATGATCAATTTGCAGACATCTTCACCAAGTCTCTTACAGAAGCGAATTTTTCTAAACTTCGGTCTATGTTAGGAGTTCAGGAATGTGCCCTTAAGGGGGGATAGGCTCTAATGCCTCCTTCCTTCTCCTAATAGTGTGACTTTTGTAAATCCTTCAATCCTATCCCAAGTTTTTCTTAAGGGGGGATGTTAGGATATTTAGACACTTAAGATTTAGTTAAGATCAACTTGTGTAATATATCCATTACGTAAAACTGTGTTTCTTTAGTATGCATTAGTATGCATTTGTAAATATTCTAATCCGATGGTCATGATATATTCTAGACATAGAGTGATCTAATGGTTCAACTTCTCTTAGATCATACCTACCATTGATTTGTGGCTTAACACCCGATTGGTCAATGATCTCTATTTAAAGAGCATAGAGGGTCCTTGGCTAGTTAATCGATTATGAGAAGCTCATATGTAACTTTCTTTCTTTTGCATAATAAATCGCTCCAAGTAGCTATTTGGATAGGGCCATGGAATCTTTCCCTCTTGAGGGTTTTAACCATGTGACAAACTTCTTTTTGTTCATCTCACATCTATTTGTGTGAAGCGATTGCTGAAGGTGTTCAGTATTTTGGGAGTACCATGTGTACCCGAACAAAGAGGAGGTGTGGTTCCAAGGTTTTTGTTGGAGAAAACTCAACAACAAAGCCTCGTCGACAGGGGTTCTCACTCTGTCGACACCCAACCAATGCGATCTCCCTGAACACTGGCCCAGACAGGTTTGACCCTGCCCAGCAACACCCACAGAGAAAATGAAGTCTCACCCGAGATGTCGAGGGAGAGTTGTCGGAACCAAGTTTTCGGCAGTAAGAAGGGAGGGTAAGGCATCAGGGACTTAACAACATAATCATCAAATACTTCGGACATAATTAATCAAAATCACATCATTTATCACATATCTATCAGCATAACTAATAGATCACTAACAGATCGCATCATTCACTTATTCATCGCAGCAGTTTCATTCATTCATATAACAGATTCAGTAAACATTCATCATTGACATCGCAACACATAAAGACACAAAATAAATAAGAGACAAGATCAATTTAGGGAAACATATTTCATATCATATTACTTCTACGCAACTGATCCAAACCATACAATACTTCTCCACAACAAGAGACTGATCACAACCCAATATTCAAGATTTGGTCGACACGGATAGAGCCAAAACTGCTCAAGAACAAAATGAAGCGACAATATCACAATCAGATCACAAAATGGATTGATTGATTGATCTTTTGTCTCAATGATACTTTGATTCCCGTTATCTACAATTGCAATTCTAATTCTATATATAGGCTTGTTCCTTTACATTCAAGGTCCACTTCTAACTAACTTCTAACAAACTAGTGACCTATATCCAGAAAATGTGGTCAATCGGTACAAAATAGCATAAGAAATCCCAAAAACAATTATTCTTCCACCTATCATGCTGATTTGTTCATGCGCGATGTCGCATTAGCTTTTCTAGCCTCCGCAGTGCTGCGTAACTCACTTACCCAATACCCCCACCAATAGGCCCCCAACATAGTCTTGTGGCTCGTCCTCGAGCCACATCAGAT
>LPNX011000345.1:809387-826649 GCA_001517045.1 Pseudotsuga menziesii
CCTCAAACTACTGTGAGATCTCTTGAACCTGGAACTGGATTTGTTCAGCTATGTACTAAAAATTTAACAGGTCCTGCACCAGTGGGTGCACCTCCCTGGCCTTGCTATCCACCATATTCCTACCTTCTTGTAATTCCTAGAGCGCAGCGACTACTTTCACAGCCAACTTCCTGCCAATGTCTTGGAATTCATCCAGCTGGGTGTTGCACTTGCGCTAACATTCTTCGGCTCTAGTGGCTCTCTGCTGTGGGTCCTTCAACTCTTCAGAGTGCGTGATCTAAACCATGAGAGGTATTTCTTTGAGCGATGTCTTCAGCATCATCAACTGAGCTTTGGCTTCTACGCTTGCTTGTTCGATTGGTCCAGCTGGTCATCCTGGATGACACTTTGCCAGAACTATGTCGTTGCTTTAGTGATCATCTTTGCTTCCTGCTCCATAGATTCAAACTAGGCCGCGATCTGTTCGATGGTATTTCTCTGCTCAACAATCTGCTCTGGCGACGTCTCGGGGTAAATAAGGGAATTCAGCAGATTGCTTGTCAACTGAAGCTGGGAAATAACTTCCCCAAGTCATTTGGACTTGGAAATTGTAGTGACTTCTATCATGTTTTTGTAGATGTGTTGATAGGCCTCATCTTCCTGCCACAACTAGCACAGAGCTACTCTTTCTCGACAACGAGTTGGTCTTGCTCCTTCTTTAACTCAGTAATTTCTTCGGTGGCTTTCCTCTATAGCTCTTCCTACGCTTGCTTCAATGTGGAAATCTCCCATGTCTTTTCTTCCACAAGCTGCTCTTTGACCTGCCATAGCTCATCAGCTTCTAGTTGCAACTTCTTAGTTGTGTCCTGCGACTGCACGTACCCATCGTTAATCTCCTTCTGTTTGTCAGCCAATTCCTAGTCGGCCCCCTACTGCAAGTGTACTAGAACCCAAGTGGGCAACTGGTTGAGATCAAAATCAATGCTCGGTAATAGCTGTAGCAATGCGTTCACTTTTATACTGCCTGTGTCGATTGTAGCCGGGGGAACCTAAACGTTCCTAGCCTGCGGCTCAATGCTAATCGTCGGGAATTCTTGCATCACATAATTCTCTGGTGTCATTTTTGAAACAACAGCATAAATAGAATATAACTTAGCTCTTAGCATGGAAAACCCTTCTTGGTTGGACTAACACATGGCTTGTGCCACGGCATCAGATGAGTTATGATAGCCTTGATGAGCCACTACAGTTGGCTCTCCAACATAGAGCGGGAGTTGCTTCCCACGTCAAATTCCATGCGCCTTTTGGTTCATGCCTCCTCCAATATGCGCTATGCTTCTGGATCATATTCCATCGATGAATTTCCATCGAAGTCATGGATACCTTTCTCTACTCGGATAGGCTTGTCAGGGGCATTTGTTGGCGGCCCCATAGATATCTCCTCCACGCTCACAAGTTCGCACCATTCTGTTATACCAAAATCCTGTCACCGTCATGTGATAAGACCTTTGACATACCTACTTGCTCTGAATCCCAGCTTCTGGAGTGAAGACTAAATGGTCTTTTATTAGTCTATCATACAAATTCCCAGCACCGCTCATTCCCCTTTATCCAAGAGCGGTACCCCTGTTCACACCGCTTTTCATTGGTTGTCCACAAGTGGTGCCACCGCCTGTCACCCTTGGTCCATAGGCAGTTATTACCAGAACCTCTCTGTCATAGAAGGAGAAGCACATTACCCTGGGTAAAAAGGGAAAAAGAGAAGCTTCTCGAGCCTTCTAGATGATAAGCCTCGAGATATCCCTTATCCCTACTATTGTGGGTTAGCTGAGCTCGAGATCCCTCATCCTAGGATCTTAGAGGCCACCTCACTCACTCATTTCTCAACCATCTCTATCCATCTAGCCCTATAAATATGAGCTTATAGCCATGGTTGAGGAGAGAACATTAAAGGTATTGTTATGCTGTTGGACTGATTCTTGGCCCAAAATCATTTGGAGAGAGCATAGAGAGCTAGAGTCGGATTTTTTGGGGAGGAAGATCTGGTTTCATGGAGATGCATGTTAACACTAAGGCTTGGTTGTAAACTTCTTCATATTTCTAATGCAATTTGATTTTATGTCCCATATATATTGTTGATGTTTGATTTCAGATATATATTGTTAGATTCCTTAGTCACTAGCATAGATTATTAAATCATATTCTGGTTGCTTTGACCTATTTTGTGTTGAACTCTTTTGCAGGTACACAGGTGAGCTATCAAAGCCTTGTATTCTAGATATCTACAGCGTCTAGGGAGAGTTATCAACCTCTATGATCTATTTGTTCTGGATCTGAACCATTCAGACCAGTGGAACACCTTGTTGTCCACAAGAGGTGAAATATTTTGATCAACAAATCTGGTGACTCCGCTGGGGAGTAGTTGTATTCAGTTGTTCTGATTGTCCTCAGTCTGCAAATCTTGTTCGAATCCAGGCTCCATTTTCTTCAACTCTTTACAGTCATATCTACTTTCTGATTTGTATTATTTGGTTTTGAAATTTCTAGATCTGTTCAGATCTGAGTCATTTCGGTTTTTTATGCTTTGTTACCACTTTCAATTCAACAGTATTTACCTTGATCTAGTCTTTTTTTATCTGATCCATTGTTCTCTTTCTTGTTTTGGCCATATACAGGGAACTGCGGTAATGCTTTGTACGAGGTGCGGTGCCACTACCTTAACACAGTGGATAGTAAGCGGTGCCACCGCCTGTATCTGGTTAGCGAGGAGCGGTGCTGCTTTGGAAACGCTCTTACAACACCTACAAAGCGCGGTACCAGGTAGGAATTAGTCCAAAACTCTTTTTCCTCATTTTTCTTTGTAAAAATTTAGAATTTTCATTGCTTTCAGTTCTGTTATCAGGCTTGTGTTATTGAATTTGATGTATGTGGCTTGCTGCTTTGATGGTTTAAGATTGATTTTGAGTGGAATTTCAAAATTTTGTTTAGTCTTTTTTTATTGTTCATCTGCTTCTTGCCTGTTGGTTGTGCTTAAAGAAGGATTTCTTGTTTTCTGAAAGTTAGGGTGTTCATTGAACTCTCTTTTCATTGCATATACTGAAAGAAGAATGCTAGATTAGCTTCTAGATTTCATTTCTTGCTTGCATAGTAAACTTCTTTTTCTTCCCTTCAAAAAAGAAAAGTTTTGCTTGAGATTAGGATATCATAGTTGAGCGTTGGATTTGAGTTTTTTTATTGGCTTCATAAGCTTTCATGACCTTTATGATCTTTCATCTCTCATGCATATAGGAATATCTCAATCAAAATAAAATAAAAATGGTAGTTTTAAGTTAGATTTTCTTATGTTTTTAAGAAATTTGAAAAGTTATAGTGCATTGGCATATAGGTGTGCTTGGTGTTGTTCTTTTATGAAAAGAGATTCTCACCCTTCCCATTTGCTTTCAAAAAGAATAATTTGGTTTGTAAAAGTGTTTTCTTGTCTTTGATTTGGTGTTCATGACTGTTGATTGGAATGATTTTTGGTTTTGAAACAAACAGAAAAAACACTCTCTTCCCTCCCATAAGTAGGAATATTGAATGGTAAAGTGAACATTTGCACAAGCATATTGCATGGTTTTACTTTTTTGTCAGAACAACATGCATTCACCTAATCATACAAGTTAAAATTAATGGTAGTTGTAGGTTAAAATTTGCGTAGTAACTTGAGTGATAGGTTAGAGACATGTTCGGGCGTCGTAAAACGTACGAGCTGCCATTATTTGTTAGCATTAAATTCCGGGACTCATGCAGTTCTTCCACATACCGTCGGTATATTGAACATCCTTTCACATACCCTTGAGGTATATAGAAAGGTACTTCACGTACTCGATTGTATATCGAAAGGCCCCTTGTGTACAGTTATGCATTAGACAACACTACTACCAATTCGAGCTCCCACGTACCTTGAGTATGTTGGGAGACCCCCACTAGGGTACCTTATCTATCTGAGAAAATCCCTTTGGCCATCTTGTTTGGAGCCATACACCGAAAATAGCATTCAGGGAGATTACTACACATGTACCCTCGAGGTATATCGCAAGTGTCACCTGCTTGACAATCCTAGTGAGAGACCTGACTTTTGAACTCCTCCTATCATTTTAAGTCTGCTTGTTTTGACCTATAGTTTGAGTAGGGAAGTATTTTGGTGTGTTTTTTCTAGATTTTCATACCCTAGGTTAGATAGGAACTGTACACGCTGGCTGAGTTAAGAAAGTCCAGGAGAGTACGAGGCTTGCCACCCAATTTCACTTTTGTTTCAGAAGGAAATCCAATGGAAGCTATCGACCAAGGAGCTACTACCACCTCCCAAGTGGGAGATAATGTGGTGGCATAAAGTGGAGTACCATATTCTTCACACTCTCCCCCCTTGGTCCAACAGTATTCCCGAGAGGATTCATCGTTCCATCCTCCCGCGGAAGGTCATGTTGATGATACCCGTCCAGATTTTGGTCCTAGTGCTCCCTTTTGGGAGACACCTATCAGATAGGCCATTGCCTCATTTGGCACCCATGTAAGTTCTCCTGAGAGTGAAGAAGAATGCAGGCAATACTGTACTACTATCCTCCGTGCACAGGATATAGAAAATCAAATTGACAACCTATTAGGCCCTTCACCAGTTTGTTCCACATTCCTTCCTGTGGGATATTGTTCACTAGCCAATTCTATGAGACCCATTGAACCGATTATAGATAATTCATTAACAACCCACAACCTAGGTCAAATTTCCACCCCTCTCACCTCTTATGTTATGTCTGATCCAAATTCACCCAGATCTTTTGCATCTAGGGCCCAACCTTCAATTCCTGTTTCTTCAATACCTTTGAATGCTGGGTGGGAAACCCCCGGCACGACCTACATTATCCGAGACCGGAGTTGTACCTAGTCAAGAGCAGACCTCTAACATAGAAACATCTACAATTTTTGTCCCTCCCACCCACACTAATGTGGTAAATCCCCCATCTATTTCAGGTCAGCCCTTGGGGGCACAACCTGTTGCCATTCAATATTCTGGTGGTTATGGTTATCAAATACTGTAGGTAATCATCCATCCAATCCTACTGGAATTCCATTCCCTAGCAATACTTTTACGCCATGGGGGAAACCCAACTGGTCTCACATGCCAGCCATGGGAGGGATACCCATACATATTGCGGGAGGTACGGGAGGACCACCTTATGGAGGTCCTCCCCCTGGGGGACCTAATGGTCCTAGAGGGTCTGGTGGTCCTCCTCATGGTCATGGTGGTCCTAGTGGTCCTGGGGGACCCGGTGTCTTTCCTCCTTGTGGCTCTAGAGGGTCTAGCAGCCCTCCACCTAGTGGTTCCGGTGGCTCTGGAGGTTTTCCACCTCCTAGAGGTTCCGAAGGGTCTGGTGGTCCGTCTCCTACTGGTCCTGGTGGTCCCGGTGGTCCTAGTGGTCCCGGTGGCTCCGGAGGTCCTCCTCCTGGAGGCCCTAGTGGTCAAAGCAATCCTAATTCTAGAAATCAAGCCCCCATGGGTGGATTTCCCTGTAGTTATTCCTCACAGCAACCTGTTCATCAGTCTACCTATGGCCCTACTAGTAATGTGCATCCCAATAGATAGTTACCTTTCCTTGCAAATTTGGACTTGCCTGACTTGTCCAAGTTGATTAATGATCTCATTCAACACAATCCATCATGGCCTCCCATTTCGGTAAAGTTACCATCGGACATTCCAAAATTCGATGGGAAGCAGGGTGAAGATCCGCAGAACCATGTTATGACTTTTCATTTATGGTGTTCCTCGAACTCTCTCATGGATGATTCCATCTGGTTATGACTCTTTCAGTGAACTTTGACCGGTACGGTCGCGAAGTGGTATATTGAACTCCCACAACATTCGTTTGTGGATTTTGTCTCATTGGCAACTATATTTCTTACGCACTTTCAGCTCCCTATTCATTATGAAATGGGCACTGATCTTTTAACCTCTCTATGACAGAACACCTCCACCCACATTTCTGACCATATTCATGAGTGGAGAAGGTGGTGAAGACTTATTAAGGCCCCTATTCTGGATCAGTTGTTAGCTGATTGGTTCACTAAGTCCTTGTTTCCTCCTATTGCCCGAGATGTGGCCATGGGCAGTGTCATTACCGAAGAGTAGGATATTAGTAGGGCTCAGTACCTAGACTTGGTCTATTCCCAGTCTGGGACTCTTTATGACCTGATTCCTCAAGCTCCTCACCCCAGCACTGACCCTACCAAGCCATCAGCAGAAGTACCTGTTAACGGGATTGTTGGTTCAATCCAGGCCCCATCCATAGCAAAACCTACCAAGCAAACCCAACCTGCTACTCCTTTGACTCCCAAGGTTTCTACTGAGGTCCATTCTATTCAAAGTACTCAAACCTCAAGTAATAAAAAGAAAGGTAAAAATTGAAATAAAAAACCTAGAAACCAGTAGGAGACCCCACAATCAACCCATAATGACAACAACACAAGGAAAAGGAATGCTAAATACCCTTGTTTGTTATGTGGTGGTGACCACTTCTCAAAGGAGTGTCCCCGTCGAGATGAGATCTCCCAGTTTTTGAAGTCTAATCTCGCACCTATAGTACTTACGAATCCCTTTCCCTCTCAACAACAGTTGGTAGACCACATGTCGAACCAGGGTAACTCTAGTTCATCGGAGGAAATTTGTATGATGTCCTCAGATACCATCCATCTATAAAATCGAAGCCAGAATTATGATAAACCCGCATGTAAGCAAGAATATCAATCTTCTTCAAGGAAATATCCCTCTACTAGTTCTCCAAAATCCTCGTCTATTGTTCCCTTATCTATGGAGAAGCCTACTCTCGACATGATTTTGTGCCCACCAAAGAGTACTCTTCGGAAAGCTGTCTTTAATCCCAACACTCGAGCTGCTCAATTCTATAATGTGGTTGAAGGTCTCGCTCAGGAACCTTGTGCCATGTCTACCTTAGAGGTACTCCAAAGTTGCCCTACACAGCACAAGAACTTGTTGACCGCATTAGGAGTTGTAGACCCAAATAACACTAACTTGATTCACTTCAATGTTGAGAACTATAAACCTAGACTACTACATAAACTTACTTCTCAGATCATTACGAAAGTAGTGGGAAAGAAATTCTTTCCAACGGTACTAGATGAAGGAGCTTTGATCTCGGTGTTATCTCTGACTTGTTGGAAAGCTCTTGGCTCTCTCGAGCTTGTTACATCACCTATGACCCTTAAATCCTTTGATGGATGGGGATTCCAACCCCATGGCCTCATATCATCCCTCACGGTCAAGCTAGGGGGAAAAACCATTTCCATCCAAATGGAAGTGGTAGACGCCCCTCTAGATTATAACCTCCTTTTAGGAAGGAATTGGTTCTATGCCATGAATGTTGTTGCTTCAACAATATTTTGAACGATCCAATTCCCACATCTCGGGATAATTGTTACCATTGACCAGCTTGATGTCTGTACGCCAGATGTTACTACCTCCATGGCTAATAACATCCCCATGTTACGTCAGTCCCCTCCTCCTTACCAGTCGATTGGGGTAGGTATGTTGAAGGATTCATCCCTTATGGGGATTTTTCCCTCTACTCCTCCTAGCACAGATACCGCGACAGTACATATGATCACTTCATTTGATATTGAGCACCAGGGCACAAATGTTGTTGAGTCCACCTTGTTGAGTCTGCATGAAGCTATGTATGACACCATTCAAACTTGCTTTAATGATCACACTAATGACATTCATTTAGTGGCTTTGGATCCTTACCATTTACTGTACTGGTTAGAACCTTCTCTTCCGGTTCTAGACTATCTCTCCGAGACTTTTCCTTTTGACGAGTCCATTATAGAGATCATGAACACAGATGAGCCCATTTGGGAGGATCACCATTATAGATCCATGTTCCTCCCCAATACCAGTTCGGGCAGCCATGATTTTGCATCCTTGTTTCCTACTAATATTGTCAACATTCTGCAAAGTCCTATATTGTTGCAAGATACAGATTTTGAAGGAAACCTTTCCAACATTACTTAGACGAACCCTAATGACATATCACCCAAGCCTAATGTTATTGAGCATGTTCATGTTGGGCAGAACTGCTCCACAAATGAATCTGAAGCATATAAGGCACTTTTTAAGGAATTCCATGATATTTTTGCCTGGTCCTATGAAGAGATGCCTGCGATCGACCCTTCCATTGTGGTCCACGAGATTAAAACTTATCCCACGGCTAAACCTGTCAGGTAGAAACTTAGGCAAGTCCATCCTAGGAAGGCCATAGCTATTAAAGCTAAGATTGAGAAACTTCTGAAAGTTGGTTTTATTTATCCTGTACCTCTGACGGAATGGGTATCGAATGTTGTCCCTATCAATAAAAAGTAGGGCACCATTAGAGTCTACATTGACTTTATGGATTTAAATAAAGCTTTTCCCAAGGACAACTTTCCTACCCCGCACATCGATCAGATTATCAACAACTATGCTGGAAGTGTCATCTTTTCATTCATGGATGGCTTCTCTAGCTACAATCAGATTGAGATATTTCCCACCGATCAGCATAAGACGACATTCATTTTCCCATGGGGAACCTTTGCATATAAGAAGTTACCTTTCGGCTTGAAAAACGCTAGATCCACGTTCCAGTGTGCGATGTCCTATGCGTTTCACAACATTAAACATATTGTTGAACCGTACCTTGATGACCTCGGGCTCATTCACAGTGGCGGGAGGACCATCCTGGTCGTCTTAGAGACATATTCCTGAGATATCGTCATTATAATATATGGCTCAATCCGCATAAATGTGTTTTTTGCATTGAGACGGGACGTCTACTTGGATTTGTGGTATCCAAAGATGGCATCTGGATCAATCCTTTGAATATTGCCACCATCATTCATATACCAACCCCAACCAACATCCTTGAACTCCAAAGTTTGCAGGGGAAGGAAAAATTTCTCCGTCGTTTCGTGTGCAATTTCACTGAGAAAACACATGGTTATATGCGTCCCCTCAAGAAGAACACTCCATTATTCTGGGATGACCAAGCCCAATGCACCTATGATAGTCTTAAGCATGCTCTGACTCATTCACCCATGATACACCCCCCGGATTATTCAAAGGATTTTCTCTTGTATATTGCTGCCTCCGCTACTACCATCGCAATGGTTTTAGTGCAAGACAATCTTCACAGTCAGGAGCATGTGATTTATTACGCCAGTAAGAATCTCATTGATTCTAAAACCCATTATTCACATGTGGAGAAGCTAGCTTTGGCCACAGTCATTGCTGTGCAAAAATTTTGTCACTATATTTTTCTTCGCACCACCACCATATTGGCAGACCAGAACCCGATGTACTACATTCTGACTCGTCGGGTACTCGGGGGCAAGTACTCCTGTTGGATCGTCATCCTTTAGGAGTTCAATCTCGAGTTTGCCAAGGCTACATCAAAGAAATCCTTGGTTTTTGTTGAACTTATATGTGACCTTCCCTATGCTACCACGGAATCTGAGCCTAGTGATTCATTTCCAGATGAATTCTTGTTCCTCATTAGCACTACTGATTCTTGGTATTGAGATCTACTAATTTATCTCCAAACCCAGCTTTTTCAGCCGCATCTATCTAGCGATGATCGTCACCGCATCCGGCACCACGTGAAGTACTACCTTATCTTGAATGATACCTTGTATAGACATGGGATTGACTCCGTTCTCCGATGATGCCTCACTCATGAGGAGGTTGAACACGTGGTGAATGATTTCCACTCTGGAGCATGTGGCGATCATTTATCTATGATGGCTACAGCCCAGAAAATCCTTTGCGCTGGCTATTTCTGGCCTTCTGTCTTCAAAGACTGCCATGAGGTTGTTAAGAAATTCCCACCATGCCAACATTTTTATCCCAAAAGGTGCACCCATCCTGCTCCACTTCACTCCGTCATTTCCATTGGCCCTTTTTCCAAATGGGGGATTGACTTCATGCATTGTAAGCCTACCTCAGCTAGGGGGCATGGTTACATCATCGTAGCCATGGATTGTTTCACAAAATGGGCTAAGGCCATGCCTACATATGCAGAAGATGGTAAGACTGCCGCTCTCTTCTTGTTCAATCATATCATAGCTAGATTTGGAGTTCCGCAGTCCATCGTCACTGATCACGAATCTCATTTCCGTAATCAAATGATGGAGGAATTGAGTGCCAAGCTAGGTTTTCGTCATGAAAACTCGACGCTGTATTATCTGCAAGCTAATGGTCAGGTAGAGGCCATTAACAAAGTTTTGAAAACTATGCTTCGTCGGATGGTTGGAGATCATAAATCCAATTGGCATCTCGTTCTTTTTTCCACTCTTTGGGCTTATCGGACTTCCGTGAAAACAGCTACTGGTTTCAAGCCATTTTAGCTTGTCTATGGACTTGAAGCTGTCTTGCCGATCCAATTTCAGATTCCATCTTTACAAATTGCCGTTGAACTTCTCCCAGACACTTCCATAGAGGAAGCAATATTTTTGTACTTAAATAACCTTGATGAGACTCATAGAGATGCTGCCTTGGCTAATGAGGCACATAAGAAACACGTCAAGGCGCAGTACGATAAGTCCTTCCAGCCTCGTGTTTTCAATGAGGGTGACCTAGTTTTGACTTATGATCAGAGATATGACAAGCTAGAAAAGGGTAAGTTCGAGTCCATGTGGTATGGCCCTTTCGTTATTTCCAAGGTGTTAGAGAAAGGAGCCTATGAGTTAGTTGATTATGATGGGATCCCTTTGGGGCAACCTCGCAATGGGTTTTACCTAAAAAGGTACTATGCCTAGGTCTTCTTGGATGGTATCTTGTATATATGTATATTGATTAACTTTCAGTGTGCTTTCAGTATTTTTAAGATGCTTTTGAGTTTTGGTGTCCACAGCTGTTTATACCATGTTTTAGTCATGTAGATGGCTTTCTATGGATTTGCTAATGGTGCTTTCTTCCACACCTTGAATCTAGACTCAGCTGCTTGGGTTCTCTATTCCCCAGCTAAATATTTGATCAGTTTAGGAGCGGTTTGCTTAGGTCCCACTACTAATAACATCGTCGAGTATGAAGCAGTCATCGATCTTCTGACTAAAGCTGCCTCCCAGGATGTTCGTGATCTAGTAGTTTTGATGGACTTTCAGCTCGTGGTTTGTCATTTAAACCATGTCTACACCATTAGGAACCCGGTGCTCCTCCACCTCTTTTGGAGGGTATGTTTGTTAGAAAGATCATTTGGATCCATTACATATAGGCATATCCCTAGGGAACATAATGTAGTTGTTGATTCACTGGCTAATTACATCCTAGATTGGCATATTACCCATTCATGACGTTAAATCAAACATGGTACATTGTAAATAAACATTTAAAGACACATAGAACTCATAGAAAATGCATTCATCCATTTGAAACATATAAACATCATGTAAAATTCTGTATATATATACAAAAATTTTACAAAAAATAGGTCCTGAGACCTCATCTGAAGCACGTAGGCTTTCAGGAAAAATCATCATGCAAAATCCTGAAGCTATCAGCTTTTAGTATACATGCCTCATCCACTAGTGGTGCTCGTAATAGCACATCACTTCTTGAGCCACCCTGTGTAGTAGCCTGTTGAATCGGCCTGGTACTCCCGCCATAGATCTCTGATATCTAGTCGGTAGATCATCTATGTAGGCATCTGGAATGTCCAGAGTCAACCTCTCGAGTTTCTCCTCCAGCTCCCCGATGATATCATCACCTTGTGGCACGAAGTGAGCTCTGGCTCACTTGTCTAATGGAGATGCTCCTCCAGGCCTCGCTGCTCCAACATCTGTATGAAGACAAACAGGTCTCGTCACTTATCATAAAAAATATAAAACATAAAAAACACAAAAAAAATTTCATCTTTAGGGTTTATTGTTTCTTACCGACGTCACCCCACTGCCCTCCAGGTGGGAGTGGTAGGTCAGGATCACCTGTAAAATTTGTGCCCGCATAGGCATAGTCCTCGACCATGAGCATCTGATCTCGCAGCCATCTAAAGAATGCATCACTGAACTTCACTCTTCCCCTACCCGCTCTTTTACAAGCCATGATCTGGACCCACCTCAGCATGTGGGGGTCCCATGCTCTCAGACTCTGGAAGGTCACCTGGGGCCTCATCTGGGGGACCCGCTCGAAGAAGAAACAAGCTAAGATGGAACCAAAGCCGAACTGCTTCAGCTCTCCCTACCGACATTTAGTCAACTGATCCTTGAAGATTGGAAGTAATGCTTCCGCCTAGTTGAACACTGTAGGTGCCATATCCTATAGGGCATACAACATATGTGCCCTGGAAGCCTGATGTACACCCTGGCTCCCTGTCACCCTCTGCATGGTGAACAAAACAATCCATAGAGCCCTATCTGTCACTGCCCTGATGGGGATTTTCTTCCCTGATGTGCCTGTACCTGGTGCATAGTGTCAATATATGAGCTCTCTGGTGGTAATGCCCCTCCACGGGAACCTGTTAGTGAGATATGGGCACCCCATCTCGATAGGCCAGTCAGGAATTAGATGTCCTCTACCTCCACTATAAGTATATGTGCCCCCACCTTGAAATATTGCTATTCTGGATTCCACATTCTCAGTATGTGTTCTAGTAGTCTCTCATGGGACACCATGCTTGGTGTCTGGAATAAATTTAGAATCCCACAGTTTCATAGTGCGGCAATAAAAACCGGATCCCTTTCAACAGCAGCATCCTCGTCATCATGTGTTCTTTCCTTCCATATCACCATATTTTGGAAGCCTAGACCTTCCAAAAACAACAATGGTATATATCAATATCATCCTTGAGTCACCATAAATCAAAAGAATGAGTAATTTTTGTCTATATCATTGGTTTAAATTCTCCATGGCTGGTACCGCTTGTGCCCCGTTGGTACCACCTATCCCACAAGGGGTAGCCGCAGTGCCTGCTAATTGGATTTTAGGGATTTCCAAATAGGCCTAAAACCCCACCAAATCCCAAAATAAAATCTATGAAATGAAAGTTGAAGGTCTTAGCTATTACCTGCAACTGACGATACTGAAAACGGACGGTGGGAACTCCCGGTATCAACTGTGGAAGATCTACCTAAAAAATGCTCCAAGTGCTCTCTGCTAGAGGTAAATAGTGAAATGTTTGATTTTTTACTATTTAATTTCCTTATATAGACATTTTTTGGGTCTGAATTAGTATAGTTTTGATATTACATCCTGTTCTAGTCAAAATCTATTTGTCATAATCCCATAATGTTGATTTTGGATGCATTTAACACTTGTTTATGAGTCGTCTGCAGGTTGACTTTAGTAAAAGATTTGGAAAGTTTGTTTATGGATTTTTCATACTTTCACAAAATAGAAAAGGTCATTGAGCATTTATTATGACACTTTGTCATGCTCGTTAAAATCTAGTATCAAAGTTCTGAGTCCAGTTCATGTTTCTTTCCAGGCTCGTAAAATACGACATTGTGTAAAGAAATTTCATGGAGTCTTCTTTTCACAACTTCTTTCAGACTCCTTAAACATGAAAAGATAGTCGAGGCCATTTCCGAATCTTTCCAGGCTCGTAAAAAGTGACATTGTGTAAACAAACTTCATGGAGTTCTCTTTAAACCCTTTTCAGGCTCCCTAAATATGAAAAGATTGTCGAGCGATCTTGTCTTCTTCATGCTCGTTAAAGTATTCGAAGAGTCATCCGTTCGACGGTAGGTTATCTCTTTCTTGGTTCAGATAGACCTATTTATGAGAAAGGAGCACTTCAACCAATCATGACTGGAAGAGTTCTCTAAGGTATGATTTTATACTTTTTCGGGCCTTAGAGACTAAATCATACGAAAAATGACCCCCATGGAGTCTTCTTCCGTATTCGTTCAGACTCTCTAAATATGAACGATACCGAGTTTTCTTTTGGTGGAATCGTTAAATTAAACATTGAGAGACCCGTTTTGGGAACAAATCCATCCTCTCTCAGGTTCGTAAAACATATGGGACTGGACTTGTATTCTGACAAGCTATATCGAGTGTTTGTTACCCTCTTTGAACTCGTAAAACCGAAAAGAGGCACTCATCGATCATGATGGGGGAAATGGGAAAGGGAATCATTTTACAAATAATGGCAGTTGTTTGTTGTTACCTTCAAACATGGCACTTGTCTGCACAATCATGTTGGTCAATTGGGTATTCAGCTGATCTCCGTGGTGATCCACTTTCATGAGTCATGCCAATCCGTTGAGTCTTTCAAAAGAATGCATTGTCCACTGTCGCATTGTGTATCTGTCCTGTCTAGTCATGCTGCCAAGTCATTTTGTCATGCCGCCTGATGTTCAAAGGGGATCTAAAGAAGTCTTACCTCTGCAGTATACATAGCCTTTGTGTCAGTATCTTTGAGTCAGTCATATGGTTACTATGTTCACATCATTCCAGAACTATGTTCCGAGTTTCGTGTCGTCGATGTGGGACTCATCATGGCCCTCCTTCGACAAGACTATTCTTGTCGACATCAGGTCATCATCCAGGAAATAGTCTTAGAAACAATGTTTAGTACCTTGATATCTATATGCCTTAATGACATATTCTCTTGCTCTTGAAATAGGTTCACATCATTGACCTTTGATCGATAGAATCGATTGGGTGTTCGACATCAAAACATCTATTCGCACTCAGTAGATTGTACTAGGGTACCTTGGGAATCATTGACATTAATGGTGATCTCCCTTGCACTTGTTAACGGTCCACATCATTGGCCAGTAATTAATTGGTTTCTACCATGTTCGACTCCAGATCATTGTAATCACATGTATAGAATCATATTTTGTGGAAGACAAGATGAAGACCCTAGGCATTTGTTTAAAAGCGCTCATTGATTTTTCCCCAAGTTGCGATGGAGTTTTGTATATCTAGCATGGATCCACATTTGTATGGTCATGGCTATGCTCAAATTTACATATGTATGGCATAGATCTATGTTGTATGTCTGGTAGCTATGTCCAAGTTTGAGTCCTCTATCACATGGATCTACGTTGTATTCTAGTAGCCATGCTTGTTTATTCCACTCATGGATCTGCTTTGTATTGGTCTAGAGCTATGAGTTTGGTTACTTGTGTCTATGAGTCAACGTACTAATGTACTACAGATGCCTACTTTAATGCATACTCTGATCAAGCCAACATTTTCATCTCCTGGCAACGACTTGTTCTCAAAGCTCTCGTTTATCGTATCACTCTAAGACTCATGCTTTGGGAGGCATCCTATTATACCAAAATCCGGTCACCATCATGTGATAAGACCTTTGACATACCTACTTGCCCTGAATCCCAGCTTCTGGAGTGAAGACTAAATGGTTTTTTATTAGTCTATCATACAAATTCCCAACACGTCTCATGCCCCTTTATCCAAGAGCGGTACCCCTATTTGCATGACTTTTCATCGGTTGTCCACAAGCAGTGCCACCGCCTATCACCCTTGGTCCATAGGTGGTTATTACCAGAACCGCTCTGTCATAGAAGGAGAAGTGCGGTACCTTGGGTAAAAAGGGAAAAAGAGAAGCTTCTCAAGGCTTCTAGATGATAAGCCTTGAGATATCCCTTATCCCTACTATTGTGGGTTAGTTGAGCTCGAGATCCCTCATCCTAGGATCTTAGAGGCCACCTCACCCACTCATTTCTCGACCATATATATCCATCTAGCCCTATAAATATGAGCTCATAGCCATGGTTGAGGAGAGAACATTGAAGGTATTGTTATGGTGTTGGACTGATTCTTGGCCCAAGATAATTTGGAGAGAGCATAGAGAGCTAGAGTCGAATATTTTGGGGATGAAGAGCTGGTTCCATGGAGATGCATGTCAACACTAAGGCTTGGTTGTAAACTTCTTCATATTTCTAATGCAAGCTGATTTTTTGTCCCATATATATTGTTGATGTTTGAATTCAAATATATATTGCTAGATTCCTTAGTCACTAACATATATTAGTAGATCATATTCTGGTTGCTTTGATATGTTTCGTGTTGAACTCTTTTGCAGGTACACAGGTGAGCTATCAAAGCCTTGTATTCCAAATATCTACAGCGTCTAGAGAGATTTATCAACCTCTGTGATTTATTTGTTCTGGATCTGAACCATTCAGACCAGCAGAACACCTTGCTGTCTGCAGGAGGTGAAATATTCCGATCAACACATTCAGTCAGCCAATACTAAACTACAACATCTAATTCACCATCTGTGATTTTATAGGCCATAGGAAACCATTTCTTGTTAGGGTCTCATCATGCTTGGATATGAATGGAATGAGGCCCAATATAAAATCAAAGGATCCTCTGATATTTCGATGCAGCGGCATTGGATAACCGAGGAACCTTGACGGCTATGGCATGCAACACTTCCCAATAGACCCAAAAATGGATCGCAAGTCCATATATCGACTGGGATCCTCGACCCACCACAATTTCTGATATTATTTGCCTTTGCACACCTTCATAGCAGTGACTGACATCAGTTGGTAGTCCATCCATGTGACCAATGCAATGATAATCAACAACCAACTATAGGAAAAAGGTCGTTCCCTGGCCTGAGCGATGACATCATCTTCTAGCAATTGGTTTAACAAAAACAGGGACCAGTTCATTTGTATGCCCTCAGTGCATTTGTGTGCACATGTGACCACACCCGAATTGCATTGGACGGGATGATTATTCCTGACGATCTTGCTGGCCAAAATGCATGCCCCGATACACACTGCTCACTTATTAATACTGTCGATGCGATAAGCGCGGCCATCACGATGCAATCCAAATATCTCCTTCAAATGCTAGGAAATCTTTTTGTCTTTGTCCCACCCTCTGAAATACTGCGCCGGATCTTCCTTGACCTAGAATAATTTCTGAAATTAGGTCGACCATGACCAGAATAGGGTCGTTCAACCATAGCGTCCCACCATGAAAGCACGCCAACAGTTGTTTGATGCATGCATGTGCTTCATTCAATCGCCCAAAATGAGGCATGTTAATGAGCCCCAACAACCCAGATGTGTCCAAGCCCTGTGCCCATGGGTGAGTAATCGGTAGGATAGGCACGTCGAGCAACTTAGGTACTGACTAATAAGGTCCATCCGCTACGTCCTTTCGCAGCAACAAATCCATTAGAGGAATTTTGGGGTCTAAAATGGGCCTCCTAAGGAAAATAATAAAATAATAGTTAAAATAATAAAATAATATTGATTAATTTTGGAGGA
>LPNX011000345.1:827107-847168 GCA_001517045.1 Pseudotsuga menziesii
CTTCATACTTCATATTAACCAAGGCAGGTATGATCTCCACTGAGCAATTCATCCCTTCTGGTAGCGGTGGCAACTTCGACGGACACTTCTGATTCTTAGTGAGCTTCTTTGGCTTCGCCCCAGGCCGCGTTGGAGAAACATATCCAAGGATATCATTGATAGAGATTGTTGGGCTGAATTAATGTCGTTTTAATTTCATTGTAGTATTTGCCCAGCCATTTAATTTGTCAATCCAAGGTTCGTAGGCTTACAAAGAACATGTAAAGTATATGCAGGACTGAAGTGAAATTAAGCTAATCTAACCCCCTATGAAACTAAGACTAATCTAATCTAACCCCCCTTAAGCTGAAACAAGAAATTTCTAATCTAATGCTGGAAGATGAAACACACGGCTGAAAGTAAATTGCATAAAAGAAAGACAACATATGAAGAGCAATAAGACAACACATGTGAGCTCGCATTCACAATCAAGCAATCTTAATTTACATCACAAGAATCAATGGCAAATCATGAAAGCATCAAATCCAATATTATGAAAAAAATCTAAGAATTCCCTTCTCCATATTACAAAGTCAAGACTAACTTCTACAATCTAATATCTATCTCTGATATATATCCTATGATTCTATATCTGCTTTAAGATTAATGAAATGAAGAGAGAGCACTCTCTTTTATACATGAACTCCTTTGAGAAGAAGAAAACCGTCTCATAATGAGAGATCCACTATTCAATAAACCTCTCAACTAATTTCCTGTTATTACAAGATATGATCCCTTCAAATCCTCCACATGTCTCTCATAAATCCTAAATAGGATATGCCAACCAAATCTTCATGATCTTCTCATTAGAATTAGCTTGACTAATTATCTCCTTGAAATGGTGGAGGAGATATTCGAGAAGTATTCCTTGAATTGATCCTTCACATATTCCTACACATTACAAAGCTCATCCATATTTGAGATATTAGTGAAAAACATGTTTAATTTCTAATATCTTAATCATAAATTCACTTATAATACTAAAATGAATAAAGTGGAAATAATAAGGTGAAACCCACATATATGTATGGAAATGGTATGATAAAAGGTTAATGCGGCGATGAAAAGTGAGGAATAGCGGAAGATAAAGTGGATGAAAATGTGACATTTTCGAGTCTCAACAGAGATGCCCTTAGGCACTGCAGACTTGATAGCTCTTGAGCTTGATTATCCAACCTATGCAGTTCCCTCCCCTTGGGCCCTAGTAGAAGTGCATGTGTGTCTCTTCTACGGCGGTGTGGAACTGGGCTTCTGGGCCTTCCGCTTCCCTCTAGGGATCGAAGAGGATCCTATTGGCACGCTCATGACATCCTCTTCTATTGTCGTGGGCTGAACGGGGGATTCATGCTCGCTTGAAATCTCAACTGTGTCAGGAGTGCTCAGAATGCCACACTCTGCAACCCTCACATGCGAACGAATACACTTCAATTTCACTCCTTTCCCATCGCTCGGAATTCAACTACTGCACTGAGCTCAACACTTCACTTAATTCAACTGAACAATGCCTTGTGCCCGCACCCCATGCCTTCTTATAGCCAATTACCAAATCAATCTCATCATTTTCAAATCCACCGTGTCCATCATTACCAAATCCGGCATTAACGACCCCAAATCCATCGGCAATCTCATCTCACTAATGGTCAAATCAGTCATAAATGTGCGTCGCTTCACCAAGCGCCGCTGGCTAAATTCTTTAATTGTCTGTATTTATTGCTAATTTGACCAACTCACAGCCCTGTGGCTATCGTAGGTGGTATCCCTCACAATGCTACTGATTTCTATCCTTACGCAAGCCTCTTCCTCTGTGCTCACCTTGCTGCTATATACCTAGTCTATTGATTTTTTTTTAACCCTTGCGCAGTGCCTCAAGCATTGCACGGCTCAGGCCCCATCCTAATGGCTACCATTCACAAGTTTTAGCAGCATCACACCATCTAATTGTTGTAATTGAACTACACCCCCAGAAGTAATTGAATGAACAAGATATGGGCCTAACCAGTGTATCTATAACTTACCTGGATGCTTCATGAACTTACTATCGTATAACAGCACCAAATATCCCTATGTAAATTTATTATTCTTAAAGTGGCGATCATGCCATGCCTTCTGTCGATCCTTCTTGACACATTGGTGGAAACCTGCGATAAAGTGGTCCTCTTCAAGCTAGATCAACTGTGCACTGTGCTCCTCTAGTGATTCCGCATTATCCATGCCAGTCATGGCAGCAATACGCAGACTAGGAACAATATATTCCATAGGCATGACTGCCTCTTTCCCATATACCAATTTGAACGGTGTCTATCCCATCAGCCTTTTACAAGTGGTGCGATATTCCCATGAGTACTACTAGGATTTTCAAATCCCAGTCGTCACAATTAGCATTACATACCTTTGTAAGCGCGGTTTCCAATATTTTGTTGAAGGCCTTGACATTCCCATTCGCCTGCAGATGGTATGATGTGATTTTCTTATGCTGCTCTTGCAACTCCTTGGTTAGTGCTCTCAGTGTTCGATTGATAAAAGTGACTTCCCTGGTCACTCATCAATATCATGGGACATGCAAACTATGTCACAATATTATCGAATATGAAATTTGTTATTGTCGTAGCAGTGTATTCCGTAACTGGCATGGCCTCTACCCACCTTGTTAGATATTCAGTTGTTGTAATGATGTACTGAGCACCGGTCCTCTTTCTTGGTGGATTAATTGGACCCACAAAGTCCAAATCCCATTTATCAAAATGTTGTAGGGTTACCTATGGCACAAGCGGCATCTCATCTCGTCGTGATGGTTTGTCGACACGCTGGCAAACATCACATCTCCGTGCATAATCTACCACGTCATTATGTAAAGTAGGCCACCATAGCCTAGCACGCAACACCTTACGTGCAGTATCCCTTCCTCCACAGTGGCCTCCTATGATTCTTGCATGTGCTTCTGCTAGAATAGGTCCTTTCTCATGTAGCAATATACACCGTCGCAAGATTTCATCTGGTCCAAGTTTGTATAATTTCCCATCAATCAGCTGGAAATCTGAAGCCTTCACAACCAACTACTTCTTCTAACTGATCGATAGGTCCTCTAGGGAAACTCTAGTTTCCAAGAACTAAATGATTGGAGCATAATGGTCATCTATGATCTCTACCCAAAATAGTTGTGCATCAGTAGATCCATCATCAATACTAGTAGGTTCTTCTCCTATCTCAATGCTGTTAAATTTTCATATGCTTATCTAAGACATCAGTACTTCATTTCATTTTCATAACAAAAGCATATAAACAGGATCACTGAAATATAGATAAGAACAACCATACAAAAAGAACACAAAGATTTGTCCTGGGAAAACCCTAAAGGGAAAAAATCCTAGCAAAAGCTTCCTCAATATAGATTCCCCAAAAGATAAAAGATAAAAGATAAAACCAGCAAGGAGATCAAATCCTGATCCTCCTCCTTCTCCAGCTACTTCTCTTCTCCACTAATGCGTTACACAAGTGAGAGTGTATGTTCCAAATGAGGAGCACTACACCTCTATTTATATTCATCTGTTATGTAGGCTCAAGTTAATCATGTAGGCTCGAGTTACACATGTAGGCTCAAGTAACCACACTCGGGTGCTAATGACCCACCTTTACAATTAGAGGGGACTGCCTCATGACTCTTATTAGTTCTTCCGATTAGGAGCATTGGGGTACAAATTAATACAAGTGGTTCTCCCGGTAGGACCATCGAGGACCACAAAGAAATACATATAGAATATTCTTCGAAGTTACAATATTTCAACACTCCCCCTTAATGAGAATGGTATTCTATAACAACATCAACAACAACAATAATAGGAGAGAGATAGAGGACATCATCAACATCATCAAGGTGATACATATATAAATCATTGGAATCTTTTCAACATCATGTAGCCTTCATCTTCAATCTTTAGTCTTCAGCATCATCAGTACTTTGACCGCTTCGATCAGCAGCACCTTGACTCTTCAATCAGCAGCAACATCTTCAGCACTTTGACCTTTCGATCAGCAACATCTTCAACACTTTGACCTTTCGATCAGCAACATCATCTTCAACACTTTGACCTTTCGATTAGCAACATCATCTTCAACACTTTGACCTTTAGATCAGCAACATCTTCTTCAGCACTTTGGCCTTTCGATCAGCAACAACATCATCATCATACTCTGATATTTCAATCAGACTCATCATTATCATCAACCTCTGATCTTTCGATCAGAACCATCATCAACCAAACATCATCATACTATAACATCAACTCATCATCATATTCTGATCTTTCAATCAGTACGTCATCATCATCATACTTTGATAATACGGCATCATCATCATCAGGATATCATCATCATCATATTCTGATCTTTCGATCAAAAACATCATCATCATCATCGCATTCTGATCTTTCGATCAGAAAACATCATCATCAGCAACAACATCATAATCATAATCAACTTCTGATCTTCCGATCAGAAAACATCATCATCATCATATTCTGATCTTTCGATCAGAGAACATCATCATCAATAAATTTTGATCTTTCGATCAGAGAAACATCATCATCATCATATTCTGATCTTTCGATCAGAGAACATCATCATCGTTAGCAACAGCATCATCATCATATTCTAATCTTTCAATTAGAGAACATCATCATCATCATCAAATTTTGATCTTTCAATCATAGAACATCATCATCATCAGCAACATCTGATCTTTCGATCAGAAACATCATCATCATCATAAAAACATCAACATCATCAAAACATCAACATGATCCTTCCTCTCGGAAATATGGGATTTAGGTCTTTACAGAGTTACCAATGATCCTTCCTTTCAGAATTACAGGATTTAGGTCTTTATGGAGTTACTAACGATCCTTCCTTTCGGAATTATGGGATTTAGGTCTTTACGGAGTTACTAACGATCCTTCCTTTCGGAATTATGGGATCAACACATTTGTGGAACTCAGACAATCCTTCCTATTGGAATTACGGGATCAACACATCTGTGGAACACAGACAATCCTTCCTATTGGAATTACGGGATCAATTCAATGACCCTTCCTTTCGGAATTACGGGATTTAGGTCTTTACAGAGTTACTAACAATCCTTCCTTTCGAAATTACGGGATCAACACAGATGTGGAACTCAGACAATCCTTCCTATTGGAATTATGGGATCAACTGTTATGGAGAGAAATTCCTATGGCTTGGGGTACCACAACAGACAGCTTGACTCCAGAAATCAATCCTTTCCAATATGCAATAGAAATAAAATATCTAACACTAAAGGATCAGACCTCGTACCTTATTCCAGACGGTTGAAGTAGATCCCCATTGAGCTTTCCAATCTTCAGCATGAATTGCTATAACACTTCCTCAACAACAAGTAAACAATACAAGCATACTATATATCATGGTGTTAGATCTATTCTAGCATATATAATCAATAATGTAAAAGCATTTGACATAATCCCATGGATAAAATATTCATTCAAATACACATCATTGGACAGGAAAAGATATTTCTATTAATATAAATCATAGATTACAAGACACAACCTCTAACGGCACATCTGCGAACCGGAGAAACTGAATCCCCCACTTGGGCCTCCACCACTTCAATCCTCCATCTCTCGATAGCAAGCTCACAAGCAAAAGGCAAGCTTGGGAAGAACACAAAAGTGCTCCAAGGGACAAAGGGATGCAGACTCAAGCATAAGTTCCGGCAACAATGGACTATAGTTTCGTTGCTCTCAATTCTCTCTTATGCCTTCAATGTACCAAGGGGTTCCTTATATAGCTTTCAAAGGGATAATGAAAGGTCGAATCCGAGCGATCTCAAGGCATAGGGAAGGCCAGGAGTCAAATGAGTCGGATCCATGTCAAGGAAAACTCCAAAAGGATTTGGATTATACACACATCCTGATGTACGCGGTTATATGGGTCAAACCCGCGTATGTACGTGGTTATAGGTTTAAAAACCACGTATATCGTTTTTCATATGTGTGTGGGGATGATCAAGGAAACATCAAAGGACAAAAAGTGGTCCATAGGGTCTAATGAGTCTGCAGCGGGACAGGGGAAGGCCATACAAAGTGTGATTCACCTAGAGTGGTGAAATCCGCTATAATAGATGCCCCCTAATGTATGAGGTCAGAGGGGTTATATGATGGCTGAAATACATTATAAGTCCATCCCAGAAGTGGAGTGATGAAGGATACCAAATGGAAGACCAGCCACCCAATCAGCATAGTACAATAATACAACTATGCACATAATTACAAGTACATATAGTAGTCCCAGATACATAAGAGTACAATAGCCATGAATAGGCGTGATACATGATGTCACATATGTGGGCATAGCCATGTACAATATACATAGATCAGAATCTCCATGATGAAGATATATAAAGGACCATGATCTCCAAAATGGCTAAAGATATATAATAGATCAAGATCTCCATAGTGGCTGGAAATGTCTGACATATACTGGAATCAAGTCACGAGAGTTGAAATCTCATGAACACTGGCATGATCAAGGAGGTAGCATATAAGAGATGCCACCAATTTGGAAAGTCTTCTACACAAACCGCTACGACTACATGTCCTACTATGCGAATAGAGGTGTAGAGGTCGAACATAGTAGTCCATTGTCTAATTACTGGTCATTAATGTATACCGTTAACAGATGCGAGATCACCCACCAATAATGAAAATGGGAATCAAGGTACTAGAGTGCAAACTAACAAGTGTGAATAAATGTGTTGAGGTCGAACATTTGAGAGGATCCATCGATCAGGGGACATTGATGTATTCCCAAGAAACTGTCGATGGTGAGAGAACCTACCACTAATGACTGCAAGTCTCAAGGCACTCAACATGACTCTAGATTCCAATCCCAGAATAAATGATCTGAATTCGATGGGATAAAATCCGCTGGAAGGAGGGAATTAAGGCATCCCCCATCATCCAACACGAGGTACTTAGCAAAGCTATATAATGTGGAAGGACTCGATCATAAGGTGCATGAACCAGTCACAGTACCAAGAATGGCCGACATGCAAAGTCAAGATAACTGAGGAATGGCCGACACAAGTTTCAACTTCCTTCGAACAAGAGCATAACGGCGTATGGTGACTAAATGAAGGTAGCATAGACTCGATATACAAACTGGGACATCTCTGTGACACAGGAGGCATCAACAGAGGCTCCATAGGGACTGGAAGCTTAACCAGTCAGTGGAGATAAACTCAGATAAACGAGTACAGCTCCTAAAGTCAAACTATAACCCAACCAATGGATGTGATATACAGTGCTCTGTTCGAAGGCGACACGACTCGACAGCTGCCAAAGATAACATCTTTCCTTGTCCGTCTTTTTGGTTTTTTGATTTTTTTTTTTTGGACTTTTTCAGTTATTTGAAAAGCTTGAAAAAAGAATAAACTAGCTTTATAGTTACAAACTAGGAGGAGACAAGTGTCATAAGGGAAAACAAACTAGTTCCTATCAGTGGAACATACCTATGCTTAATGCAAGGATACATGTGTAGGATATCGACACTCGGGGGAAAATCCCCTCCCGGTAAAAAGGGAATCAAGCTGCGAAGGATATAAAAATGGCTCTGCATGGCTAGACATGAGACAAGCGACAAGCTCGGGCTATATGGCTGAAACGCAATGTCAGGGGAGCCGGCATAAAGCTCAATAAGGTAGGCAAAGCTCATGATAATGCATTCACAAATTGACATAAGGGATTCCTGAGGGAAATGGGCCAGCATAAGATCAAGAGGAGTATGAGGCTCTTGTGAAATGTCATGGTAATACTATACAACTGACTCCCACACCCTAAAGGAGAAAACGTCAGCATGGGCACCAAATGAAAATAAGGCGCTACCTAGGGTACCCATGTAAGGTGTAGCTCTACCACTCACATCATGCCACTTCTAAAGCAGCAAGAAGGTTTCGTGACATAATAGAGTGGGTTCATGCCTAAGGTCATGGTGATATGGTCATAAGGTCATGCACAATGCAAATGGTGGTGAACCTAACCTATATGCCAGTTTAGACATGATACCTAAGATAAGCACAAACGGGTCAATCTAATGGCTGAAACGGCTCTAAAAAAGGTCATCTACAACACCAATTATGTCAAAAAACAGTCCAAAATGGTTAGAAAATGTCAAAACTATAGGAAAGGGGGTAAAAATTTTCAAATATTTGAAAAAAATTCTATAAATAGTAAAAAATATAAATCATTTGAAACTTTTACCCGTTTAAGCTCTGATTTTCAACTACAAATTCCAGGAGATCCAGCCGGCGGAATTCACAACCGTTTCTTCCAGGTATTTACTCATGCTCTCCTCTGGTATTTTGATATAATTTTTTTAGATTTTCATGGTTAAATGAATTTTCTAGGCCATCTCTACATGAGCACTATGGCCCACATGGATATCAAGGCTTTTTCTGAGTATAGGGTTGGCTATACGCAGAAAAGGGGCTAAAACCTGCGTACATACGCGGCTGTTTGCAAAACAGTCACGTATGAGGCTGCGCATAAGGTTTTCTAGAAAACTAATGGGAAAATTTTCATTTTTCTTGCAGGATGGTGCTAGAGTGGAGAGAGCACGAGCATGGTGAAGTAGAGGAAGCAGTAAGGGCCGACTTAATGGCTCAGCAAGCTTTACATGCATGCAGACTCTACAAGTTTTGGTGTCTTGGTGGTTTGAGGGCCAAAACAAGACTGCTACAGATGTTGGTAGACTATTGGGATCCAGACTTGGAGTCCTTCCGTATAGATGGGATGTCCCTCACCATAGAGGTGGAGGACATATACTTTATCACTGGTCTATCTAAACGAGGGGAGGTGGTGAACCTTCATTCCCGAGGTGGGCCAGGTGGTGGTTTAACGATCGATGAGTACATAGCTGTGTACTGCTACCCAAATACTGAGAAGGTGGGGAGTCAAGTCCCCACCAATGCTATATAGGTGCTGGGCCTAAAGGCCATATTATTTACGCTGGGTAGGATAGCAGGTTTAGCATCACTCCATCAGGCCTCGCGGCCTTTGATGTTCTATGCAGTGGAGTGCATGAGACCCATAGTCTATGACTAGAGTATGACACTACTAAGCAACATGAAACACCAGCTCAATGAGTGTAAAGCTGGCAGGGTACAGAACTTCGGGTTTAACAGTATTCTGAGGACGTTTTTCTTCAAGCGTGTTCCAGGATTGAGCCCTAGAGTGGACATTCCTCTCCACGGGGCTCAATATCCGGCCCAATGACATTGGGCAGATGCGATGCGCAGACTGGGGGGGGGTAGGGTGGCCAACCCATATCCAGCTAACTTCTTTCCATGGTGGCGACGACAGATCGTTGCTATAGATGAGTACTCCTATGGAGGGATAGATTTCCGGGGGGATCCAGACATGCCATTGCCACCAGGATCAGCATATGGTGATATAGGTAACGAATCTCGACCCTCACAGTTTTTAAATTTTTTGAGTTATTTCATTTTTTTGTATTTTCTTGATTATGTGGAATCAAAAAGACATGTTTTTGTGTGACAATACATAGTGACATCTACCATTTGGATGCAAATGTGGGACCACGGCAGCCAGAAGGCTTCCCTCGTCATAGACGGAGGGGACGAGGAGATGACATCACGGGTGCGGATGCAGAGCGGATGCTCCAGAGCATTCATACCAACTTTATGAGACTGAATCATAGAGTTCCCATGGCACAAGTCGAGGACTTTCCTGAGGCCATATAGCAGCAGGTGGTGGGTGTACCACGCTCATGGGTGCGATTATTCTGACGGCTAGCTAGAGCCATAGTTACGTTCCATGATCACCACCCTCCTCGTCCTCCACAGGATTAGACACCTGGGAGTGTATATGTTTTGTACTACCGTGTATTATATGATGGTGGCTTGAAAAGCCCCAATTTTGTATTATGACACTATGTATTGCCACATTTTTTATGTATATAACAAAGTTTTATGGTAATCGATTTATTTATTTACATGTGTAAAAATTGTGTTTGTGATTAATTATGAATGAAACAAATGCCAATCTAACACGTAGTTAGCATATGAGTCAGCAACTTGATTATTATTTCTTGGAATGTGTATATATGTTATACTGTCAAATTGTCGTTCTAACAATCTCACATGTAAGAACCTTCTCAATAACGTCGGATCTCTAACATGGTACAAACCATTGAGTTGTGACACTACTAACTCCGAATCAAGACGTACCTCAAGAGATAGAACACCATGTAGAATGGCATCCCGTAGAAGCTCAATAATGGTGCTATATTCAGCAACATTGTTGGAAGATGGTCGTAGACATACACCTCCTGAAGACAGTACCTGACCCATAGGAGTATAAATCACCCAAGCAGCAGAGGCTGAGTGTTGAGTGTGACGGCTTGCACCTTCCGTGAATCCTATGTAGGTGGAAGATTCCATTGACATCTGCCAAAAGAAACGGAAACTAATCACAAACCCGATCACAATAAGAAAAAGACCTAACAATGCAAATTTGTACAATAATATACAACAAGCATCCTTGGCTAAAGATCATGCATAGTACTTTTTGAAATAGAGCCCATTTCTAGGCTCCGCCAAAGCTGTCCCTTCGTAATCCACTAACTCACAGACCCCCTTCTCTAACACACACTTGACCACGTAAGGACCATGCCACATAGGATTAAACTTCCCTACCCCCAAGGGTTCTTTCGGTTGATCCCACAAAAGGACCAAGTCTCCCTCACTAAACACTCTTGGACAGACAAACTTATTGTATTGGACCTTAACGCGCTGCTTATTAACCTCTAGAGCCACCAAGGCATCTCGACGCTGCTCATCAAGTTTCTCAAGGTGAACCAAATGCTTCTCCAAAGGTGAAGTGTCTGGTAAGAGTTCCACAGCTAGCTTCAATGAACGAATCTCGCATTCAACCGGCAATATTGACTCCACTCCATGTACAAGTTGATATGGAGAAAAACCAGTGGCAGTCTTAACCACGGTTCGATATGCCCACAAATAGGGATATAACATAATGTGCCAATTAGTCTTGCTTTATGCGATGGTTCATTGGAGAATGGATTTGAGTGATTTATTCACTACCTCTACCTGTCCATTAACTTGGGGGTAGTAAGAAGAGGAGTTCTCTTGCTTATACCCTAACTTGGATGCCAACTCTTCCATCATACGATTCTGAAAGTGCGAGTCATGGTCAGTGACAAGCTCTTTCGAAATCTCGAACTGAGTAATGATTTGGTTAAATACAAAGTGAGCGGCTGTCTCACCATCGGATTTTACTGTAGGCATAGCCTCAGCCCATTTCATGAAGTAATCAACAGCCAATATAATATGATGGTGCCCCCCAGCCGAAGCTGGGTTGCAATCTATAAAATCGAGCCCCCACTTAGTGAAGGGACCAGTGGTGATAATGTGATGTAACGGGGCAGGTTTGGAGCGCATATTACATGCAAACACCTGGCAAGAGTGGCACCTCTTGATCGCATCAACACAATCTTTAAAGATCAACGGCCAGAAATAACCCGCTCTCAAAATATTTTGAGCTGTAGACAGCCCAGATAAATGACCACCACACACCCCTCCGTGGCAATCATTAAGCACTATCTCAGCCTCGTCATGAGTTAAACAACGTCTTAAGATGGAATCTACCCCATGGTGGTACAAAGTATTGTCCACTATAAGATAGTTCTTAGAAACGTGACGTAATCGTCGTCGTTCATCTCGCGAGAGGTGAGTAGGGGTCCTCTGTGTTTGTAGATATACTATGATATCCCCATACCATGGGTCTAAAGTTGAGATTAAGAAGATGTGTTCATCGACAAACGTATCTTCACAAACCAACTCCTCGTCCTCACTCGGGAAATATGATATAAGCTCTGCAAAGATTAAATATTTCTTCAATTTTTCCAAAACAAACTTGAGATCAAATTCTTGCAGAATGACAATCCATTTATTATATTTTCCCCAAATCATCCTTCGTGTGAGGATGAACTGAAACGGATTGACATGGGCCACAACCAAGGTCTAGCGAAGGAGAATATAATGTCTCAAATGCTGAACCACATGTGCAGTAGCTAAAGAAAGCTTCTCAACATGAGAATAACAAATCTCTGCATCAATAAGGTTTCAGCTCATATAATATATGACATGCTCTTGGAGCTCCTCATCCTCTTGAACCAAAAACATACCAATCGTCTCTAAAGACACGGCCACATATAATATAAAATCATGGCTATAATCCGGAGGACTAATCACCGGGGCCGATGCTAGGGCTCACTTAAGTGCATCGAAGGACTCTTGGGCTCGCTCATCCCACTCAAAGGGAGTATCCTTCTTCAAGAGATGCATGAAGCCTCTAGTCAAATTGGCAAATTTGACAATAAATATTCATAAGAAGTTTGCCATGCCTTGCAAACACTGAAGATGACGAATATTATTTAGGGGAGACAAATGAAGTATTGCCTCAACCTTCAAAGGATCGACTCTTATACCCTCTTTCAAAACGATGAATCCTAACAAATGACCTGACTTCACACAAAAGATGCACTTATGAGGATTAAGTCTAACTGAATAGTGCCAGCATATTTTGAATACCAATCTCAAGTGATAGGGATGACGCATTCTCATACGAGAATGAGCAGCGAGGTCATCTAAAAATACTTTAATAATAGACTTGAGATTGTGGAAGATCAAGGTCATCTCCTGCTGAAACATAGCTCTGGCGTTTTTAAGGCCGAAAGGCATTTTTCGATATGCAAATGTTCCCCAAGGACAAATAAATGTAGTCTTGTGTTGGTCCTCAGGTTTAATCTAGATCTGATTATCCCCAGAAAAGTCGTCCATAAAGGAGAACACCTCGCTACCCACACACTCATCCAAAAGCTGATCTATAAATGGTGTGGGGAAGTTATCCTTAGGACAGGCACGATTCAAATCACAGAAATCAGTGCATATACGGATCGCTCCCTGCTTCTTATCCACCGAAATGGGGTTTGAAACCCACTCTGTCAAGGGAATGGGATAGATGAAACTGGCTTTCAACAGCTTCTCTATCTCTGCCTTAATGGCGGGTGCTTTCCTAGGATTCACAGCGTGTAAACGATGTCGAACAAGCTTAGCGTTGGGGTGAGTATTAATCTCATGTTCGATAATTCTAGGGTCAATACCTGGCATCTCAACGTAAGACCAACCAAAAATATCACGAAATTCCTTGAATAGCTCGATATATTCCAGAGACTCAGCATGGGAACATTCCGCCCCAATATAGACATTCTCTATCGTGTCAGGATTGCGAGAAATGTTGATAGGAATCATTGTCGATATGTTCGCCATGTTTCCATCAGCCATCAGACCAGGAGAGCTTAATGGAATCACAGGCCTACCAACTTTCTGACTAAGAATCTCCCTATAATCCTCATGCTCTAAACGGTCAAGCGCTAGAAGAAAGTAGGACCTATGATGAAGTTCCTCCCATGGTGGCTCAACTCCCGACATAGCCTCGATAATCGCTTCATCTGAAGGGAAAACTGTATCAAGGTAGTCATGGGCATGAGAAGACTGTACTGCCCATGCCAGCAGCACATAGGGGTCTTCCTCATCCATCCGTGAAGAGGAAGAACAAGGCTCTACAACATTCTTGAGATTAGCTTGATAAGCTATCATAGCTGCAGGAAATGACACGTTCGTCTCGACGGGATCACTCGAAGTACTCGGTGTAGGAAGAATCCAAGGATCTTCCATATGAGTCGTGCAAAAAGACACCGAGGTCGTAGATGTCGAAGCCTCATTGGAACAAGATCCTATCATGAGGATCGATGCAGGACAACTAAAGCTTCCCATGAGGGATGGATACATGCCTACACCCACACTCCCAGTTTCCGGCTGAGAGTGCTCAATGATCGGGATCGTAGCTCCTGAAGATGTAGTAACAGACGGATTCTTGAATGCCATTTGATCAATCATTACAATATTCTCGTTATGTGGAAAGCATACAACACAGAACAAGGAAGAAGCAATAGCTTGCATACTAGACATCCAATTCCTACCCAGCAAGAGATTGTAGTCAAGGGATGCATCAACCACCTCAACCTCTATCACAATGGTCTTCCCCCCCAAACAGACTTTAAGGGAAGGGAGGATACAGTGCGGCCTAAAAGATCTCCCATCAAATGTAGTTAACATAGTCACTGATTTAGACAGCTTAGGAGAACCCAGACCCTTCCAATAGGCCAAAGACATCACAGAAGTAGCAGTGCCCTCGTCAATCACAGTACGCTTGACGATCATATTAAGACATTCTACATGCACCAAAAGAGACACATAGTAGGGAAAGTGAGGCTGATGTTCTGCGGTTTCAAATTTGATCACCGAGGAAGAATCATCTCCATTCACACCAAGGGAAGAAAGCAACGCCTTCCTTTGCGAAGGACAACTCTGAAGCACTTCCAATGCAGACATCACACAAGGAGTATGGCCCAAATCCTCGAGAACTGAATAATTTTGGGTGGCTCAGGCATTTGGATTATGCCCCGAATGCTTAAGGACTCCCTTAGGAATGCGAGGTGCAGCCTCAGGTTTATCCGCAGTTTTCTCAATGCGCAAAGGATTTCCTGGTGGATCAGGCTCTTTGCTTGGGCTGGGTTGTGACGAACTATAATCTTTCACATGAGTCACAACCTTGGCAACACGAACCATGTTAATGCACCCACGAGCACTAGTCTCTGGTGGATCATTCTCACTAGATTGGTCATGGGAATTCGAGTTCATATTTTGGTTATGCAGTAAAGGGTTCGTTAGCACAACTGGGCCTTGTGCTAAGAATCTTGAAGATTCGTCAATCCAAGGGCACAAGTAAGTGAGGTGATCATCCTTACATAACTTGTAAGGGAATTTAACCTTACGTTTCGATTGCTTGTCCCCCCCAGCATTTCTACCGTTCTTGTCATTATTGCTAGCATTCTCGTTCTTATTCCCACCCTTTCGATTATTATTTTTACCCTTTTTTCTATTCTATCTGGGCTGCTGGCTACCCTTCTGGTCCAACGATTGCATAGAAAGTACATTCGTCGTTTGGGCGGGTTGAGACAAAGCCATATCTTGTCCTGAAGCAGATTGGTTGAGCAACAACTGGCTAACTTTGTTTGCAACCGAATCTGCAGGTTTCGCACTTGCACAACCCACAATGCCATCGGTATGGGGTCCAGGTTTGACTTTGGGATTGAAACTGGAACGAGGAGCATTAGGAATAATCTCATACAACAAACTGGACTGAGCATAGATCAAGTCCATTTCCTGCACCCTAAAGATCGCTTGTTCCTCATTCTGCGCTCCGAATGTGGAAACATCCTTCACTATATATGGCAATAATGACTTAAGGAACCACTTGAGAAGGAACTCCGGTGGTATAAAGGCTTTAATTAATCTCTTCCATCTATGCCACTCTTGAATATGATCAGAAATATTGGTGGCTTTATCTTGCTGAAATGTTGAGAAAAGTTCAGTACCAACGTCATAGCACACTGGTAGCTGGAAGTGATTAAGAAAATTCATTGCAAGGTCATCAAACAAAGTGAAAGCACCCCTAGGTAACTCTATATACCATTTCGCAGCAGGCCCTATGAGGGTGCGTTGAAATAGTCTCAAATGGACTAAGTCCTGATGTAATGAATTCGAAGAGCACCATAGGTGGAACGTAGTAACGTGTTCACTCGAATTCTCTCCTGGTTTCCCTTCGAACTTAGGTATGTCCGAAGGAAGCTTGGTAGGGACAGCCAGCCAAGCCGGGTCATGAGCCACAGGATCGTTCGTAAGTCTCAATAAGTCAGGAATATTAAGCGTCACGAGGAAAGGGAGCCTAGGATGATGAGGTCTATGGATTGCTCCCTGATTCATATAGGGTTGATTACCACCATGGCCTTGGCCATAGTGCCCTCCTCCCGTATGACCCGTATAGGGTGGCGTGGAAGCACCATAATGAGTTGGACCTTGACTAGTAGGAGCTACAAAGCCATAATTAGGAGAATAAGCAGGTTGTGAATACCCGCCTCCGTAAGGTGAAGAAACTTGTCCATACTGCGTCCCATAATAAGGTCCATAGGTCATCGCATGCGATGCCCCATGAGACACTCCATAGGTAGGAAGATATGCTCCAAAAGTAGGAATATACATACCGAAAGTAGGGGTATATGCCGTAGAATTAGCAATTTGACCTCTAGAAGCATGAACATACCCTCCCGATGTAGCAGGCAAGATGTGGGATTGAGACACAATCGGTATAGTAACCACAGTATGGACCTGACTCATAGCCATGTGCCAACTCGAACAACCACGTGAATAAGGTGGAGGATGTACATTTGAAGAACTAGGGGTCGAGCACGAAGGAATCTGAGTAATAAGATATATATTACCGCCTATCCTCACTCGTCTCAGATCTAATATCCTAATCGAATCACTAACCCTATACCTAGGAGGGAGATATGATGTAGCTTCCACCACTGGGACAGAAGGTGCAATGTGACTAGTGCTCCCAAACCGCTCCGCATGGTAAGGAATGAGAGTGCCCCCGGGCATAGTGCTAGGCTCAAAGTCGGATTCGACATGAAATGTCAAATCATGCATAGGAAAACCAACCGTACCATAACTACCATAGCTAGTAGTTGTGGGTTCGAAATGAGTCTCGGTGTCCTCTGGCATGCCATACCGATAATGCGTCAAAGGGGAATTAGCTCTAGAGTGAGTAGGTCTATCATGCAAGGCTCCTATCTCATAAATCATAGGACCTAACTCAGCTAAGTCGGGTGAAGGATTGTAAGTAGGTGTAAATTCCCCATCGTCTACATTAATGGGAGGAGGTGGTTCAAGAATATCCTCTGAATGGTCTCCCATGGTGTGTGAATCAATGTGTGACATAGTCCGCCTAGACTATCTATATCTCTCTCCCAAAGGAGGAGGAGAAGTAGAAGGCAAAATCCCTACTAACCGATCAGAACGGCGAGGAACCGCACTCGAATCCACAATGACTCAAAAATAGCAAAGACTCTCTATTTACATCAACCCTAGGCCAACTAGCATGCACAGAGAAATCACTAATAAAATCTAAATCCAAATGCAAGCAAACAAGGGCTAGATAAGTGAGCTCTCGAATGAAGCAGGTATGTCTCGCATAGGAGAGGCTTGAGACTCCCATACACAACAAGCAGAGGTACGTAACCAATTATTGTGGCCCTCAGCTTCAACGCATAAAGCAACTGTGCTGTTCGACCCCAACCTAGCCAAGACACCTATAGAATAACCTCTACAAGTACCCCCTCGATATCCTAGGTAAGGCCACTAAGGTCACCTCAATGTAATCAATGCTCAGGCGGAAAGTCGCAGGCGGGATTGACCATATGGGCAGGGTAGCAAAGCCCTAAACTCTCGAAAGAGCCCCCAGATACGAATACAATCCTAGAAATTTCTCCGGTGCTACTCAGTTATGACTAGGGGTCATCCCAATCAATAACCGCTCACACTGCCTCGTGCTTAACTCCCATTTGAGAGGAGGATCCTGAGAACAATGGTTATACCAAGGATTTCACACACTCACCTGGACAGACACCTAGATCTTTTTGTTTAGTGATCTTGGAGAATTGACTTACAATGAACTATTCCAAGATCCTAAAACCTAAGCTTGTTGGTGCACCCTAGAAAAGAAAAGAGTGTAATACATTTTAATTTAGTGTTGATTTTAGTTGGCTTTATTACTCAAAAATAGGATATGGTCATGCAACTAATGGTGTTATGACGTAACAAGAAGTAAAATGCACACCTAACAATCAATGCGAATCCATTGTGTCCATGAAAATAGGGTATGCTACTATGTGAAATGCACAATTCTTCTTCAAATGATAAATGCAAATTTTCCTATATGAAATCCTAACTAGTACTCCAAAGCAAATCTAGATCTAGTGCAAGTACAATGCAAAGTGAAAAATGCAATGCATGATGATAAGCAAATATTTTTGGATTTTTTGAAAATAAAAGAGATACAAAAAGCAAAAGAATGATTCTACGACCCCTAGACTCTGCAAGCAACCCAAACAGCACTCAATCAAAGCACTAAGGTAAAAGAACTCTAATGCACTAATCTCAAACAAAAAATCGAAAATGCCATGACAACAACTTTCCTAAAAAAAAAATTAGGCTAAAAAAAACGTTTCTGGTCAGAAACAGAGGTCAAAACAGAATCAGGCAGTGCCAATGGAGACTCAGCAACTAACAGAATTCACCCAGCAACCAATTATCTTCCCCAAAAAGACAAAATCAAGGGTATACGTGACTGTTCGCTGTAAACCCGCGTGCATACGCGGAAACAGCAGAGGAAACCGCGTGTATACGCGACTGTAAGTCAAAAACCCGCGTACAGGAAGAAAAGGTGCATAAAAACAAGGCAAAAAGAAAGGCTAAGACAGAATTCACACTAATCAGACTCTACCAGGCATACATGCCCCTAGACCTGACACAGAAACAAGAGAGAAAGAGCAATTCAAATACATTGAATACCGAGAAATCAACCCCCAAAGGACAACTACTAGGAACTCCCCAGTGGAGTCACCACTTCTGTTATGGAGAGAAATTCCTATGGCTTGGGGTACCACAACAGACAGCTTGACTCTAGAAATCAATCCTTTCCAATATGCAATAGAAATAAAATGTCTAACACTAAAGGATCAGACCTCGTACCTTATTCCGGACGGTTGAAGTAGATCCCCGTTGAGCTTTCCAATATTCAGCTTGAATTGCTATAACACTTCCTCAACAACAAGTAAACAATACAAGCATACTATATATCATGGTGTTAGATATTATATAGCATATATAATCAATAATGTAAAATAATTTGAGATAATCCCATGGATAAAATATTCATTCAAATACACATCATTGGACAAGAAAAGATATTTCTATTCATATAAATCAGAGATTACAAGACACAACCTCTAACGGCACGTCTGCGAACCGGAGAAACTGAATCCCCCACTTAGGCCTCCACCACTTCAATCCTCCATCTCTCGATAGCAAGCTCACAAGCAAAAGGCAAGCTTGGGAAGAACACAAAAGTGCTCCAAGGGACAAAGGGATGCAGACTCAAGCATAAGTTCCGGCAACAATGGACTATAGTTTCGTTGCTCTCAATTCTCTCTTATGCCTTCAATGTACCAAGGGGTTCCTTATATATCTTTCAAAGGGATAATGAAAGGTCGAATCCGAGCGATCTCAAGGCATAGGGAAGGCTAGGAGTCGAATGAGTCGGATCCATGTCAAGGAAAAATCCAAAAGGATTTGGATTATACACACATCCCGATGTACGCGGTTATATGGGTCAAACCCACGTATGTACGTGGTTATAGGTTTAAAAACCGCGTATATCATTTTTCATATGTTTGTGGGGATGATCAAGGAAACATCAAAGGACAAAAAGTGGTCCATAGGGTCTAATGAGTCTGTAGCAGGAAAGGTCTTTCTGAACCACACCAATCTTGTCTTGAAAGTGTTAGAACTTTACTCGAGATAGAGGCTTTTTCAACGCATCATCATCTAAACCATCTTCATCTACATCTTCAGTATGTGAATACTGAACTATCACCATCTGTATCTCCAATATGTGAGTACTGAAAGCATCATCAGGTCACCATCATCTGCATCTACAGTATGTAAATACTGAAACATCATCTATATCTTCAGTATGGGAATACTAAAATCATCATCATCTCTATATTCAGTATAGAAATACTGAATCACCATCATCTGTATCTACAGTATGTAAATACTGAAACACCATCATTTGCATCTTTATCTTGAATGTAGAAATACAAGATTTCTATGTGTTACGACGGAACACAGGGTTCTCTGTTATCACAACTCTCATTATCACATAGAATCAATGTAGTATCCATCTTCAGTTCAAAGAGACC
>LPNX011000345.1:849672-876519 GCA_001517045.1 Pseudotsuga menziesii
AATTAATCACTTACTTCTGGCATACATTCTTCTTCTACCGCTTCAAGTTGTTCTACATTCTGGATCTTCACATTCTTCAACTGTTTTCTCAAAGCCATCTTCTGATTTAAGTTCTTATCTTCAAATAGCTTGATCAAGGAATCAAACATCTTCGGTGTCTTTAGGGAAGACACTTGTGGTATAAGTTGATTTGTGATTGAATCAACAATGATCTTCTTGGCCTTGATCAAGTTCTTCTTGTGTAAGTCTTTGAGGCTCATCTCCCTCTAGAACTGGAACCTCTCTACTCATGTAGGTGTCCAATTCATTTTCTTTAGAGAGATCAAATACTTCCATGCTTGGAATTTTTCAACTTCATCAAGATTATCATCAAGCTGATGTGATAGATCAGTTTGAAATGAGAACCTCAAATGCAAATAGAAAAAGATTAGATCTTACCGATTTGAGGTGTCCGTCCTGCTTCCAGAGCTGGCTGATCTAGGGTTTGTCAGAGAAAACCTAATTTTCAAAACTTGGAATCTTTTAGATATGATTGGATATAAATATATATCTCTTCAAATGGAGTTTTCCAATGTACTCCTTTTCTGAAAACACTGGAGGGAAGCTCCTGGAACAAGAAGCCCTAGTTTCCAATTTCTTCTGTAGAAATTCCTATTACTGTTTCTATGATATATCTGAAATTACTACTCCTCTGTGTCTAAAATTTATCACTGAGGTAACCGCACATGTACCTGATCCAACAGAACATGTTTTATCAGAATTGGTTTCACCAATTTGAATTTATCATCATTTTCCCAAGGTGACCTGTTACAGGACTGTTCAGAACAGTGTAGTTGTACGGCATGCCGCGTGTCACTGGTTCATCTTCCGGTTCTGAAATTTGGATTAAAGAAATTATAGGCTGTCATATTTCTGGAACATCTTCAGGAATTCCATTTGGACTTCTGTAGTCCATTCTACAGCAATTATCCCCAGGTGTCTTGTTTAGGGATGAATTCTAGAAGAGGCTGGAACCCTAACTTGGAGGGATCATATCGCCCAGAATATAGTGAATATGAGGCTGAATTTTGGCACAATGTAAATCTGAATGGTATATTCAGCCTCTGCAAGTTTCAACTTCTTATTCTTCGCCAATCTCTAGATATATCGAATGTACCAAAACTTAGCATTTTTAGTATTTAGGGTTTTTTTCAGATCAAGGTCAAACTAGGGTTTGACTTTCCCAAAGTTTAACCCAACCAAATTTCTTGATCCAAGTCTCTAAACTTCGATTTTTATGAGGAGAAAAATCCTATTCTAGGCTCACTCAAAAATTCTTCTTCTGTAGAAAGCCCTAACTTTCCGCACCAAAACTGAAAATGCTCGGAATTGAATTCCGCTTTGACAGAAAGATGTGCCCTTCAATGGAGAGTCAATCTAGACTTCTTTTGCTGATTGATCATGGATAGAGACCCAAAAAAAATAAGAAGCCATGGATTCTTTAGCTGCACAATGTCTTATTTTAGGGTGGCTCTAATACCATGTTAAATTTTCATATGCTTAGCTAAGACATCAGTACTTCATTTCATTTTCTTAACAAAAGCATATAAACAGGATCACTGAAAGATAGACAAGCACAACCATACAAAAGGAACACAAATATTTATCCTGGGAAAACCCTAAAGGGAAAAAAACCCAGCAAAATATTTCTCAATATAAATGCCCCAAAAGATAAAAGATAAAAGATAAAACTAGCAAGGAGATCAAATCTTGATCCTCCTCCTTCTCCAACTACTTCTCTTCTCCACTAATGCGCTACACAAGTAAGAGTGTATGTTCCAAATGAGGAGCACTACACCTCTATTTATATTCATTCGTTCACTTAAGTTAACTCATCTATCATGTAGGCTCGAGTTAATCATGTAGGCTTGAGTTACACATGTAGGATCAAGTAACCACACTGGGGTGCTAATGACCCACCTTTACAATTAGAGGGGACTGCCTCATTACTCTTATTAGTTCTTCCGATTAGGAGCATCGGGGTACAAAGTAATACAAGTGGTTCTCCCGGTAGGACAATCGGGGACCACAAAGAAATACATATATAATATTCTTCGAAGTTACAGTATTTCAACAAATGCAAGACAAATGATCAGGGTCAGCATTCAACTGTCCTGGCTTCACAATTATTTCAAAGTCGAATTCTTGAAAAAGTAGCAGCCATCGACAGATATCCCCCCCCCAACATAGGCTTATTGACTAGATATTGCAAAGTAGAGGGGTCTATGAACATTTTGAAGTGACCGCTTAACAAATAGTGCCTAAACTTCCGCAACACGTAAACCATGGCCAAGCCCCCTCTCTTAGTGATTGTGTAATTTTTTTCAGCAAAATACAGCTTCCTACTTGCAAATGCGATCGGATGATCCAGGTCGCCCTCGCTTGGTTGTGCAAGTACTACCCCCAGTGCAACAAAAGAAGCATTGACATGGACATGGAACTCTTTGTTCCAATCGGGGAATACAAGTATAGGTGTTGATGCCATCTTGGCCTTCAGTGTGTGAAAGCCTCCCTGACACTCTTGATTCCACTCAAATGCAGCGTCCTTCTTTAAAAGATTTTCCATAGGGGCAGTAATCACAGCATATCCTTTGATGAACTTGCGATAGTACCCTGTGTGTCCCAGCATCGCATGAAGCATCTTCACGTTTGTCGGTGGTGGCAGACGAAGGATAAGCACGATATTTGCAGGGTCGACCAACAGACCTTGCTTGCACACTATGTGCCCTAACAACATCCCAAATGGCGCACAAAAAATGCACTTCTTTGAATTCAATGCAATTTGATGTTGTTTACACCTTTCCAGCATCAATCACAGGTTTTCTAAATGATCCTTAACCAGGCCATAAACTATCCAATCATCCATGTATACCTGCAGGAACTTCTGAATGAAATCTTTGAACACAGTGACAACCACCCGAGAAAATATCATTGGTGCATTCTTCAATCCAAAGGGCATGACTGTATATTGAAAACAACCCCATTCAGTGACAAATGTGGTCTTATTCTAGTCTTCCTTTATGATTCGGATCTGGTGATACCCCAAAAATCCATCCGTGAAGGAGTACATCTCTTGACTGCGTACCCCTTCAAGGATCTCATCTGTAAAGGGAGTTGGAAAAAGATCATGCAGGCAAGCATCATTCAGCTTTCTCAGGTCGACACAAATCTGAACCTCTCCATTATTCTTATCTTGAACCACCATAGGGCTTATCCATTCCAACTCTTCGACAGGCTCAATGATTCCAGAGTCCAACATCTGGTCGAGCTCATCCTTAACACATTCTTTGTATCGTGGGTTCAATCGATACGGCCTCTGTCGCACAGGTTTCACATCTAGTTTCAACGGGATTTTCATCTCCCCTAGGTCCCCTAATATCCCTTTCATTTCCTAGAACCATGTCGAAAAAAAATCCTGGAACTCATGCATCAGATATTTGATCTGTGCCATTGTCTCATTGTCCCAATAGTCCCTAATATTAGCAAACTTCGGGTTCTCTTCTGTCCCAATGTTAACTTTGTGATCTTTAGCGGTTGACTCATGGGGTCAGTTGGTATGTCTAGTGTCACAACATCATGACTTCCTTATGATTTTGGAATATTGACATTCTACATGTTATCATCATCTTCATGTTCACCAAATAGATTGTAACACATCATCATGGATTGCATATGATCCTGCACATGTGGATCTACAGGGTATGATGCTGGTACAACCTTCAATGCTACATCATGGATGAGTTGGCGTGCATTGTGGACCTCGGGGTTAGCATCCTGGACACTAAAAGTCTGTGCAAATCAAATCAACAGTTCCTCCTAGGTAGTTATTGTTCTCCGCAGTTCTGCTACTACATACCAGGATCTAGGTATCTCGTCCAAAGTATGAACAAAAGCATGGACTCACTCATCCTTGGGTTGTGATGCCCACAAGGCTTGGCATTCCATCAAATGACCAGTGCGGTCATTCTTCCCATCATATCTCCTAGTGTGATAGATCTATAAATCACCAAAGTGCACCATCATCAATCGTCGACACTATGCACATTCATGGATTATCTGCTTGTGAGTAGCCCAGCAACGTGTTGGGGTGGCCTTCAATGATTTTTCTAGTTCCAACAACCTTTGTGGTTCAAATGATTTTTATTTAAATTATTTGAGGAATCTAGACAACTCTGGTAGCCCATAGTAGAGAGGCAACTCGATAATCTCAGCCGCAATGCGACGTAGGGATTGCGTGACCTATCCACACTTCCTAAAAGACACCTCCTGCAGCCAATTTTGCCAATTTTCTAAAGCATCATATAAATCAGAAGATGCAAATCTAGTGCTACACCAGCCGAGCTCACCATCGACAGTAGGGTGGATATATTCTTCGAAGATATTATAGTCATGATCCCAACTTCATCCTTGATAGGTTCAATATACTGGCATCCTTCCTGAGGGTCCATGGGAGCAATAAACCTAATATCTTGGTTTTCGAATGTCATAACCCGCTTCTTGAAATTTATAACTGCCATGCTATCATTATCCCATCTAATCCCCAGTAGCGTGGGATAAGATCCTCCACCATCAACTACTTCAATAACATCAAAAATGGCATATGTCTTCATACCTTCGACATCGATGACCAAGTTTGAGACGCGGCCAATAGGCTGAACTTTGGCCCAATTTGCTAGTCATAGTTACACAGGGGACCATCCCAATGTTGGCTTTCCCATTAGCTGTCAAGTCTACTTGGTTAAAATATTCACATCCGACCCAAGATCCAGAATAACTGAATTGACTTCATAGTCCCCGATCTGGATATTCATTCTCATCTCTTTGCATGTCTTTCTCTTCTGGAGGGATATCACTGCAAAATCCTTCAGCATCTGATTCTGGTGGTACAACAACTTCTCAATCTCAATGGCAGCCTAAGGATCTCTGGCTAGCGACAAAAATCTCTCAAAAAATTGTTGCAAGGTACCATGTTGTTACGATGGTCCCGCCTCTACGGATGGATCAAAAGCAGATGACATTTCAACAATAGGTGACTTACTCGAATTTCTCCCGATTGCATGCTTTGCCTTAAAGAAGGTATCTTTCTCTGTCACAATATCAAATTCTACCTTTTTCTTCCCAGCAAACCGAACTTGTTGACGGGGTCCATCTTCTTCGGTTGTCGCACCTACACAAGTGACGACAACAACGTCGACACCCTGGGTTCTGGGTTCTGCGAGAATATTCGCAACTGTTGGTCCTTGATTCTGGTTCTGAGCTTGGTTTAGGGGTGGATTTTGATTTAGCGGTGTGTTCATAGGATAATTTTGAGTCTGTAATGGGATCTGAGTCTGATTTTGCAACGGCTGTTGGTTCTGTACTTGGTTTTGGTTTTGGAACTGGTTCTGCAACCAAGGGATGTTCCCAGCCTGCCACTTTGCAATCAACTGAAGGAAATTTTCAACATTATACTTACTTGCTGCACAGTATGTACACTGCTCATGAGGAAACTCCCTATGGTAGTGCCCAAATACTCCACAGGTGTAACACTAGATTGACTCTCAACCTCCTCCTCCCCCTCATCTAAATCCTCCTCATCATCCCCTAAATCCTCCTTACCGTTGGTACTGTGGTTGAGTTGCTTGCTAATATTGTGGTTGTATTCATTGATGTGGGGGATTTGGTTGCTGCAGAATGTAGTGTGCTGCTTGAACATACTATGTTTGAGGTAGAGTGATCAACAATTGATTATACTGTGGTCGCAGTGCAAACTGTGGTTGTGCGACAAACTGCGGCTACGGTGTGATTTGTGGTTGCGACTACGATGGAATAAACTGCATTTACAGAGTTGGTGTATACTGCACCTGGAATGTTGGCTGCACCATCTGCAGCTGAGGCTGTAATTCCTAGATTGCGCAGGATCCTCACTCTTCACAAAGTATGAACCATATTTTTACTCTTGAAACAAGTCATAAGCTCGGCAGTCTTTATCGTCGTGCCCCACTGAGCGACAAAAGGAGCAATACAAAGTTTCTACCTTCTTAACCATATTATGCATGTAGCTACATTTTTCATGTTGATTCTCGTATGCATGACATATGCGACACCATGGCACACTAGCACAACTCAAGGGGTTCGGTGCTCCTGAGAGAAAATAATTTCGAAAATTCAGATAGGTGTCCTTGGTGTGTCCATCCACATGACACCGTGTGCACCAAAGGTCATCATGTTCTTCTTTTTCCTTCTTGATATCTTGCAGTTGGAGTGTCAAATTTGCTAGCTGCGCCTGAATCTGATTCATGCTAACTACAATCTCCCCAATAGGCAAAGCTTCTAACTTCATCGCGATCTCTAGGGCCTCACTCTGTGTTGCGATCTTTTGCTGCATTAACGGTTGTCTGATGTGTGAGACCAGTGCAGTGATAAACCACTTTTTATGCTAAACATCGCTCCTTTTGAAGCTGACTCGGGCCATCAACATCTTAAACCGTTGATCAAAATCCCAAATAGTTTCATTCGAAAACTGCTTGATCTCTTGAGTTCTGTAATATACTGGGCCTCATATTTGGGTTTCTTGAATTCCTCGAATAGCCCTTCTCGGATCTCATTCAGTTTTTTCTCTGTGGTCCCCTAAGGAACCTACATGAATCTCATGTACTAGTCAAGTGCACAACCCTTGAGGGTGGTCGCCAACTGGCTTTTCTTGATATCATCATCCATAATCTGTCTGGTAGTCCAGACTGCTTCACACAAGAACCAATACTACTCTGGGTCATCAGTCCCATTTCCATGGAATATTGGTAGCTTCATCTCGTCCCCCACCATTCTGGACCTTCTTCCTCCAAATGGTGCTCTACTACTAGACTGTTGCCGGCACATTGGACAAGTCGATGTAGAATGTACTTTTCTACCTATTAGTGGAGTAGTGCACAGAGGTGTGGACATGTTACTGCTGGGGTTCGATCTTACCGCTACCCTGGACGTAGCCTAGGTCTGGTCATCATTGTTATCACTGTAGGTTCGCTTCGTCCCAATTGGTTGTTCTTCGTCCTGATTGGTTGTTCTTCATGGCCTTGTGTTTCAATCATAGCAGGACCTTCCCCTGTCCTCTACTTCTTCTCTTGTTGAAACCTTTCTCCTCCCCTCATACAACCACTTGTTTCCTCAGGGACCCTCATAGTCTCATCAGAACTCATACCCATCTACCCCTTATCTTGCCATTTTCACCCCCCCCCCCTTCGTTGCAGTGTCCACGGCCTCTGTAAACCAGAGTTCCACTACTCGAGGTGCATTTTTAAAATACCCTTTTTGCAAACAAGCATATTAATAGATAATTGTAGAGACAACAAGAACCTACCTCGTGGTCCGTTGAAGAACTCTCTTTCTGCTTTGTTGTATGAATTATTGGTATCAACTGCAAACTCAGTGATATATCCTTCCATAATACTATCTAGCCACACTTCGATAGCTCGCGATGCTTTGTTGTCAGTTTCTTGCAGTTCCTGGATCAGTTCAAAGGTCTAGGATGTCTGCTTCCCTCCTTGATGGTTGTTCTTCTTATAAGTGAACCACGCTAGCCACTCATACATTATGATAGGAAATTCATAGAAGAACCATTCGTAGGCACCATCGTAGATATATCTTGCCATCCAATCAATTGTCGACAACTTCTAATTCTGATTCTCTATTTTAGTAAACTCTTGCAACTTTAGGTCGAACCAATCTTCGATCTCTAGTTTAGTTGGATGCCACTACATATCTGCCCTTCAGTTTCAACGAGGTCCCCACAATCAAACCATTTGTTGGAAAAAACCCACCAACAAAGTCTCGTCGACAGGGGTTCTCACTCTGTCGACACCCAACCAGTGTGATCTCCATGAGCACCAGCCCAGACAGGCTTGACCCTACCCGAAAACACCCATAGAGCGAATGAATTCTCACCCAAGATGTCAAGAGAGAGCTGTCATAACCAAGTTTTCAATAGTAAGAAGGGAGCGCAGGGCATCAGTGACTCAACAGCATAATCATCAGATAATTCAAAGATAGTTAATCAGAATCGCAGCATTCATCACAAATATATCAGCATAATTAACAGATCACTAATAGATCGAATCATTCACTTATTCATCTCAGCAGTTTCATTCATTCATACAACAGATTCAGTAAACATTCATCATTAACATCGCAGCAAATAAATACAGAAAATAAATAAGAGACAAGATCAATTTAGGGAAACATTCATCATATCATATTACTTCTGCGCAACCAATCCAAATCATACAGTACTTCTCAACAAGAGGAGACTGATCACAACCCAAGATTCAAGAGCTGGTTGACACAGACAGAGCCAAAACTACTCAAGAACAAAACGAAGCGACAATATCACAATCAGATCACAAAATGGATTGATCGATTGATCTTTCATCTCAATGATACTTCGATTCCCATTATCTACAATTGCAATTCTAATTCTATGTATAATCTTGCACCTTTACATTCAAGGTCCACTTCTAACTAAATTCTAACAAACTAGTGACCTATATCCACAAAATGTGGTCAATTGGTACAAAATTGCATAAGAAATTCCAAAAACGGTTATTCTTCCAACTATCGTGCTGATTTGGTCCTGCGCGGTGTCGCGTGAGCTTGTGCAGCCTCTGCAGTGTTGCGCAACTCACTTGCCCAATACCCCTTCCAACAGTTTGCAGGTTTTCCTCGTTAAGGGTTTCTACGCTAAATATTTATGTTTTATGTATGAATGTTGTGGTGTAATCTTAATTTTTCTTTAAAGAATCGGCATGCTTTTCTTCTCTGCACATGTTTAAAATTTACATGTGGTATCGAATCTCGATTATTGGAATCAGGGGGATGTCTTTGTTGCTAAGGGTTCAACACAGTTGATAGATATTGGATCTGTGATAAACATGGGTTCAGTGGGAGCTTTGTAGTGTTGATTTATGCATTGAAAGAGAATGGCAAGCAGTTCAAACATTGAGATCGAGAAATTTAATGGCCGTCATTTTGAGCTATGGAATCTCAAAATGGAGGATCTTCTTGTAGATCAGGAATGGTGGATTATTGTGGATCTATGTACAAAACCCACTAGAACATCACAAGAATATTTGGATAAATTAGAAAGAAGGGAAAGGAGTACAAGTATATTTTGCTTATTATACTCTATGTTGTTGAACATATCTGGTGAAGATAGTGAGGTACAACTTTGGGGGAAACTAAGAAGTTTGTATCAATCAAAATCCCTTGTGAACAAGTTGTTTATGCAAAAGAAATTAGTTCATGTTAGAATGGATGAAAATGGAACAGAAATAGAGCATTTGAATCTCTACAATACACTGGTAAGTCAGATAACCTATGTTTGCATTAAAATGGATAGATAAGAGAAATGTATTACATTATTGTGTTCTTTGCCAAATTCTTGGGACAACATAATTGTTGCAATAGGCAGTGTTAGTCAAACAACCTTAAATTTTGATGAAACAGTATCATCCTCACTATCAAAAGGGATGAGGTGGAAAACTATGGATAATCATAGCACAAATGCCTTGTCTATGAGAGGTTGCCCCTAAGAGAGAAACAAAAATAAAGGATCTGGGGGGAGATCTAAATCCCCAAGAAAATGAGTAAGGAAGTGTTGGAAATGTGGTAAACTGGGCACTATAAAATGGATTTTGGATCTAAGAATGTTGAGAAAACAAAGGGATCTGAGGATGCCCATTCCACAGAGGAAAATAATTCCTCAAAAGAAGGATAGGAGGTGTACCTAACTTCCATTGGTAATCATCCAGAATGTTATATATGGTTGATTTACTCAGGTGCATCGTGTCATAGGACCCCTCATAGGGAGTGGTTTTGTGAATATGAAAAGTATAATGGAGGAGATGTGTACTTGGGAGATGATTCACCAACCAGTATCATTGGGCACGGTAGAGTCAAGATAAAACTTATGGATGGAAGGATTAGAACTCTACCTGGAGTATTACACATTACAAATCTAGAAAGAAACTCGATATCTATCAGAAATATGGATGTTGCAGGTGTAAATATTGTGAGTGGAGAAGGTGGTTGCAAAGTGGTTTTAGGTTAAATGGTATTGATTAGAGGAGTTCGATATGGAACTATGTACAAAATATTGGGAAGCACCATCATTGATGAATGTAAAATTTATGTTGTGCTTGAGAAAGGAGGCAAATATTATAGAACCATCACTCCATCAGGAGGAAAGACAATGATATCACATCAAATATTTGGGCATATCGGATAAAAAGGCCTTTGAGTATTACAAGACAAAGTTATGGTTGAAGGTATGACTGATTGCACTCTGGATTTTGATTTATGTGAACATTGCATATATGGAAAATAGAATTGAGTAAGATTTGCATCTGGTGCTACAAGAGCAAAGGGAATTCTAGAATTAATACATAGTGATGTGTTTGGACCTGTGTATGTTCCATCATTAGGAAACTCTAGGTATTATGTTTCATTTATAGATGATTTCTCAAGGAACACATGGATCTATTTCCTTCGAAATAAATATGAATCATTTTCTAAGTTTAAAGAATTTAAGGCTCTTGTAGAGAATCAGTTACAAAAGAAAATAAAGTTATCCAGGACATGTAATGGTGGAGATTTATGCGGGAATGAATTCGAGGAATTATGTAAGAAGTGCGGTTTATAAATATATAATACTAATCCATACACAAATCAAGAGAATGGATTTTCTAACAGGATGAATAGGACACTTATACAAAAGGAAAAGATCATGATAAGCAGTGTTGGGATAGGATAATAATTTTGGGCAGAAGCAGTGGAGACAGCATGTTACTTGGTAAATCGGTCACCCACATCAACATTGATTGATAAAACTCCAAAAGAGGTATGGACTGGTAAGAAACCATCTATTAAAAATCTGAAATTTTTTTGTTGTGATGCTTATGTACATGTTCCAAAGGAAAAAATGAATAAGTTGGATAACAAACCTAAGAAGTGTATATTTATTGGCTATAAAGATGGTATGAAAGGTTATAATATTTGGAATCCTGTAACTAATAAGATTTTTTACATTCGAGATGTTGTATTTAGAGAGGTCAAAAAATTCCATAGAAAGGAAGTGACTCAAATGGAAAAGGAACCAGAGAAAATAGAGTTTGAGTTAGAAGGTGAAGAATCTGACTCAACTGAAGAAGTTGAATCAAAAGAAGAAGAACCTCATGCCCCAATTTTGAGGAGATCATCTTGAGAAAGAAGGAAACCAGAAAGGTATTCCCCTCCTGATTTTTTCTCTCGTTTTCATTTATCTATTACTGATGATGATCCTATAAATTTGAATCATTATTTTGATTTAGAGGATAGTGATCTCTAGAAGAAGGCCATGGTTAAAGAAATGGATGCCTTGGACAAAAATGAAGCTTGGGATCTAGTCTAGTTACCAGCTAGAAGAAAATTCATTGGGAGAAAATGGTTGTTTAAAAATAATTTGAATGCAAAAGTTAAAGTGGAGAAGTGAAAATCCCGCTTGGTAGCAAAGGGATATTCTCAGGTAGAGGGAATTGATTTTTGCTGAAATATTTTCTCCAGTTGCAAAATTAACTTCTACTAGATTTCTTCTTTATATTGTTGTTGCTTTTGATATTGAAGTGGAGAATATGGATGTGAAGGAAAAAATATTACATGGGGATCTGGAAGAATAAATTTACATGAAACATGTAATGACCCAATTTGAAAATTCTTAACAAAGTCATAATTTGGGGAAAATTTGTCTTGACTAGTCTTGACTCTAGGGGATTCGAATGGCAAAAGAGGGTCTCGAATTTGGTAGGGACTTATATGGGAAGTATTAGGACCAATAAATTAACTCTTTGATAACTTTATGACATTTTATAGACATTTGTAACTTTATTCGGGAACACTGGAAAAAATGGTAAAATTACTAGTAATTTATGGTACAATTTCCCCTAGTGTGTGAGTAGAAACGGCTCTCCAAATCCTATGAGACCCTCCAAAATTGTCAAAAACAGTATGGAGACTATTATTAGAATTCAATTACTACCATTTTTTATGGTTAATAGTCCTGCAACAGAGGTGTAAAGCTTCATATTTGAATGCATAAATTCAGTGATATTTGCTTAAGGGAAATGACATGTAAAAGATCAACTTTGACTCTAAAATGGTGTATATAATGGTTTAGAATAGAGAATAAATAATATGGGCCATTAAAATCATATTAACATCTCACTAACATCATATAACATCAGATCCAAGTCGCAACATACATCAGATATACAACTCCATTGAAATGGGAAATCAACACATGGAAACTAGTCATGGCAAAGCTTGGAAATGTGGACATTTTCATATGTATTTATATTTATTTATACTTAAAAATAGGATGGGATACATATTAAATATTCATAAATAATTCACCCATTCTTGGGAATCAACTGGACTCAATGGGGCACAACCACCATTTACACAAGTGTGTTATCATAGACTCAATATGGAAAAATTGAAGTGGGGATTGAGAGAATAGGAGGAGAGATGGGTCACGAATAGTAGACTCCTCCTATATGAATTAAAAAATATCCATTAATCTCCACATGATATTTCAGGTGGCCTCTCCCACATCCAACTTGGATTATAATCTCACTCTCTCGAAATTGGCTCACTAGCAGGGAAAGTGCGCACTTATTGTGCAATGGACAAGCTAGTGCTTTCCAAAATTCCAAAGGAAAATATAAAATCATAAAAATCCATTCTAATTCCTCATGAAATATTTTTATAACCATACTAATTTCCTCCAATGTCAAATTCACTCCCATATGCTTCCTCCAACTCAACCTTGATGTTTAGTAACCTCCATGGCACTTGTCCTTCTCCTCAACCCTTCATCTTCCTCCAAATTTGAATAGATGCCACCAAGCCCTAAGTGCACCCTATTGGAGGATATTTTTATCCCTGAAATTTCATATTTTTGTAGGTCTGAAATCAGGTCTGAATTGTCATATAATCTTCCATTATTGTTGTCATAAAACACAAGGAATCTCTCTCCAAGTGGAACCTAGTTTCTTCCTAGCCTCTTCCTCTTCTATGGGGAGTTACTCCTATTCACCCATTAAAATAATTGGGCTTGTGATATGTTCTTTGACACATATTCACCTTCCAAGAACGTTCCATTACTCATAATTTTGAATCTGGGGTTAAGTCATGACATGTGTAAGGAAGAATCTAGCCACTCAAGGTCTCCATGAACCTCCAAATGTCCTTATGAATAAATGCCACTTTATTTTCTCCATATTTATTATTTGTATGACAAAATTTAATTTTTAAATGGAAAACTAAGGTTATCTTGGATCCCATATCTCCCTTATTGAAATATTTAATGCCTCCTCCCCAACCTAGGGAACTAGTAGGTGGGTGAAACATTGTCAAGTAGTAGTCTCATTGGGATGGGGACATGACAGTACTCCCCACCCAATATTGCTTGTCCTCAAGAAATTCCAAGTTTGGATGCTACAAAGTTTGTTCCTCTTCCCAAGTGGATTCCTCACTAGGAAAATCCTTCCATTTTACCAAGTATTCTTTTATTATTCTGCTTCTTAAACTTCTCTCCCTTGTTTTCAAGATTTTGTCTGAAATGAGAACAAATTGTCTTTCATCATACAAAGTAGGTAAAGTATCTGAAACTAAAATATGATGACCTATAACCTTCTTTATACATGAAACATGAAATACAATATGAATTTTACGTCCCATGGGAAGCTCCAATTCATAGGCCACTTCTCCAACCTTTCGAATCACTTTGTGAGGACTATAAAACCTTGGTTTTAGTTTTCTTGAACCTTTACCCTTTATGGCGGTTTGTTTGTAGGGTTGAAACCTCAAATACACCAATCCATTCACTTGGAAATTCCTCTCCACTCTAGGTTGGTCTGCATATTTGTTTTGCTGATTTTGGGCAACCTACAAGTTATCTTTCAAAGCCTTCAAAATTTCTTGACTCTCTTCAATCCAATCCTAATCCTTTGGAGCTCTACTATCACCAAAAAAGTGGTAAATAAAAGTGAATGCAACATAACCATAAATTTCTTTGAAATCAGACATGCCAATGGACATATGAAAAGTAGTATTGTAACAAAACTCACCCAAATGCAACGATTTTATCCATGCTTTTTTCTGCCCACTGTTAAAGATGATTTTACCACACTTGGTAGATCACATTTTTATGGCCTTCCATATCCCTCTACAGAATCTTTGGACCTCCTTGCTCGAATTATACTTTCATGATCCAAGAAATTCCCTAAAAAACACATGTTTATTTCTATACGTGACTATTAAGCTAAAACCCACGTGTACACTTGAGTTGCTCCACTGTAGCCTGTGTACATCGGTAAATGTGCATAAAAACAAAAAAAATTGGAGTTTTCCTCAATGAGTCCTAAATAAATTGACTCTTGGCCTTCCATATTCCTGGAAACGCTCTGAATCAACCCTTCACTACCTATTTAAGGGCTATATATTGAGCCTATTGGATGCATTGAAAGAGGAGAACATTTGAGAGCGAGGAAACTATAGTTCATTGTTGCCCCATTTTTCTTATGCTTGAGTCTGCATCCATTTGTCCTTTTGAGCACACATTGCTGCTCTTCCTAATATTTCCATTGATTTGTAAGCTTTCCAATGAGATGGAGAATTGAAGTGGTGGAGGACCAGGTGGAGGACTCAATTTCTCCATTTCAACGAGGTGCTGATAGAGTTTGTCATTGTTATATCTGTTCATTATTAATAGAAATATCTATTTCTCATCCATTACATGTGTATGACTATGAATATTTTATCCATGGATTTAGTTGTATTTGCTATACATGTTGGATTTATATATGCTATAGTAGGCCTAATGCTTTGACATATATCATGCTTGTCTTGTTTGTTGCTATTGAGAGTGAATTGTAGGTACAAGCATGTTGGAAAATGTCAACGGGGATCTACTACAACCTTCTGGAATAAGGTATGTTCTGTATCCCTTAGTGTTAGTAGCATGTGTTTCTCTTGCATATTGAAATGGATTGATTTCCTATGTCATTTAGTCTGTTGTGGTCTACCCCAAGCCATAGGAAGTTTCTCTCTGTAACACCCACTAACATAGTTCCTCAAGTAGAATTCCAACCATTGATTCACCCTCTATTTTTTTCCATCAGTTTGTGGATGATATCTTGTGCTAGGTGTCAAATTTGTCCCCACCATTTTGAAGAGTTCTTTCCAAAATGCACTCAAAAATAGGTTATCTATGTCATTAACAATGCTCTTAGGAAGCCCATGCAATTTGAAAACTTCTTTAAGAAATAGTTCAGCCACTTGTGTAGTAGTAAAAGTGGTAGTAACAACAAATAAATGAGCAAATTTAGTGAGCCTATCCACCACCACAAATATGCAATCCTTACCCTTGGTCAAACCGGTGATGAAATCTATGGAAATGCTCTCCCATTTTTGTTCTGGAATAGGAAAGGGGTGTAAGAGCCCAGCTAGATGAGTGTGTTCCACTATATCTTGCTAGCATGTGGGGCATTCATTAACATACTTCAGAACTATTGAAGCCTCGTTGCATGTATGTGGCTGAAAAGGGGACAAGGCTCACAATAGAGGGGGAAAACCCGGACACAAAGGCTTTGAAAGGTCCTATGCAAGGACAGTCCTATCCCCAGCCTGTTTGGTATAGTAATCTCCCACAGATATTACTGGCCTCCGCTGGCACTTATGGATTTGATCCTTGAGGGATCTATTTCCCCAGTAAAGGAAAACTGGATGGATAAGAACGTAACAAGAAAATCTAACCTAACTGTGAAATAAAGGTAAACTAAATATATATTACTCTAAGAAAGGTGATTGGTTTGTTTACAAGTTAACTCGATATGTAAGACAGATAAGCATCTAATTAGATCAGCATACATGCAAACCAGATAATTTATTCATCAATTCAACTTACTATCACTCAATGAAAATCGACTAACAGTAATTCAAATATTAGCACATTTGATGTTAACCTGCAGATAACATGTTAATTGAAAAATCAACATATATGTCAAACTTACTGTAAGATCATTAGCAGAAATAGATAAAGATTTCAATAGAATAAACTCTCTAAAAACTTTTTCAATGCATAAATCCTTGGTAGAGATAAATCAAGGCTATAAACGTATGCACTTATTGATTGAAAAAGATAGGCAGTAACGGTGATTCATCTAAAACATGAAAAATCATTATTTGTCAAGGAAACTTAATCAAATAAAAGAACAAAGATATGAAAGACTATCATCACTGTATTAAATAAATCTTGTAAAAAAATTACAAAACCTCAAAAAGATAAAGTATCTCCAATATCTAGTCCATGTTTTTCCCTTCCAAAATTCCCCCATACATGTGAAATCCACCCTTTTAAATAATTGTTACAAAGAGAATATTCCCATCAAATTGGGATCAGAAAATCTAAATAAAACTAATATCCTAGGAAATCCCGCCATCTGTTCCAAATCCCTAACAATTCCTCAATGTTGGGATAGTTAGCTGATTCGAACCCAAGTTGGACATCACATTTATAGTTCTCCATTTCATTTTTAGCCAACTTGTGCTAGATGCGGTTGTAAATGTGGATCTTACCTTCAATAGCCAAGGGTTGTCTGATCAACTGATCCACGTCCCCAATGGTGATATGATCGAGTCCCTAGATTTTCTCCTTTGCTTCATCCTGTCGGTGTTCAACTTGCTCGATCATCACTTTTGGGGGGAAAGCATTCTCAATGAGATCCATTGTGGGAAAATGCAATGTTTCCATGATACTATCAACAGCATAGCACCTTCTTCCACATATAGCCTGTGATTTTTTGATAGTATCCTCAATCATCTCATTCAGATTGAGCCAATCCTGTAGTATAGTTCTAATCTTCTTTAATTGAAAATTGCTAAGGATGACGATGTTTTATGGTTTATATTTGATATATATTTTCCAATCTAGAATGTTTTCATAAGCCTTAGAAGCTTGCTCTCTCTTTTCTACATGATATTCAACGACAACAGACATCTTACCAAAAGCAGTATGAGTTTCAAAAATATCATCCAGAGTTTGGAAAATCTCACTTATCAGTTCATAATGTTCCTGATTCGTTCTAATAGCCAATTCTTTATATTCTTCTTGTGAAAACTTGGAGAATGAAGAGGAAGTTGCACTTGCAGTTTCATCTTCACATTGCTTTTGAAGTGAGGTTATCCTCTATGTGAAGGTAGCATTAGCAGTCTTCTCGTTTTGCAACTCAACCTGAAGAGAAGCACTTTTGACCTGTAATTCATTGTACTTGTCCTTGGATGTCTTCATAAGACCAGCAACATGAGCCTCATGTTCCCTTATAGTATTTTCAAGATCTTCCTTCAACTTGCTTATCTCTTCTTTTCTCCTGTAAAATTCCATGTTCAGGGTGTTAACAGCATGGATGTTGGCACCTGTGAATGCACCCAAAGAAGCAAATGTATATGTTGCATCTACCTGTGGGTCACCAGACTACGGAGTCCAAACTATTTGATCAGTAACAGATGCATCCATACCACTTTGATCTCTCATCCTCTCTTTTCCCTTTTTAACTACTACTTTATTAGACTTGTTATAATAATAATCTCCAAGGGAGATGACAATGTCTTCATCAAACTTAGATCTTGGCTCAGTGCATGCAGAAGTCCCTACCACTGTAGACACCAAAGAGGATATATAAGTGGTGATAGGAGAAGGGATGGACATGGTAATGTGAGTGGTGGAAGGAAAAATGTTCTAAACATCGGCTACCTCAGAGGTTGAAGAGAAGAGTGAGGTTGAAGTTTCAAAAGACGGGTCATGGATGCTGACAGATGGGAGTGGTGAGGAAGGCATCAAGACCTTTTCAGTGCTAGATGATGATGACAGAGTGACTAAAGGTAGGTGTAGGGGAATCTTAAAAATTGGTGCTTCTGTGGTGGTAGGTTGCAACACAAGGGTTTTCAAAGGAGAAGATGTCATAGAAAAAGATGTGGAGGTCAAAGTCTCATACAAATGAGACAGTGCAGGTGTTAGGGTTGCACCAGCAGGTAAAGTAGACAGATTCTGAATGGATGCAAGGAGTAATGTTGAATATGAGGAGCTAGAAATAGAAGTAGATTGTAAAACTGTAGATACAGGGATACAATCTTTCTTACCATCACCATTGAGAAAATATTTGAACAATTGCAAGTATTGATCTAACTCTTTAATGATAGGTGCAGAGGCTATTACTTCTTATTCTAAGTCGGAATCATCCAAATTTATAGTAGGAGTTGGAGAAGAAGAAACCTGTAGTTTTAGTCTTTTAAATGGATTTTTCTCAACCATCTCTTGATCATTAATTGGTTGAGTGACTGCAGCAGTCACCTAGACATCAACAACAGTCTGAGCAGCCATATCTGCCTGAGTATCCAGTACAGAGGTCATCATTGTCGGCTTCTGTTTTGATTATTTTGAGGTATGCATCAAGGCTTTCTCCTGCTAGGAAACTGTTACCTATAGAATATATTCCATTAGACCTTTACCTTTTTCACCATCTGGATGGGTTGACACTAATGGAAATTGTGTTTCCTGAACTTCTTTTCCCCTCTGTCTTTCTTGATTTTCTCCAGAAGTTCCATTTGCATTTCCCTGTAACTCTGAATCTTGTCTTTAAGTTCCTTCTGATGCTGCAAGATGTAACTTTTCTCATCTCTACTTTTAGCTCTTTCCAATACTTTAGAAAATGTATTGACACCCTGGTAAATGGAATCATCGGGGAGTTCCTCATGCACATAAGCAATTTTGATATGATATTGTTTAAAATGGGAATCGAGGAATCCCTTGGGATCATGCCTTCTCTTGCTGGAAAATCCAAGCTTCAAGGAGACTATCTGTTCACCCAATATAGCAGCCAAGGTTGAATTTGGGATAACCAAAGATCCAAGGTTCAAAGGGAATTTGGGACAAGATTTTTTCTTAGGGCCAATGTGTCTCTTATAAACCCCATCATTGACAGTCTAGAAAGCCACTTCTTCTAGTACCAAACTGTCAAGGACAATTCTGGACAGCATGTGAACAGTGTTGCTGCCCTAGATCTTGGTGTACAAAAAAGACTCACCAACGTACCAATCACCCATTGTAGCAATGAAGGCTCTGGCTTCAGCTGAAAATGCAGCAGCTTCCTTTTTGAAGATGGAAAAATAGATGCTGCTAAGAAAATGTTCACATATATCATAGAACCTAGCTGTATAGTTAGTCTCCCATAATTCTGAATAATAAATGGGTACCAGAGGAGACGGTAAAGTCCAGTTCCATCCCAAATTGGGATACTGGAACTCAATGCAAAATACATCCAAAATAAAGGCCGAAAAGAAGAAATTGGGCTTCTTTCTGGCAGTGGATTTCTGGTAATCTTGGATAGATTTTTTGAGTTCTAGTGACAAGATGGATGCCCATAGGAAAGAATCATCAGTTGGTAAAACATGATGAGATACTGGACCCCATTCAACCTTGAACGCAAAAGAATTAGGAAGGCCATACAACCTGCATAACATGGCTGCCAGTAAGGAATAGAGTTCTTTGAACCAGGTGACAGGGTAAAGGTTGTCGGCCCTCTATGAGAATTTACTAGGTTCATGCATCCAATATTTTAACATTTCATTGAAATTGAACCTAGTCTTTGACGATTGGGGAAATTCGACGGTGAGGGGTTTTATGACCGGTTTAAGGCCATAAGCCCTGATAAATACCTCAGGACAAAAATGGGCTAGTTGTGACCCTGCACTATCGTTGAAGGAATGGTATTTGGGGTTCATGTGATCAATAATCCATTTGACTGCGTCATTGTAGGCAAGGGTAGCAGGTCTATCAACAATAGAGTGAAGTCCAGAATCCCTAATTCTCTGGTAGGCCAACTGGTTGTCTTGGATATCAGAAAGGTCGTCATTGTAAAAAAGTGTGTAAACCCTAGGCCATTCAATATGATAAGTACCAGTGATTCTTCCACTGGTGTCCAGTAAAATACCAAATTTTGGGTCCTTGGTTAACATATCCTTTTGGAGGCTTTTGCAGTAGGTAATTCGGGCCATTCTTGGAAATTGAAGAAAACTTTGTCTAAAAAACACACGAAGTGAAAAATCAAAGCTAATTCAAACTTAACTACAATAATCAATTTGAATGAGGAAATGACTAAGACACTAACCTGCAATCAAAACTAGATTGTGACGAAGTTTCTTGGTAAAACGCAGAGAAAATCCACGTAGCATAGTAATTCGAAATAGTAAAAATGGTAAAGAAATTGTAAAAACCATCCTATATATATATATATATTTCGTGAGTTAAATTAGGATCATAGGATTAAAAGAAATGGATGATAGAGATTGATTGTTGCAGGATGAGGGATCATAATGCAAGATTCAAATTTTATTAACCATCCCACAATTTGCATTCCTTGATTTGCGGGATGCGGGATGCGGGATACCAAAAGTACCAAAATTTTATTCATTCTCTTCCACAATTTGCATCCCACAATTTGTTGGTTGCAGATTGTGGGATCACACAACAAAAGTAAATCAATCAAATTGTTCTTGCAATCCGCGTCCCGCAATTTGCGGCTTGCGGGATGACACATTATACTTTACAAAACAGTTCCCGCATTCCACAATTTATGGGATGCAGGTTGCGGGATGAAACAAATTCTTACAAAATATAGTCTTCCGCAACTCGAGAAAAGCACACAAATCATGCATAAATTTCCAAAATTTGACTAAGTTAAATCACAAAAAACATAATAAATGTTTATGGGGACCCCTAAACGACTTAAGGGACTCTGAACAGTTACCTTTGTATGTGAAATTGGGGCTCCCATGTTTAGGATAAAATGGGATATGTTGTGCCTACAACAAGAACATCATCCTTCAACCTTTTCCATGAGAATCTTTCCCTCAACATTTGGTATGTTTTGAAGAAAGCGAGGTAACCTGGTAGAGGAGAATCATGAGCTTTCTTTAAAATTTCCTCCTTTAAAATTGAACTATGGATGAAATAGATTCTATGTTTGTAGTAGAAGATTCCTTCCAACACCTTATATCTATCATCATGGTTTGTCCCATCGAAAAGTTCACAAGAAAACTTATCCTTGGCACACTCTACTTCTAATGTGGTTTCCAATTTTCTGCTACATCCATCAAAGAAATAGAAGGTCTTCTAGATAAGGTATCAGCTACCACATTATTTTTTCCCTTCACATATTCAATATCAAATTCAAATGCTTGAATCTTACTCACCCACTTTTGTTGCATTTCATTTAGATCATTTTGAGTGATGAAGTACCTTAAGCTGTTATGGTCAGTTTTTGACCACAAACTTGTTTCCCACCAAATATTGTCTAAACTTTATCAAAGAATGCATGATGGATAACATTTCTTTATCATAAATAGAGAAAAGCTTATCATTTGGTTGTAGCTTCCTACTCTCAAAAACTATTGGGTTTTGTCCTTGTTTTAGGACTGCTCCAATTCCCTCTCGTGATGTGTCACATTCCAATACAAATGGTTTAGAAAAATCTGGCAAGGCTAGAATAGGACTGTTTTTTATTATTGAAATATTGTAACTTCAAAGGATATTTTAAATGTATTTTACTGATGTACCCCAAGGGAGATATTCTATTCCTCCGTCGAGATGATTTTATGTAATTGGTCATCATAGAGTCATTAGGTAAATCCTCCAATGTAAGTCGGGTCAATAGTACCCTAATGAATATAATAAAATATGGTTTTTTGATCTCCTAGGTGAAGTCAGCCCAGATAGTTTAGTGGGGCCGACTTGATTAGGTTAAAATTCAGTTAACAAAAAGAGTATAAATAGAGGAGTTGTTCTTCGCATTTGAACACAGACTCACTCACTTGTGTAGTGCATAGGAGAGAGAGAGAGAGATACCATCAAGGAGGAGAATACCTATTTTTTGGGTTTTATCTTATACATCTTATATACAAGAAGTTTTGTTGGGTTTTATTCCCCTTAAGGGTTTCCCAAGATAAATATTGTGTTTATCTTGTAATTGTGCTTCTTTCAGTGATTATGCATATGTTATTCTTGTAAATTTGGATTAAACACTAATGATATCTAGCTAATCAAATGAAATATTAACATGGTATCAAAGCTAGCCTGAATAGAACAGCTTTCATAAGGTGAAACTCTCTCTCCTCTCCCTCAAGAAGAAATTAGGGTTTATGTAAAGTTTGGAATTTTGAAGATCTACTTACATAGAAAGTTGATCTTCCCTAGAGTGCAACTATTGAGACCTGGATAGAATTTTTTGGGTGGTTGAATCTCCGGGAAATCCAAACCCTAGTTTGGCCCTTGTTAACCGAAAAAATCCCTCACTCAGCTCTACATGGCCTACACCACCCATGTACACCCATACACGACCCTCACTTGACCCCATTTGACACCCACACCTCAAAAAGGCTCAAAAATATGCAAAAGGGCTTAAAATCCCCTAAAAAGAGCCAAAATAGCTCTCATAGGGGCTAAAGCCTCCAAGAAGGGGCTAAAACCCCTCAAAGGAGCCTAAAACCCTCAAAATAGCTAAATATTGAGCAAGAAGGGATAAAATCCCAAAAAAGGGGCTAAAGCCTTGACCAGGGGCTTAGAACCCTAAAAAAGCTATAAATAGAGGGGTGGGGGTCACTCTCAAAACATTCCTTCTTTACATAGTGTTATGCTGCATGAGTGAGTTCCTTGAGACCATTTGCCTCTCAATCCATTCATCCTCCCTCTCATCCATCCTCCCATTGAACCATAGCTCCCCATTCCTAAGAGAGATGCTCCCCCAAGCTAGGGCATGGTGGCCCATTTCCACCTATAGAAGGCATAATTTCTATTTTGTTTTGTTTATTTGATTTTTTCTAACATATCTTTGCTTATAGGTTTATGGCCTAACATGTTCTTGCAAGTCTCCATTGTTGTATGCAGGGTCTTGGAGCTCAACCCATAACCTTGTGTGCAGAGGGGTTTTCTTTGTAGTGTTGTTCTATTTCATTTATGTTTCGTTTTTCTTACACAACCACCAGGAACCATACCCTTCCATCCTATAAATGGAAGGTATCCATTCCTACCCTGTAGCAAGGGAGAAATCCCTGCTACAAAACTGGCGACCATACCAGGTCGATCCCATAGGATCCCTGGATTGTTTTTACAAGTTTCAGTTTTTATTTCTGATTTCTTGCCCTAGTTTAAATTTCTGTCAAATATAGCTTAGATCTCTATTTATGTGCATTTCTAGTTACTGTTGAGCCTCCTCAAGGCCAATCCGAGCCCATTTGGCCACAGTACATGTTACTGTCAGTCGAATCTGGCTCAAGATCAAAAAAAATTCACTTTTTGGATCAAGTTGCTCTTATCGAGCTGAAAGAGGGGACCAAGTCACTCATTCATGCCCGACAGGTGTGACCAGGTCACCCATTTTGCCCTGAAAGGTGTAACCCCCTCCTAGAACTCAGCTTGCTTCTGTCTGCAATTTTTGAGTGACCCCCTCGCCACATTTGACCCAAAAGTGCGATTTGTCTCTCAGATTCTGATTTTTAAAAAGTTGAGGACTGTCAATGTGGCTCAGCCGCCTCTATCCATCAAATCTCTTTTTGTTTTTGTTCGGTATTTTTTCATTTTATTTGCAGCATGTGTAAGTCAATGTGTAAATCAATGGTTAATGGATTAATGAACATGATCGAAGCTTGATTAAAAATTAATGTAATTAAAATCAACATCTTTCCTAGCCCTTCCTCCTCTACCCAGTCATCACCCTTCAGGACATTCTGGGATAAGACAAAGGGTGAAGCTCGTATAGTAATAGGCACTTCACCTATCATTTTTCAAAACCACTAAAAATGGGTGACGTGGAAGGTAGAGGGGGTAGAGAAGGAGGGCTTCTCACGACGCTCAACGTCCTCCCTGTTGACCGACCTTGCATCTGGAAGGTGACCTGTGGATCTACGGATGGGCTTAGTCCCATTGTATTGAGATTTGAGCACCCTTTCCTAGTTGAATATAAATATAGGTGCAAGGCAGTCACTTAGTCAGGCTATCATAGTTCAGATTCACAAATGGTGCATGTGTAAATTTCTAATTATCATTTACTACTTTCATTGACAATGTTCTGAACTCTGCGAAATATTCATAAATCATTTAAGCAGCCACTACGCATAATAGAAATACAAAATACACACACATAAACCATACCATATAAACCAACCCAACTCAATTCATGACGCTGAGCGAGCCATTAAAATTTACAATTTACACTAAGTCAAACATCTGCAGTATTTGAGGACATAAGTCCCTAACTGCCTTAACCATGGGAAGTAATTGGGCTCATCCCATAAACTCATTGTGAGGAGTACCATGGGAACCCCAAAGTATCTGGCCACTGATAGGAATTGCTAAGTGAAACGGGCAACGACCCCCACCGATTGACTAAGCACTCCCATGAGGAAAAATCCAAGCACTGTCTTCTGGCAATCTTGGTGGCCAAGTGACCACCTGAAGCCAATAGGAAGCCATTAAAACTGGGGTCCAAAAATCATCACCATATTTCACCATTTTGACATAAAAATCAGACACGATTAATTCCCCATGTTCTTCCTCACGCCTGAGAGGTGACCCACCACAGTTTGGGTCCTTGAACCAAAACCGTTGAGACCATTCTTGATGACCCTCTACACCATCAGAAGGCCACACAGCCTCTGATTCTGACTCAAAATCATACCAATCTAAGCCAGACTTGCATACTACACCATCAAGCCCCATGGCTAGTGCAAACCTGGATCCATTTTTTAACGTATTGATTGGTAGTGGACCCATGTCCACACCCCACATCACCACCAACACCTCTGCTGGTGGCCCCAGCATGGTCATTCAAATTGTCATAAGCTAGCTACCACCACCCACATTGACCAGTCAAGTTGTCCCACCTGCAACACATGGCGGTAGTATGCCTTCCACCCACACTGTCCCACTTGGGATACATGGGGGCAGTGGCCCTTCCACCTACACTGCCCCTCTTGTCATACATGGGGGCAGTGGCCCTTCCACCTACACTACCCCTCCCACCACACTTGGGGGAACTAGCCAGTCCACAGTAGTGCCACAAATACCCCCAGTTATGCAGGTGAATCATGTCCCTGCAAACCCTGCCACCATGGCTACCCCATATCACATCAACCTTAGGTCAAACCTTCCTTTCATGGCACATCTCAACTTTCCTGACTTGGCTCGGTTAACAAATGACCCTATCTGCCATCAAAAATTTTGGCCTCCCATGCCAACCAAACTTCCCTCAGACATTCCCAAGTTTGATGGGAAGGCATGGGAGTGCCCCCAAAACCACATCATGACGTTTCATCTATGGTGCTCACCAAATAGCATTGTAGATGATTCAATCAAACTCTGATTGTTCCAACGCACCCTCACAGGTGCTGCAGCCAAGTGGTACATTGAGCTACCACAATCCAAGTACCCGGATTTCAACTCCTTGGCTTTCATGTTCCTATAATATTTCCAAATCCCCATTAGATACGACGAAGGGGTGGAGATCTTGTTATCTTGCAGCCAGAATATTGCGACCCACATAACCAACCACATCCATGAGTGGTGGCGACGTCATAGTTTGTGCAAGATCCAACTTGATGACAGGATCTTCCTGGATTGGTTCCTAAAAACCTTGCTACCACCTATAGCAAAGGAAGTCGCATCCAAAAATCCCCAATCCAAAGAGGAGGCCATCTTGAAAGCCCAGTAGTTTGATATGATCTATGCACAGTCTGGATACCTTTACACGGTCATTCTAGAAGCTCCCCATGCAGGCACCTCCTACCGAGATGCACCGGGGACATCCCATGCCACAAATGGAATCATAGGTTCTGTCTCCCACCAACCACAGCACCGTCCGACACCACTTGCAATACCACCACAACCAAGCAACACCCCTAGTGTTGCCTACCAAAACCAAACTCTAGACTATGCAAGAATGATATCCCAGTCTGGAACCACAACTTCTTATGCACAACCTATACCACCACAGTAGGCCCAGGCATTAGCTTGGCCAACACAACAATACGAGGGACAAATTCCCACATTGGTGTCACCTGCACCCAACCAAGTCTACTATGCACCACTGGTGCAATCCATTCATGCCCCTGCCCCTACTCTGCCAGCACCTTTGGGACAAGTGTTTGCACAACAAAACCATCTCAACCAGCCAGCCCCCAATAACCAACAAGGGAAATCCATGAATAACTGACCCTGGAACCAAGGCAATAATCAACCATAGGGAGGAAGTCAACAACCAAATCCTCCCAACAATGTCGTGGTGAATCGGCCAGCCCAAAATCCTCAATGACCAAATGCACCAAGACTCAACGCTCCATTGCATACAAACCAACTGTGCACATTATGCGAGGTCTATGGGCACTACAAATATGAGTGTCCCTTCATGGGTCGCTCTAAGTAGGCCATTAGGAACGAGGTTCAACATGCCACCAATACAACAGACCAAGCCCAACCCAACCCGACACCACCAGGACCTCCTCCTATGGTGCTCCAAAACCCATTACCAATCCAAGGACTAGTGGTAACTTCACCCCCTCCCCAACCCAATCCCAATGCCTCGGAGGTGTTAACACTCAGAATGTACCCAGGTTGTGAAAGGTAAATCCCAAGGTAACAGCAAAAACCACTTTAGAAAGAAACTGGCTTTTCTTTCTAGAGAGGGATCTCTCAAA
>LPNX011000345.1:877959-894773 GCA_001517045.1 Pseudotsuga menziesii
TAATTTCTACGAATAATGTATCCCAAATTATGTGCTTTGCTCCCTGGAGAGGACCCTTTCCTATTTTTCTTTCTTTCAATTCATTAAATTTCTTCTGTAGTTGACTTTTATCTTTCAATATCTTATTCTTATTTTCAGTCACTTTGGCTAGCTCAGATTTGACTTTTTCCTTTTCATCTTTTAATTCTCTTATCTCTTCATCTTTCAGGCTGACTTGGGACATGGGCACTAGTAAGTCATCTGCAGAAAAATCATTTAAAGGTTTTTCAATAATCACAATAGTTAAGTCCTCATCAGTGGGAATCTGGCTCATTAGTTCCCCCATGATTTCTTTTTCTTCATTTTGATCCCTTTTCAGCAGTGAAATCTATGCTATTAACTCGTTCCATTCTGCTTGCCACTTATCCTTTTCTTCTTGTAATTTTATAGTCTTTCCTTTATACTCCATCATATCCTGATGAATCCTGTCCTTTTCCTCTTGTAATGCTAATAATTCAGATGATTGAACATGTTTTGTACTTGGGATCTTCAGCCTTTTCTTCAATACCTGGATGGCGTTGTCTCTTTCTTCTAGGAGTCTTTTGATTGCTTGGGTGTTACCTATTTCATTTCCTGAGCTTATGGTGTCTGCTTGCAGCTTTTTTATTTGAAAGGAATTAGCCTTGTTTTCAACCTTCTCATGTTTTAACTGAACTTCCAACTTGTCAACCAAAACTTGTAATTTATTAACTCTCACCATAGCATGCAATAAATCTGAATAAATAATGTCTCCCATTTGTTTATGTAACTATATTTTATCTGGTACACTAATCTTGTCTAACCTCACTTCCATTTCTGACATCTTCTTATCACTCACCATAGCCAATTTAAAAGTATTTCTTTCTACGTCCCGAGTAGAAATCAAGGAATTTTTTGGATTGTTTAAACTTCTCACCCGCGGGAGTAGATTCCTTGTTTCCTCTAGGGACTACTTTTGCTTCTCCACATAACTAGTCATGAGCTCTTCTTTAGACTTGAAAACTGGGCCTGATTCTGTATTATCTACACCTTCAAAAGAAAATTGACTCGCCTGTACAGACTTTGTAGGAACCAAAGCAACTCTTTTTAAATCATCTGAAATAATTTCACTTAAAACTTTATCATCTTGAAACAACTTGGCCTTTTTATGTGAACCATCCTCATCTATCTTCATACTTTCAACTCCAGAAAGACTTCTTTTAACTAAAATATTAGAAACATTTGTCACTTGAGGTACTGCAACCGGTCTACTACTTGTATTTTGATCAGATCCTGGAATTTCCATAAAGTGAAGCAAATTGGATACTTCATTCAGACCTTCAATAACTTTATGGTCGAATGGCTTATTTTTGTTAGCTTGTTTTCTCAGGGAAATTATATGATGAGGGTCATAATTTACCCTTTGCTCCCTTTGAAAATCCATGCTTTCCAACAATTTCTCTATGAACACCAGAGCACCTTTATTTTTAAAAATAAAAGAGCCAACTTTAAGAGGGAACTTGATATTGGAAGATTTCTTAAAATCCCCACAGTGTTCTTCTTCTGCATGCACTCTCTGTCTCATATACTCCAATGCAAAAACTCTGGGAGTAAGGAAAGCAGGCAGCCTATAAGGCTCTCCAGTAAAACCATATATTCTCAAAACGGTGAAATCCTTATACAAAAACCAATCTCCGACCCTATCCTCAGGTGAGGATTTCATCATGCTTTTCATTTCTTCTAATACCCGGGGTAACACTTCATCAAACAGCATCTTATATATTTCTGACATGATAGAATTTGCAAATTCAAACATGTTGATTTGCTTGGGAAAATCTAAAGAGAATATGGTACTTAAGAACTGCAACTCAGTGACATTCGAACATAGTAACATGTTCAGCAAATAAGTTTGAAACTTAAAAAACCTGACTTTTGGAAACTCACTCAATTGGAGATGTATAGCTTCTACTAGATACTTGTCTAAACTGAAGACATGAACTAACTAAGACTCAGGACTCATCAAACTCATTTTTAATAGGAAGCCCAAGATGACTTCATTGACATGACAGTCTTCATCTAGACCCAAGACTTGACAGACTAAGGACACAACTAATTAAACTTCATCTTTGAAAATGTGAACAGGATATGGCAGAAAAATACCATCTAGTGACTAACCTTTGTTCAAAATGCTAGACAATAATTTGCAACGAACCTCAGTTTCACAATTTTTGTACACTTCAGCTAAAACGGACTCGTTTACAGGCTCACGACTATCAGGGTAATTGTCGGGCAAGTTCAGGTTTTCACGGATGACCTTGGAATCAATTTTATACAGTATCCTAGACGTAGAATGACTTACAATAACTCTCTGAGAAGAATAATAGTTAACTGCACCCCACTTGAAAAACTCGGGAAAATGTAGGGTCTGCTCAACAGAAAAATGATACAAAAACGATTTACAAGCATTTAAAATGTCATTCCCCTACGAATTGTATTGCCATAACCTTTCTTTGATAATAGATACACTTCCCACAGACAAGAAAGGATCATATACTCCTCTATCCCTGTCAACCAGATATTCTTCTCTCTCATCCAGAATACGGTTAAACCCTTGTAAATCTTTCCCTTTATCCATAATACAGACAACAACGGTAATTCGGTGGGTGAATTTCAGGTATTCGGGACTTACCTGTTACTGTGGCCGCATATATTTCGAGTTTGACTATTAAAGGGTGGCAAGCAAGTAGTCCTTTTCATTCATCCGGTGCAAATAAAAATAGTTCTTTAAACAAGTCAACTTTATTTATATAGGAGCCCACTCTGGAGGCCCCCTTTAGCAGTTTCCGCCAAACTGCTTTTGCCCGCGGAATGCACTACAAACTGCCGCATGTACCGTGGTTTCCATTCCGCTACCACTTTTTGCTTCCAATCATCGTGCAACTCCCTCCTCCGGATCCGTTAACGACCGTCGATGCACTTACCCTTTATTTCCCAACCGTCGGATGAGCCTACACGTACCCATTCCACTGAGCTTCTCTGTTTTATCGAACGTGCAAGTTGACGGAGCGGACTTCATGCTGATCATAGATTTTTTCGGGCTAGATTTGTGACCATGGATCTTCATATCTTGTTGAATATCCCCGTACGTCTTTATTCTCCTCGCATCTTCATAAAGCGGACACATTATAAGCCGTCGATCTCCATTTCCTCGCTTTACACCGTTGGATCCCGTGATAATTCATTGCTTACGCACCCCTTATCACACTTTCACACCATTATATTTAACCAAAGTTTTCAAGCAACTTTTATTTCTTCTTTGTCATGGTTTCTTCGACCCTCTGCTAGGTAGAGGTGTTAACAACTGGCTCCATCTGGGGATGATATCCTCCTCGTGAGGTATCAAAGAACTCGTAGACCAGGTGCCTGTCTTTAATCTTTCATAATAGCTTCCAGAAAACTTGTCTTTTGTTTTTCGTAGATATATTATTATTTTTTAGAAAGGAATGGTATGCCTCCTAAATCTTAGAGCCTTCACCGCAAGCTTCAAACACATTTGTCCTACCATCCATATTGGCTTGTAAAGAAAAATAAATATTTACAGGCTATAATACAAGTTTTACCCTCCTCCTTAGGAGAGGTAATGCTTCAGATATCTTCCATTAACAGGGTTACTATCCAGAGGAACCCTGTTCGGGTATTCTAGCAGAAATGCATTTTGTCCTCTGTATCTAGTAACAACATAAGGACCTACCCACATATGATCAAATTTCCCATGTTTGTCTTCTTTAGGAGCATCCCACTTCAATACCAAATCATCAATCTGAAACTGTTCTTCTTTGATTCTTCTGTCAAAAGTATTTTTCATTTTTTCCTGATGTAACTGCACCTTGTCATAAGCCTTATTCCTTCGTTCTTCTAGCTCAATAATCTGGTTTATCCTCCTTTGCATGTGATTTGGTTCTTCTTGCTGATCTTGAAAATATCTCATAACTGGAACACCTAACGACACTGGAAAAATAAATTCAGTTCCATACACCAGTTGGAACGGAGACATGCCAATTTCCCTTTTGGTACTAATCCTGTCAGCCCATAGAGCATATTTGACCTTGGTGTGCCATGACTTTTTATTATCTTCCAACAGCTTCCTAATGATCCTTACTAAGCTTTTAGTTGAAGATTCAGCTAACCCATTTCCTTGCGGATAATAGGCAGTTGAATGATTGAGACTTATATGATATTTGTAACAGAAATCAATCATCTTCTTGGATTTAAAAGCAGCTACATTATCTGTTACTATTCTTTTGGGGCATCCGAATCGAGCCAATATGTTTTCTTCAAGAAAATCCATGATTACAGTTTTAGTGGCTCTTCTGGTGGGAATCGCTTCAATCCATTTTGTAAAATAATCCGTAGCCGTCAAAATCCATTTGTGTTGTCTTGACGAATTGGGGTTTATTTCACCAATAAAATCCAAACCCCACTATTGGAAAGGAGCCTCTATCGTTATTGGATTTAAAGGAAGGGGAAGTACTTTTCTCTTACCATCAAAAATTTGGCATTGATGACACCTGTTGGTTTCTTTATACGCATCCAAAATTAATGTAGGCCAATAATAACCTACTCTTAGAATTTTATTTCTAGTTACCTTCCAAGAATGATGTCCTCCACAATCTCCCTTATGAAATTCTTTGACTATTTGTTGAGCTTCATTTTCTAAAAGACAGTTTAGTAACACTCCTCTGGGGTCTTTCCAATAAAGATACTAATTTATAATACAAATCTTGGCAGCTTTCAATTTTATGGATCTTGCCCTTGACTTACTCAATCCAACTGGTGCTTTTAAATTTTGAAGGACGTAAACAATATCAGAATACCATGGAGATGCTACAAAATCAGCCATTACTTCCACTCCAGTATCCGACTGATTAGATTGGTGAGATAAAAAAATTGATTTGTAAAGATTCACAATTTGAATTTGTCATCATTTTTGCTAATCCTTGTCCCTTAACCAGCTTAGTAGGATTTATTTCTATGTCATACTCCAGTAATGTAGCTATCCATTTTGCCCTTCTGCCTTCTGGATCAGGTTGTGTCAAAATTCCTTTTACTGCAGCAGTTGGAACATGTGCGATTATATGTGAATGTAGAATATATACTCTGAAATCCTTCAATGCTTTGACTAAAGCATACGCCTATTTCTCCATGATGTCATATTTAATTCTCCATCCCTCAACATTTTGCTAAAAAATGCTATGGGCTGTTCTAAATTCTCATCATTCTTCTGCAATAAAACTGCTGCTATGGTATACTCTGAAGCATATGAAAATAATGAGAAATCTTTGGTAAAATATGGACTCACCAACACAGGAGCATCTGATATTGCTTTTTTTATTTCCCAAAAAGACTTTCTAGCTTCTGCATTCCATTTTATCTCATGACCCTTCTTCAACATATTTGTGATATTCATTAAGATTTCAACGAAACTTGGCACAAACCTTCTTAAAAAATTCACCTGCCCCAAAAATGATTATATCTCTTTCTTACTCCTTGGTTCACCTACTTTCAAAATCGCACTCACCCTTTCAAGATCAATTTTTATTCCATATTTAGATATTATATGGCCCAGCAACTTTCCTTCTTCCAATGCGAAATTGAACTTCTTTGGATTCAATGATATACCAAACTTCATACACTTCATGAAAAATTTCTCCAAATGATGCAGATGTTCTCTGTAATATTTTGAATAGACTGTGATGTCATCCATGTAGATTACCACAAAATTCCCAATTTCTCCTGCAAAATCAATGTCCATAGCTCGCTGGAAAGTAGCTCCTGCATTCATTAGGCCAAAAGGCATCTTTTCATACATAAAAGTGCCCCAAGGTGTAGTAAATGTAGTTTTTTCTTGATCTTTAGGTAATACTTTGATCTGATTATAGCCAGAAAAACCGTCCAACATTGAAATTCTCTCAGCTCCAACTACTTTTTGCAATATATGGTCCATCTTTGGCAAAGGATAATTGTCTTTCATAGAAACTTTATTTAAATTCCAGAAATCTATACACAGTCTTATTTCTCCGTTCTTCTTTCTAACAGGAACCAAATTTGCAACCCACTTTGAAAATCTTAGAGTTACAATGATCTTGGCATCAAATAACTTTTTAATTTCCTTCTCAATGATGGGAAGCAACTTAGGGTTTATCCTTCTGAGTTTCTGTTTGAAAGGTTTATCCCCAGGCTTTATAGGAATAGTATGTTGTATGATAGATGTATCATACTCCTTAAGGTCTTCATAACTCCAAGCAAATACATCTGTATATTTTTTCATTAAATTCACATATTCTTCCTTTTCTTTTTCAAGCAAACTCTTGGATAATTTTATAATCTTAGGATTCTCTTCAGTTCCAATATTCCTGTCTTCAACAGCATTCTCAACAGGATTTACTTTAGGATTCTTAGCAACATCATTCTGATCAAAAAAAAAATCCAAAGGGATCAAACCTCTTGGTATGAAATTATTTTTTAATTGAATAATACCCTTTCCTCCCAGTGTTCTCTTTAGCTTTTCAGCACCCTCTTTTCCTTTCTCACGTTCTTCATCACCCTGAAAGGGCTCATCATCATTATTTTCGGTGTCAATATGAGTATTTACAAATTCTCTTGATAGTTCTAAAAATATTTTGATCTACATGTCATCTTCGAAGACTTGCCAATATTTAGAATTATCGGGAATAGACGGTCTATTCACAATTTCCACCTGGTATTCCCTCTGACCAGCAACAGGGGTTTTAAATTTTCCAGCAGCCACTGCTAAAGAATCTGCCACAATATTTTCATGTCTGGAAACTACCTAAATCGTGTGCTCTGTAAAAAAAGTTACAAATCATATCCCACACTTCGTTCCTATAAGCTCTCATCCGGGGATTCCTGGTTTGATAACTGTCATTCACTTGGTTTATCACCAATTCTGCATCTCCTAAAACTTTTATCCTTTGCGCTCCCAAATCTTTCAAAGCATGCAACCCCAATAATAAAGCTTCATATTCTGCTACATTATTGGTGCATTCAAATGTTAATTTATATGATAAAGCTTTGAAATCCCGAATGGGAGAGATTATATACAAACCAGCCCCACCACCTATTTTTGCAGCAGATCCATCAAAGTACATAATCCACAAGCCTTTCCTTTTTTGTTTTGCCTCCAAAGCATCTTGTTCCATCATTTCTTCTTTCTTATTTTCTTCAGACTTTTCCTGCAATGTGGCTTCTAACTCACATGGGACAATATCATTAAAGAGAATAGAAGACCCAAAATCAGTATCGACAGCATATATACGATGAACTTCAGGTTTATCTTGACTGCTTACTACATAGGGAGTTCTTTTTTCACTATACAATCTTCTGCTCCCATCTTGAACAGGAATCGTAGCATATGACATATCCATTTGTAAACTACCTTTCAACTTTGAAGTCCAATATCTTGACAACAATACCACAAACTTAGGTGGAATATCTGCTACTACCACATCCATGACTATAGTTTTGGATGGTAATTTATTCAGAGTCACTACCATATCTTTGATCAAACCAAGGCATTTTACTCTTCTAGAGTCGAAAGAATACAAATATTTATAGGGTCTTGTCACTTCCAGTCCCAAACTTTCAACTACTCCCTTCGGCATTAAATTATGTGATGCTCCTGAGTCTAACATAGCATTGTGGAATACCATATCATGCACATTCAAACTCAAATAGAAAGGAGGGACTTCTTCATTTTCTAAATTTTCAACCTTTGACCCAAATGAAATAGTAGGATTATCATCATTCAACTCTAAAATATCATATTGCAATTCTCCTTGACCTTTGACCATTTTTGTTATAGTATCTCTATATTCATTGTTTCTCAACAACTTTTTAAATGGAACAGAAATTTTTAACTTTGAAAGCTCATTTTGCAAATTAAAACCGGAACCAGCCATTTCTACATCAATTGGGGCCACTTGCTTCATTCTTTTGTCTCTTTGTATCTCATTTTCAACTTCTTTATTTACAAGAGATTCTTTTTGCACTTATTTTCCCTTTTCTACATTTAGGGAACTTGTGGAAGGTTGATTTGGATTTACCTTCCCTTTATTTATGAAAACTTCCCTGTTTCTCAATCTGATTTTCCTCTGCACATCATCCATAGCATTGATATTGCTCTGTCTCCCTTTCAAATTCCTCATTTCCACCTTCATGTTCAAACATGTTATGTTCTTCTTCAGTAAGATATATTTGTGAATCCAGTTCTCCAAAAAGATGAATTTCATTTTCAGTAGGGTCTTCTTCATCAGCAACATAATTCTCAGGAACGGGTGGTTGAATTTGTTGTTCTTCTTGATTTCTTGGGTTTCTCATGTCTCTCTACCTATTTTGTGGAAGAAAAAGGGGATTTGATCTTCTAAAATTGGGGTTCCTGATTTGAGGGTCGTCTTGTTCTCTGTTAAATCCCTTATTATCCATAGTTAATCTGTCCATCAACTTTTCCATCATCTTCAACATCATTTCAAATTTGATATCATTAGTAGAAGAAGAAGTAGAAGGTAAATTTTCTTCCTTTTTCCTCCTATTAATATCTCTATGTTTCATTTTTCCACTGGCCATCATATTTGCTTCCACTTATACAGCGTCTGTAAACATTGCAGCAAGATTCACTGATTTTCTCTCCCTTAATGAAAATGAAAAATCATTATCAAAGGCTCCAGCATAATGTAGTTTAGAAGCGGCTGTAGAGGGTTTTATGTCTTCTGGAATAGAATTATAAACCCTCATGAACCTGCTTGAAAATTCATGGACAGATTTGAAACCTCCTTTTTTGAGACTGTTATACTGAGACAAAAGCTGTAAAGGATTCTGTTTATCATCCCACCTATCTAGAAACACATTCTGGAAAGCCTGAAAATTCATTATAGACCCATCTGGCAAATCTTTAAACCATTTCTTTGCCTCACCTGACAAACTTTGAGCAAATAACCGCATTTAACATCTGCATAATCAACTTCCTCCAAGTCAACGAAATCTTCAAACTTAGCCACATGTTGCTTTGCAATTATGTCGCCTTCTCCATCGAATAAAGAAATTCTTTGGGAATAATTCTGAGGAAGGTCATGTAATAAAGCGGGAAAACGCAAGGGAGCAAATCTGGCTGCCATTGGTCTAGGTGGGTTCAAAGGAACTGAAGACTTTTGATTATTTTGCACAACAAATGTTTCAACTTTTGTAGTCTGTTGTAAATCTCTCCAGACGAAATCCAGCAAATAAGATTCTAATCTACGAGAATTAAACTCAGTATTCTTAAGATCAGACTCAGACCTAGTTTTCAACAAACTCCTTCCAACATTAACTTCCCATTCTGGATCAATAGGAGAATCTTGAGAAGATGATTCACCAAACAAAGGAAAACCTAACTTTTCTTTATCTTTTCTCTTAAATAACTTTTCCAGATCTTCCAAACTTTTTAATACTTCGGTATCAGAATTACCTCGTGTATGTCTTCTCGAAGCCAGAATGACTCCTTAAGATTTGAAAAAAGTTATACAATGGAGTCGCTAGGGCAAATATACAACCTTCTTTACAGATAAAAATTCTTGTTTTCCCACAGAAATCTTTCTTCAAGCTCTATCGTTCTTCCCAGGGCAGATTTGCACTTTCATTCCCCGGCAACGGCGCCAATTTGTTAACACTCAGAATGTACCCAGGTTGTGAAAGTTAAATCCCAAGGTAACAGCAAAAACCACTTTAGAAAGAAACTGGCTTTTCTTTCCAGAGAGGGATCTCTCAAATATAGATTTAACAAGGCCAGATATAAATCAACACTCAAAGATTATATAAATGGTTGAAACGATACACATAAACATTGGGCAATGGAGTCACATATACATAAAGATATCACAAAGACATATGCATGAGATTTTATCAAAGGCAAGATAACCATTCAATCACAGTCGTTCATTTAATTTCAGGTGGGGTATAAGAGATAATGAACAGTCCATCAATACAGAGCATCAAAATATGAGTTCTATATCAACTTTAGTAGAAACATTCATAGAATATCTAAAACAATGATCAGAGCATAAATAATATGAATTCCAACCATTCAACACTATGTTTCAGATACGAAGAAAACAAAATGGAGTGTAACACTGGAAAAAACAATCACAAAGGAAGGGAAATATAGACTGTAATGTAAACAGCACAAGAATCTCTGATAACTGCACGCATTCATCTTTTTTATTCAAAAATATATGTCTTTAGAAAATATTCATCAACAAGATGGGTTCCAACCCCCATCACATAAAATAAATGCAATTATATACATAAAATGATTTTCTTCTTCCAAAAAGATTTATAACTGAATAACCCGCTTCATCAAAGTCTTGTAACTATATTCCTAACTCCTAGGAATAAACTACTTGCTTCGATCCTAATAGATTATTAAATTAAATTCAACTCGGTGACAAGGACCATCCAAGCAGCTCCTCAGTGCGCAACACCTGTTTTCATGAATGCAGGATATACTTGTTTTTCCAAATCTTTCTATGGCTCTCCATTGCTTCGCGCTTGGAATATCATACTCAATCATCTCCCGAATAGACACCTCCAGCTCCATGTAGGCTTCATAAGACACTTTAGGAAACCCTCCCCTGATGATCAGGAATTTCTGTAATATCTCAAAATATTCTGTCAGCTTATCTACGATGACTTTCCCTGTCAGCCCTTTTTCCAAATCGTCAAATTTAGGATGATCCATATGGCTTCGCACCAACAGGTTGTGATAATGCTCTTGAGAAAACATTCATCCCTCCTCATCCCAAAAGGAAGGAAGGCCATCTTCAAATAATTCTTTAAAAGCCTGTTTGAAGTCATTAACCTGTGAGATCATTTCATCAGCTTTGTCTTGTACTGTCTTCATTAGATGATGTTTATGAATAAACCTTTTTGCCCACAGTACCATTGCCACTCTGTCTTTGAATCCTATGTCAAGTAATTTTTGGTATGTTAATGAATTTAAGAAATTTAATGCATTCTGAGCTGTGCCAAGGGGTTTCCTCTCCATAGTTTCATTTACTAACTTCAGTCTTTGATTGGCCAAATTGATCAATATGCTTTGATCATCAATGAAGTTCAAATACTTCCTGAACTTTGTAATTTCTACGGATAATGTATCCCAAATTATGTGCTTTTCTCCCTGGAGAGGACTCTTTCCTATGTTCCTTTCTTTCAATTCATTAAATTTCTTCTATAGATGACTTTTATCTTGCAATATCTTATTCTTATTTTCAGTCACTTTGGCTAGCTCAGATTTGACTTTTTCCTTTTCCTCTTTTAATTCTCTTATCTCTTCATCTTTCAGGATGACTTGGGACATGGGCACTAATAAGTCATCTGCAGAAAAATCATTTAAAGGTTTTTCAATATTCACAATAGTCAAGTCCTCATCAGTGGGAGTTTGGCTCATTAGTTCCTCCATGATTTATTTTTCTTCATTTTGATCCATTTTCAGCAGTGAAATATGTGCTATTAACTCGTTCCGTTCTGCTTGCCACTTATCCTTTTCTTCTTATAATTTTATAGTCTTTCCTTTATACTCCATCATATCCTAATGAATCCTGTCCTTTTCCTCTTGTAATGCTAATAATTCATATGATTGAACATGTTCTGTACTTGGGATCTTCATCCTTTTCTTCAATACCTGGAGGGCATTGTCTTTTTCTTCTAGGAGTCTTTTGATTGCCTGGGTGTTACCTGTTTCATTTCTTGAGCTTATGATGTCTGCTTGCAGCTTTTTTATTTGAATGGAATTAGCATTTTTTTCAACCTTCTCATGTTTTAACTGAACTTCCAACTTGTCAACCAAAACTTGTAATTTATTAACTCTCACCATAGCATGCAATAAATCTGAATAAATAATGTCTCCCATTTGTTTATGTAACTGTATTTTATCTGGTACACTAATCTTGTCTAACGTCACTTCCATTTCTGACATCTTCTTATCACTCACCATAGCCAATTTAAAAGTATTTCTTTCTACGTCCCGGGTAGAAATCAAGGAAGTTTTTGGATTGTTTAAACTTCTCACCCGCGGGAGTAGATTCCTTGTTTCCTCTAGGGACTGCTTTTGCTTCTCCACATAACTAGTCATGAGTCTTCTTTAGACTTGAAATCTGGGCCTGATTTTGTATTATCTACACCTTCAAAACAAAATTGACTCACCTATACAGACTTTGTAGGAACCAAAGCAACTCTTTTTAAATCATCTGAAATAATTTCACTTAAAACTTTATCATCTTGAAACAACTTGGCCTTTTTATGTGAACCATCCTCATCTATATGCATACTTTCAACTCCAGAAAGAATTCTTTTAACTAAAATATTAGAAACATTTGTCACTTGAGGTACTGCAACCAGTCTACTGCTTGTATTTTGATCAAATCCTGGAATTTTCATAAAGTGAAGCAAATTGGCTACTTCATTCAGACCTTCAATAACTTGATGGTCGAATGGCTTATTTTTGTTAGCTTGTTTTCTCAGGGAAATTATATGATGAGGGTCATAATTTACCCTTTTCTCCCTTTGAAAATCCATGCTTTCCAACAATTTCTCTATGAACACCAGAGCACCTTTATTTTTAAAAATAAAAGAGCCAACTTTAAGAGGGAACTTGATATTGGAAGATTTATTAAAATCCCCAAAGTGTTCTTCTTCTGCATGCACTCTATGTCTCATATACTCCAATGCAAAAACTCTGGGAGTAAGGAAAGCAGGCAGCCTATAAGGCTCTCCAGTAAAACCATATATTCTCAAAACGGTGAAATCCTTATACAAAAACCAATCTCCGACCCTATCCTCAGGTGAGGATTGCATCATGCTATTCATTTCTTCTAATACCTGGGGTAACACTTCATCAAACAGCATCTTATATATTTCTGACATGATAGAATTTGCAAATTCAAACATGTTGATTTGCTTGGGAAAATCTAAAGAGAATATGGTACTTAAGAACTGCAACTCGATGACATTCGAACATAGTAACATGTTCAGCAATTAAGTTTGAAACTTAAAAAACCTGACTTTTGGAAACTCACTCAATTGGAGATGTATAGCTTCTGCTAGATACTCGTCTAAACCGAAGACATTAACTGACTGAGACTCAGGACTCATCGAACTCATTTTTTATAGGAAGCCCAAGATGACTTCATTGACATGACAGTCGTCATCTAGACCCAAGACTTGACAGACTAAGGACACAACTAATTGAACTTCATCTCTGAAAATGTGAACAGGATATGGCAGAAAAATACCATCTAGTGACTGACCTTCGTTCAAAATGCTAGACAAGAATTTGCAACGAACCTCAGTTTCACAATTTTTGTACACTTCAGCTAAAACGGACTTGTTTACAGGCTCACGACTATCAGGGTAATTGTTGGGCAAGTTCAGGTTTTCACGGATGACCTTGGCATGAATTTTACACAGTATCCTAGATGTATAATGACTTGCAATAACTCTCTAAGAAGAAGAATAGTTAACTGCACACCACTCAGCAAACTCAGAAAAATGCAGGGTCTGTCAACAGCAAAATGATACAAAAACGATTTACAAGCATTTAAAATGTCATTCCCCTGCTAATTGTATCGCCATAACCTTTCTTTGATAATAGATACACTTCCCACAGACAAGAAAGGATCATATACTCCTCTATCCCTGTCAACCATATATTCTTCTCTCTCATCCAGAATACGGTTAAATCCTTGTAAATATTTCACTTTATCCATAATACAGACAACAATAGTAATTGGGCGGTTGAATTTCGGGTATTCGGGACTTACCTGTTACTATGGCCGCATATATTTCGAGTTTGACTGTTAAAGGGTGGCGAGAAAGGATTCCTTTTCATTCGTTCGACGTAAATAAAAATAGTTCTTTAAACAAGTCAACTTTATTTATATAGGAGCCCACTCCGAAGGCCCCCTTTAGCGATTTCCGCCAAACTGCTTTTTCCCACGGAATGCACTAAAAACTACCGCGTGTACCATGGTTCCCATTCCTCTACCACTTTTTTCTTCCAATAATCACGTAACTCCCTCCTCCAGATCCATTAACGACCGTCGATGCACTTACCCTTTATTTCCCAACCGTCAGATGAGCCTACATGTACCCATTCCCCTGAGCTTCTCCATTTTATCGGACGTGCAAGTTGACGGAGCGGACTTCATGCTAATCGTAGATTTTGTCGGGCTAGATTTGTGACCGTGGATCTTCATATCTTGTTGAATACCCCCATACGTCTTTATTCTCCTCGTATATTCATAAAGCGGACACATTATAAGCCATTGATCTCCATTTCCTCGCTTTACACCATTGGATCTCATGATAATTCATTGCTTACGTGCCCCTTATCACACTTTCACACCATTATATTTAACCAAATTTTTCAAGCAACTATTATTTCTTCTTTGTCATCGTTTCTTTGACCCTCTGCTAGGTAGAGGTGTTAACAGGGGGCACCTTCGACGATAGAAACAGGTGTTCACCACCTGCTAGCTATGACAACTGAAGAGGTCAATTTACAGACCAGACGAAATTAGTATGGAACTAACACCAAACCCGCTGACACATCAGCGGCATCTATGTCCAAAACGGCCAATGCACATCTTCAGTTACCCCCTTTCCCTCCACACCCCCCCATACAGTGGATTTCCAACAACTCCACGGCTAGAGCTGCTATCAGCTACAGCATCGTGGACAATTTGTCCCAAACACCTACCGCCATTTCTACTCTTGAGGTACTCAAAACTTGCCCAATGCAGCGAAAATCCTTACTAACCGCCCTTGGTGTTGTGGACCCCTCTGACTCCAAGTTGATCACATTCGACACGGAGAATGGAGATCCGTGGATGCCATCAACCATTGCCTTCCAAATCCTAATGTCTATCTGGAATTTGGTCATGCACCGATGCATAGTGGATGAGGGGGCATCCACGTGCATTATGTCTAGCCTAGTCTAGCAGAAGCTTGGATCCCCAATTCTGCAACCATCCTCTAAAACTCTACGGAATTATGATGGCCATCCCACTAAATCCCAAGGAATCCTCCCCCACATCCCCATCACATTAGCCGAGAAAATGGTACTAATTGACATAGAGGTTTTCAATGCTTAGTTGGACTATAACCTTCTCCTTGGTAGAAGTTATATGTACGCCATGAAAGCTGTAGCATCAACTGTTTTTCGTCTCATGATGTTCCCCCACGAAGGGAAAATCATGACGGTTGACCAACTAACTTATCATGATCCACAAGGGCTAACGAAACCCACCAACATTATCCCTATGATCAACACCATTGATCCACAAGGGCTAACCGCACCTGCCAATGTTATCCCTGTGGTCAACACCATGGTTGACAACATACCAGCCTCCCCATTTTTGAATGTGGGCCCTGGGTTGTTTGTCGATACCACCATGACAGCTTCTTTTCCCTTAGTGTCACCACCACTGACACCAAATGAGACTGCAGATTTATGCATTCTCTCATCTAGCACCATTGTACCCAAACAACAACCACAGTCACAGCCCCAACCGCAACCACAACATCGTCCATAGCCGCAACATCAACAGCAGCCACAGCCACAACATCAACAGCAGCTGCAACATCATCCATGGCCACACCATTACGCACAGCTGTAACCACAACCTCATCCCCACATACAACCATCAGGGAGTTATCTAGGCTCCTCTCCAGTCCACACAATTCCCTTCCTCTTTCCCCCACCCGGTGTGATGAGTAAGCCAGTAATGGCTACCTTACACTTACACAATTTTACATTGGGGATTCCTGTGTGGTACCTTGATCCACCCGCCCAACAGCCAATGCCCCAGGTAGTCTTAACCCCAATGCAACCCATTGCGATCGAATCTCATCCTCCACCCGGCCCACAAAAACCAACCACCGCACCCGCACTACCCCACCCAAAAAGGGCCAAGGGAAAAAATGTGAAAGCTACCACTGAACCTCGACAGATCCCGCCTTTCACTACTACATTTTGATCCAAAATCCGATGGTTTTTTTCGACGGCGCATGGATTTTTTATTTTAACCATGCCAAAAATCAGAAAGATTAAAAAAAAAATTGAAATAATGGGCATAAGCGTCGCTTAAGCGATGGCGCTAAAATTGCTATCCTCCTAAGTGTCGCTTAAGCGACGGTTGTCCTCCTAAGTGTCGCTTAAGCGACGGCTCTAAAATTGCTCGATTTTTAAAAAATTACACTTAATTCGTTAATTATTTAAAATGGAATGGCATCAGGTTCAAGAATCCATAGTTTTGGTCGAGGGAATGAAATGGGATCTAGTACCTAGCACAAACTATCAAGTGTGAAAATATGTGATGATGTTAAACACTTGCAGCATCACTTGAACATGGGTTATTGGGGTATACCCATTTTAGATTGCAAGAAAACTTGCCTTTGATGTTAGTAATTTCCAAGGTACCATACTAATGTCTAAATATATTTCCTAGAAAAAAAATGGAGTCAATAAGAATAGATCCATCAGATGGAGAGTCTCGAGTTACCTTTCATAAATCAACATGGAAACAACAAGAATCTAATATGATTGCTTGAAATTGAAGAGAGGAAAGAATTAGGTACAATTCAATACTATAAAGGTTGACACAAATAGTCAAAATATATGAGGAATAACTAATGTAGGCTTACTAACTTCCCTTGAGCATGAACACAACACAATTATGAATTGAACAACGACTGGTTCCAAGTAGGGA